>CM046035.1:12605141-12896875 GCA_025215565.1 Flaveria ramosissima
GCAAATGGTTGATCCTAGTTTATCTCCTCGTGAGGGTAAGGAAGTCGGGGCCACTCCGGTCCTCTATCGGGTACGGGAGGAGGAGGAGGGGAATCAGAACGTGTAGGCCTCTTACCTAAAGCCCGTGAAGATGATGCCATGCTGCAATGTATATGATGTGTATGCCAATGAGTATATAGTAAGAGGATAAGCAACGAGTAACTAACTAACTTTGTACGGTTATAGATTAGTGTGCATGAAACCTAGTTCCCTATAACCAATGTCTCTTATACCAATCTGCCACACCCTCAAAATCCACGTGCGGCGTTTTACAGCAAGGCGAGTGGACAAACCAGGATTCTAGTCATTATTTACTCATAACGACACTATATGCAACACTTAAAAACAAACCAGAGTTTAAAACTTTAAAACTATGCTAAATCGTTTTGTAAGTAAGTCAAACCCAACATATTTAAAGTATAACTTTGGCAAAACACGCGTCAACCCAATATTTGTAAACACATCAATTAAAACCCAAATGTCAAGAAATAATACGAATCTTTGAAATGCATGCTGGACTTGTGATGTGCTCCTACTGGCAACCATAGCTAACGACCTGAGAATAGCATTTTAAGAGAGTCTACAATGGTTGGTGAGTTCAAGAGTGTGCGTTTAACATAATCAGTAATAATTGTAAAACATAAGAAGTGCATTGAAATAGATAGCTAGTCTATATTCTTAAGTAATAACCATAGTGATTTTGCGATCGAATCTAACTGTGTTTCGTTTGTTGCCTCCCGTCAAGACTTACCAGGTCGTGACAGTGTTTGTGTTTAGGACAAAATTGCACCCGTTTGACCTCGAGTCACACGGGTGGGGCTCGTCAGACCCAGTAGTACTACCCAAAATTTCCCGCTAATTACCACTATTAACGATCCGAAAGTGTGAGGGCTTCCAAGGTATATCACACTATGTTACACTATACACAACTTACAATAATAAAACATTTGTAAACAAGTATGTTATCTCTTTTAAAAGAGAGTGTATAAAAAGTAGGGCAAGAACTCACCTGGTGTTTCAATACAAAATAGTGCAAGCCACGAAGGAACAAAAAGACAACCCCTCAAAGGTTACCTAGAACACGTGAGTTTGTAAGTATGTGTACATAGAAAGCTTAACAACCCTAGTTACTCAATAAACACGTTGACCCAAGGTTTTGGAAAACAAGACTGATTTGAACTAGTTGACCCGTTTGACTCGTTGGTGACACGTTAATTGAAATCTCATTTGATCAAGTATAGCAATTCATCATACATGGTTATCATACAATGTTAGATATAGGAACAATAGATCTAGATCATTTTGTATAGGCTTAGAACTTTAATCAATACTTGTAATGAATGATTGTAATTCATTAATTTTATGTATGCATTGTGTATATATGTTAACCCATATGTGTGTTGATCTGTGTATGGTTGCATGTACAAACATTATTCTTGGTCAATTACTGAACTTGTCGAAGTGTAAGAAACATATACAGAGGAACATTTTGTTCTTCTGTGGATATGTGTCTTACAAGTAACAAACATCCGAAGATCATCAGCGGATGAACAATCAACTCTAGAGTTCAAGTGAAAATTAGAGTTCAAGTGAAGACTCCTGCGGATGAGCAAACTCCTGCGGATGAGCAAACACCTTCGGAAGACAATACCTTCGGAAGACTGAATACCTTCGGAAGACTGAATACCTTCAGAAGAACAAACACCTACGGAAGACTATGCAGCTGCGGAGTCCAAACACTTGTATTTAAATAATGCAAGTGTTACAAGTCAACAAGTAAACAAGACTGTTGTGCGAATCCCAAGAGATCCGGTGTTTCCTTAACTGAAACACATGTGCCTATAAATATGGATCCTAGGTTTCACATCAAAGAACGACAGACGAACACAAACAACCAAGCATCAATACGGCAAACCCAAACATCACATCAATTCACACAACATAAACCCTAGCAGCCGTCACATCAACATCAACATGTTCGAAGCATTTATTGTTCATTATTTATTCATCTGTAATCATTAATCAATTTAATGAAATACGTTTGAATCAAATCTTTTCTTTTACTTATTAATTGTGTTCTTCTCATTGTGTTCATCATAATCATTAATCATTATATTTGATATTTAGTTATTAAAACAATTAAACAAGGTTAATGTTGATTCCGCAAACATTAACTTGATTCCCTATTAACACCGATAATTCTTGATTGCGATCCTTGGATTCACATACAAGTTATTCACATAAACCACATTGCAACCCTTAAGTCTTATCATGCTCTTCATGCTAATTTAGGTTATCATACAACGCACGCAAACCAATTCATCATACTAAACATATTCACAATGACTATATTACATCACAACTCATAAACTAATACCTAATGCCATACTTGCACATTTACCAAAACACGTAGATTTTCCCATAGATTGATCAACTAACCAAATGACCCAATTATCATAACCTAACACATTAGACATCATCCATGATCACTATAGCATGCTCCTAACATCCTAATCATGATCAAATCTCAAAATCACATGTTTCATATAAATAAAGTTTCCCTTTCGTGAAAGTAATATTCAAAATCCATATTTTCATCAACTTCAATCCCAAATTCATTAGTAACATCCCTAATCTAGTTCATAGCAATCATAACAATCCATTTAACATATACCAACCATCAAAGCATGAATTCCATGACGAAACAGTTTCTACTTTAGGCAATATATGAACTATATGATCAAACCATGGATTTCTTTCATAATCATCATAACCCAACACTCATACAACATAACTAACAACATTTCTTCATCCAACAATCATCAATTTCAAGTTTCTCATATGATTTTCGAATTAGGGCTTAACATGGATCAAAACTATGAAAATCTTGTTTGAAACTCACCTTAAAACGTGTAAGGTTGATGATTAACACTTGCTAACTCTCTGGAACACTTGAAACCAAGCCAAAATCGATTGTTTATGCTTGTTTTTTATCAAAATTCGTGAGGGTGAGGGGAGGGGAAGGCTTTGTCCGAAATTGGGGTCATGGGGGGCTAGGGTTTACTTAATTTAGGTTATATTAAGTTAATTGGTAATTACAAGATAAACCCCCCTTGTTTACATTTTATAAAATTAATCTTTTAAACACTTTTAAATACTTTTTAACTAAAAAACACATATATCGTTATTCAACAATAATAATCATATATTCTAATTAGGAACAAAACACATGAATCAAATATCAAACGTTAGCACGTTACAAAGTAAGATTCACAAGTAATATTTAAAATTCATAAATCATATAAGCATTAACTAATAATCAACATTATTAATAAGATTATTATCTGTTTTTCATACGTAATTTTATTAAGTCACCAACGTTCAATGACAACTATTGTGTGCTCACGAGACGTATATGCAGGACCTAACAGAACTAACGGAGTTTGGTAACAAAAAATTACCGGATGTCATATTTAAAAAAAATATTAAATCAAAATATATCAATTTGTACTTCTAATTGTAAAGCACAATGATAGATAACAAATTTAAAATGTAGAAAAACATTTGACAAATATAACATAAAATTATCTAAAGTGTAAAACTTAATGATTAATAATGTAAAATATATATCATAATGAAGGTATAAAACACATTGAGCTGATTTATTTGACATAATTAGTAATTGTCCTCATTTTAATACAATAGAAGTATACATGTCAATCCCATAATGTTTCTTAGCTTTATAGATTGAACATCATTTTTAGTATATCCCTATCCTAATAATAAATGACATGATATTGCATTTTTCTATAATTTCTCTTTAAGATATCTTTTCTCCATTATGTCCCTACTAAATACAGACGGAGACAACCTTAAAGGTCATTTGAACGTATTTTTTAAGGTAAAATAAACACCATGCATCAAAATGCATGTGCCCGGCCCATATTGTATGGTCGTCCGCCCATATAAAAATTGGCTTCCGACCAAAATGAAGGTCGAATGAACTTTTGAGAATAGTATGTAAAATAATTTATTTGGATTATTATATTAATTTAATTATTTTACTCATATTTTGTTTTTTCCGTAAAAGAACTATTATCAGCAAAGGTGAATTTCATATATACCATCATAAATTTTTAAAATATCATATATTCAAACAAAATTTAAAATATCATATATACCTTTAGAAACTTAATAACTATCATTTATATCCTTATACCTAAACCAACATATATATACCCTTAAAAACATCTTGAATATTATAGCTAGATACCCATAAATAACTTCTCAAATATCATATATGCTCAAACCAAATTTTAAATATATAATTACCACTTGAATCTTGCTTATACCATATACATCCAAATTGTTATCAAAATATCATATATACTATATTTTAATAATTAAAATATTGTACATGTTATATTTTTATTTTAATATTTCCTAGTACAAGATTAATACTAACCATTCATATTATATTTTAATTACTACATTAAAAATTCTATTTTACTAAATTTATTTTATTGTTAATTATTAATAATACTAGTACTATATTTATTATTTTTTTTCGTAAACGGTTACGATGACACTAATAATTTTTAATAATCTTTATTCTTTTTAGATTCATCAAAACATGTATCACAAACCAACAACCTAGTCAATAATCATAAGGAATGTATTTACTAGAATATATAGTTATTTTTATATTAAACTATCATTCTTTATCTTGAAATTTTATTAAGTTTTCTTAATTTATTGTATTAAAACTTTATTTAAGAAATTTAAGAATTTTTAAAGGTGAATAAATTTAATACTGAGCTCATAAATATATAAGTTTTTGGAAAGAAATATGAAAAAAGTTGCTAAGTGTGAAATAAATTTTGTGAAAATAATAAGTAGAAAGACATATTCTCAATTTATTTAAGCATAAAATATGATATTTATTTTATAAAAAAGAGTATATATGATACTGTAAATTTGCTTTAAACATATATATATGATATTTGAAATATTTTGTAGTGGTATATATGATATTTAAGAAGTTTGTAGTAATATATATATGTAATATTTTCAGTTTAACTTGCGCATATATGATATTTTTAAAGTTTTTTCTAAGGGTATATGTGATTTTTATAAAGTTTTCTAGAGGTAGATATGATGTTTTAAAATTTTTTGTTTAATGTATTTTATATTTCAAATAATAGAAGTATATATGAATTTCTCAAATTAAATAACAATGCTATTTAACCATCTTGAACTAATTGCACTGTAGGTAGACGATTAATAGTGCATCTAATTAATGTTCTAATCTAATACGTCTAATAGATTCCATCTCCGGCCAAACACCCGGCATCAAATATTTCTATATATAGGTTAAATAATTTAATGAACTTATTCAGAACATAAGTAAAAAGGAGACGAACGAGACATTTCATACAAAAGAAAGTGTTTATAGTGTTTATGTGATGTCATAATCAATGCTTGTCATATAAGATCAAACTAACAATTTCATGGACTTATTCACAACGTAGTTGACGAAATAAGTTTTTATGCCACTTGTATTTAACATCGGCCGTGCACCCGTTGAATATGCACTTAATGAGTATTATAAGCTTCAGTTTTTTTCTTTTTCTTAAATATGTTTTTGAGTTAAGTTCAATTTTACTATTTAAAGTTTTTTTAATATAGACATTTTATTTTAAAATATTAAAAATATCAATTTATCTACAAAATTTTCATAATTTGTTTTAATTTTTATCCCAAAGTTTTATAAGTTGTTTTAATTTTAATCCAAAAGTTTAATTAGTTGTTTTAACTTTTGGATTAAATTAAAAACAAAATATGAAACTTTTGAAAAAAATTTGAAACAAGATATGAAATTTCAATGTAAATTTATGTTTTTAATCTTTTAAAGTAAAATGTTTAATATTAGGAAGCAAAGTTGAAATTAACTTTATATTTTTTTTATCCACTAATAGTGTTCTAATGAGAAAGTCTACACATAGCATGTATCCTCAAATATCAAATAAATAACATATTAACATCTATCAAAGAGTATTGTGAAATCATAATTAATGTACATATTCTTGCCTTATTAGCTTCATACTTAAGTAAAAAACATTCGATCCTTAGTTTTAAATTAGCACAATCCAACTATTTAGTGGTTTGCCCCTTATCACACAAGGGGCTATTGACCTTTGGATCCTGTATTATGGACGTACTTAGGCTCTTGTCACGTGAGTGATACCCCCTCATAACCCCATGATCTAAGATGCTTCTTTATCCTTTGGACCATGTGTTCGAGGTATTTGATATGAGAATAGTATTGTACAAGTGTGTACTCCGTAAATTCTAATCTGAAAGAGTGTTTATAATAATTTCTCATTAGTCTTAAGCAAATCTAAGATCATTCACATTAAGTTTATCATCTCTACAGTCATAATTACAATAAAAATCATTAATTTTTCTATTTACATCTCAATTAAATAAATTATTTTTGTATTTTTATTATTATAATTTTTCTTTTCTCTACTCAAAACTACTTTCAAAAATATTAAAAAAATTATAAGTGTTGAAAAGTGATTTCCTAAATATACAGATAAATAGTAAATTTTCTCTTTTATTTATTCACAACCATTTAAATCATTTATTAATATATAAAAATGCACACACGTATAAATATAAAAAACCTGGGTTGATTGCTCTAAGCCTCTTACTAAACTAAAATGACACTATTACTTTAAATCTAAAATCACCAAGAAACACCCCTCCACCACTTACGGTTACACCACCCCTTACACCCACTATCACGTACACATGCACCAGTGCACCACAACCTACCATTATTGTTATTATTTTTAAAATTTTATTTTCTTATTAATATGCACACACTCTTCCTCTTTCTCCTTCAGCCCATGGTCATCACCCTCTTGATCATGATAGTTCCCCAACAACCTCTTGCAACAACGGTTCATGAGGATCATCAATTGATGAATTATTAAGTATATCATAGTGGGTTTATGTTATTATTAATTTTTATCGTTAAAATAGACTTTTAATTATCTAATTTAGCTTAAACGGGTCAAAATGAGTCTAAATGATATATATTTAGGATGTTTCTACGTATATTAAGTGTGTTTTGTTTAACATGATTAATTGACACTTAATATATTTTGCCAAAATATAAATGTTTATATTATTTTGCAGGATTAAATTTCAAGTTTGTTTCAAAATGCTGATTTTATTACACAAATTACACGACTAATTGCTTCGCAAAAGGCTCCAAATCAAGTCGAAAAGACAATTCGGACGAGGGGGATGAATAGCGTATTGTATCACTGGGATAAGTTTCTTTTAGAGTACTTATGTTTTAGTTGTATGAGTAAATTACTTATGTTTGTACCTATGTACTTATGTATGGTATTGCGAATGTTATTTGGAAATCTGAATGTTATTTGTATGAAAACTGAATGAATGTTAGTGGGAAATCTAAGTTTATTTAGGTCTAAAACTGAAAATTAAAAAAAATTAAAAAAAATTTCATCATTAACGGCGACATGATAGTCATCCAGAAATTTTTAAACGACACAAATAACGGGGTCTTATTAGGGACGACATTATGGTTATTAGCAGCGACCTATTAACGGCGATTTATTGGTCATTAGTGACGAATTATTAGCGACGACATGTCGCCGCAAAAGTAATAGCGGTGACTTTTTCACGTAATAGCGGCGACACATGTCGCCGCTAATGGTCGAAATTTTTGTAGTGCAATGTGTGTTTTGCTCAACAATAAGAAACTAATCTATCAACTTACCTAAACATTCGTTAATTTCTACAAGCATTTTAAACAGTAGTGTATTTGAAATATATATATATATATATATATATATATATATATATATATATATATATATATATATATATATATATATATATATATATATATATATATATATATATATATATATATATATATATATATATATATATATATATATATATATATATATATATATATATCACTACAAAGATTTCGTAGTCGGTCATGAGATGTTAAGATAAATGCTCTTAGGATGCTCATGAGATGCACCAAAAGAGTAAAAAATTGACACCTATAGAAGATAGATAAAATATAAACGTGAATTAATTAATAATTTCATAGAGAGAGAAAAATTTTAATAGATCATCAGTAAGCTGAGTTTTTGTACCGAGTACCCATAGTGTCGAGATCCGGGCGGACTGAACAACAACGGTATCGCCGTACCGATACCGAAATTTCTCAGAGAAAACCAAGTATCGAGAATTAGAAATTTTTTTAAGAAATATAAGGTTGTAATTAATTTAGGTGATCTCTAGTAGATTTGTATCAATCTTTGAAATATGATTTCAATTATGGGAAGATATATATGACTTCTATTATCATTATAAGTTGTTTAAAATAGACAATCCTAAACATGGCCATAATGGGGAAGATATATATGACTCCAATTGTTAGATTATATTCAATGGTGAACGATAAAGAATGTTATGCCCAATAATCTCTACTTGCAGGAATTGAACCTAGAGGATCGGAAAATCAAAACAAAGTAAAGAACAAGTTCAAGTCAAGCGAAAAGTAGAAGTAACCGGGCGACAGGTTGTTGTCGCGTGAGAACTAGGTTGTCGCGTGAGAGCTTGTTTTCGTGCGAGAACTTGCTAGTTTAGTATAAATAGCTACTTTGTTTAGTTATTGTTAAGCTTTTGTTCATTTCCTGAATTTTGTAACTCCTGTGTAATATTTCAAATTTAGAGAGCAATCAAGAGAAGTTATTTACATTGTGATCTTCATTTCTATTCTTCTACTTCTCAATCCATAATTGTTTACATTCCGCATTCACAATTATGAGATCGATCTGATTATTATGACGATCCTTACAATTGGTATCAGAGCTTGTATGTTCTAGATCGATTGAACTGAGGTTGAAACGATTGATTTGAAGAGTTCGTGATCATCAGATTGCTTGATTCTCGAAGATATAAGTTGTATCAGTTGAATTTTGATCAATTTTGAAGATGATGAAGCTGTTAAGTTCGAAGATGGGACGTTTGATGATGTTCTTGAGCTTAAACTTGCTTAATTGAATCAATTAGGGACAATTAGGATCAAATTTGAACTTAATTCAGTAATTGAACAATTGATTAATCAAAATATAATCAATTTGGACTAAAACTGAATGTGAAAAGTTCCGAAGGCAGTTACAAAGTTTGTTATAGTTGCGAAAACTTGAACATTTCGGACAGTTTATGTGGTTGAATTTTCCGCGCGAAAAGCACCTGAGGACTCGCGCGAGAACTTTGATTTTTTTTCAAAATTCAAAGTTTGTTTGAAGAATTTTCTATGGCAAATCCGAAGAATATCACAGCTACTTTGAATCTTGACAATGAGATAGGCACAAGCACAAAGCCTTCATGTATTTTGAATGAAGAAGATTATCCAGATTGGGCGTATCGTTTTCTGAATCATGTCATTTACACTTAACCCCGGATGATGTGTTCTATCAAACAAGGTCCATACATTCCTTTGTATAAGAATGAGAAAGAGGAATGGATTGTAAACCTGAATATCTCTGGGATGGAGATGATAAAAGAATGGAGCTTGATGACAAAGCTTATGCAGCAATCACTATGGCACTCACAACTGAGATTGCTCAAAAGTTTAAAGACTATACAAAAGCAAAAGATTTGTGGGATGCTATGGAGGAACAGATCATGGGAAATAAGGATATGAGAGAGAGGTGGAAGGATATGCTCAACCAAGAATTCAATATGTTTAATCATATTCTTGGTGAAACATTAGAGGCTCAAATGTCTAGGTTTGTGAAGTTGATCACAAAAATGAAGAGTGCAGGGATAAATCTAGAGAAAATAGTTGTCAACAAAAAGCTACTGAACTCTTTACCTTATAGCTGGAACAACAGCTGCACTACCATCAAAAGGACAAAGGATTTGTTTACCTTGTCTTTAAGTGATCTCATTTCTACAATCAAATCATATGACATGGATGATAAGCAAAGGGATGCTAATTACATCAACACCATGGGAGCAGAAGCAACTACAATGTATGCAAAGATGGAAAGTAACCCAAACTACTATGTTAGCTACTCACAGCTATGTCAGTTACAATAATATCTACATCTGCTCAATCCAGTGTGAAAGACCAAGTCTTACCTCAATCCTTACCTCATTATCCAATCACTCACCAAAATCCTTATGTCCAAACACAACCCGACCTTACACTCAAACTTACTCACGAACCCAAACCACTCAACCAATCCAACAAGCCTTTGTTGTGAGTTCTCAGCCAACCAAACAAACCATTCAAATAGCTGAAGAGCATCTAGCTCTTTTCACTTCATTCATGAATAGCTATGAAGCCTTCTCAGCAAGAAGAATCAGTCCACCTAATGTCTTGGTTGATGATTTACAATAAGTCAACCCAGATGATGTTGAAAAAAATGACATAAAATATCAGATGGCCATGGTGGTTTACAAGGCTAAGAATTTTGCTAGAAGAACTGGGAGAAAGGTTTTTGGGTTGAACAATTCAAGCAAGATAGGTTTTGACAAGTCAAACCTAAGATGTTATAACTGTAATAGACCTTGTCATTTTACAAGAGAGTGTACTAAAGCTAGAAACAATCAAGGTGATCAAGGTAAAAGGATGGTTACATTTGAAGTAGAGACAAAGCAAGACCAAGCTAGTACATCCAAGACCAAGGCTCTTATGTCTCAAAGGAATGAGGAATATGATTGGTCAGAACAGATGGAAGCTTTGGATATCAAGTTGTCCACTGCTCTTCTAGCAGAAATTCATAATGAAGAAGAGATTGCTAAAGATAATCTGTTTGCAGAATTTGTCTCTAAAGATATGTTGAATGGTGTGTTTGCTGAAGAATTGGAAATTGAAGTTAAGAAGGTAAATGATAAAGTTGTTGAGGAGTTTGAAGTGATAATTGAAGATATGCTTGAATCTGTTGAAGTCAAAGCTGTTGAGACTACTCCAGCTAAAGAGATGGTGAAAGAAGAAAAAGCTATTAAGATTACTCCAGCTACTGAATGTGATGTTCAAGAAAATGCTGTTGAGACTAATCCAGCAACTGAAGCAGTAAAGATCAACCAAAAAGCCTTCATGGTAAATGTGATCCATGAAGAGACAGAGAAGAAAGCTGAAATAGAAGAGGTATATTTTAATCTCTGTTCCACTGATTGTATCGAAAAGATTCAAAGATATAGAGCTCACAATGAATGATTGATTGTTGAAGTTGAAAAACTTCAATATCAAACACAAAAATATAAAACAAACGAGAGAAATTTAAAAGATAAAATAGATGGTTAAACAATCAATTTATCAGTCCAGATAAAATCTTTATGATAAAGACTGTAACATAAAAGATTTGACAAATCGTAATAATGAACTTGCTTTGGAAATTAACATTTGAATTGTCTTCAAATATGGTTAAAGGTATAATCAAGTCTCAAATGACACAGAAAATCAGTGGTGGAAAAGGAGGAGTTGGTTACTCTAACATTACACCACCGATTAATCATGATTATACTTCTTTACCTTCATCAGTTAACACCAACTTATGGTTTAGGTTTATTAGTCTCAAATGACCTATGGTTTAGGTTTTCAACCAAAATTTGACTTAACATATTCAGTCAGTGTTCCATTGACTGTTGATCCTATTATAAAGAATGCAGTTAAAATTAATCATGACACTTTTTGTGCAGAAAATTGAAAGAAAGATGGATTGGTTGAAGAATGGATTGATGATTTAGATTTTAAAAATAAAAATTGTAATGAGAAATCTCAATGTAATTCATCAGTTTTGATCAATGAAAAGACGACTGTTTTGAATGTTTCATCTGACTGTTCTTCAATGTCAAATAAGGAGAGAAAATTAAAATCCAAAATCAATTTCAAAATAAATGAAAAGAAAAAAATTCACCATCTTTATCTGAATTGAAAATTGATTTCAAGAACAGATTTGTTTCTAAAGGCAACATTGATAAAGAAGAGTATATTTTTAAAGAAACAAATGAAAGTTTCTTTTAAAATAAGTCTTCTATTATTGCTAATCAAGTGAAACAAGATGTGTGTAACTCAGGTACAAAAAAAACTGATCCTTCTCTAGTTCATTCAATACTCAAGGATAAAGGATCATTTAAAGCCTCGTCTACATATGATACAATCAATATGAAAAGGGAAAACGAGAGAGTGTACAAGAATCTTTTGGCCAAAGAAATTCTAATGCGAGATTCTATGATAACAAAGGATGTTATCATCAACAGTTTGAAAAATCAACTCGAGCACAAAATGTGTATCATAATAAAAATTGTTATGTGTGTGGAAAGCCAAATCACATGGCTAGAAATAAAAAGGAATTAGAAGGATAAATTCATTAAAACAATTCTTTATGAATGCTAAAATTAAAAGGAATTTAAATCAGTCAAACACATTTGTTGACAATAGAAACGATCAACAGAACACAAATTTGCAAAAGGATAAATTCATTAAAACGGATTTACATGTCAAGGATAATACTTCATCTTCCACACAAAACACTATCAAGAAATTGATTAAACCAATTCAAGAATGGAAAGTAAAAACAATTACATCAGAACCTGAAATTGTTGAAGATTATATCTTCAATGATAAAAGAGATATGGCACTAAAATCAGTATCATATTTGGATGAAAAAGGTGTACTCAGGTCAACCATGGCTTGGGTTCCTAAAACTGAATAAATCTCTTATTCATGCAGGAACATCCTAGACCCAACATCAACAGTGTTTGGCACGTTGACAGTGGAAGTTCAAGGCATATGACTCGTAAGATATCTCTGCTACAAAACATCAAACCATATAATGGAGGTTATGTTATTTTTGCTGGAGACAAAGGGGGTAAGATAACTAAGAAAGGTACAGTGTCAAACGGAGTGTTAAGCTTTGAGGATGCCAACTTTGTTGAGGAACTTAAACATAACTTGTTAAGTGTCTCACAAATTTGTGACAAACAATATTCCACTCATTTTACAGATAAAGAATGTTTGATATTAAAACCAGGATTTGTTATTCCTGAGAAATGGGTTTTGTTAAGAACACCAAGAGATAAAGACACGTATATGCTAGATATGAATGGATCTCATTCCTTCGTGACTGCATCGTGTTTGTTATCTAAAGCTTCTGAGAGTGACCGAAGCGATAATGGAACTGAGTTTTGCAACCGAACATTGAATGAATTCTGTGATTCAAAGGGGATAGATAGAGAATTTAGCACTACAGGAACTCCACAATAAAATGAAGTTGCAGAAAGACGAAACAAAACTCTAATTGAAGCTGCCAAGTCTATGTTATCATCAGCCAAATTACCATCATTTTTCAGGTCTGAAGCTGTTAACACTAAATGTTATGTTCAGAATCGTGTGTTTATCAACAAACAACAAAATATGACTCCTTTTGAAATATTTTATAAAGATAAACCCAAATTCATATATTTCAAAACATTTGGATGTTGTTGTACTTTGTTAAACACATCTGAATCAACATCCAAATTTGATGAAAAAGCTGATGAATGTTATTTTGTTAGTTATTCTGCTAACAAAGTTGCATACAGGGTTTATAATAAAAGATCAAAACAAATAATTGAGTCATTTTATATTGATTGGCATGAGTCTAACAAAACTAATGCAGGTTATGCACCTTCATGGGTTTATGATTATGCTTTATTATTTGAAACATTTACTCGATCGTCTATTATTTCTGCAGCTAAACTTCCTTTGACTTCCCCTATTCAGGATATTTTCAATGATGATGTTGGTTTTATTTCATCTCAACCAAAGATGACAACTTCTGATGTACCTTCTTCTTCAAATAGTTCAGTTGTTCCACCTGTTTCTAAATCTACAGACACATCTTCTGAACCAGTTGTTGAACAAGCTCCATAAGTTTCTGATAATAGTTCTTCTTCTACTCAAACTGATCTAATTGATACTATTCAAGTTCCATTTGATGATTTATCGTCTCATAATGATAATCATCAAGATGAAGATACAGTTTATCAACCAGAAGGGGGACATATTTTTAAAGAACCAGTGGGTCACATTTCTAATTTAGAAGAGGGTATTTCTGAAGACGTTATCCCACAGTTAAGAGTTCACAAAAATTATCCAACGGAAGCTATTATCGGTCCATTATCAGAAAAGGAGTTCAAACTCGGAGCAAATCTGGTGCAATAAATATTTGTCTATATTCATGTTTCAACTCTCAGATTGTGCCAAAGAATATTGAGATGTCATTAAAGGAGAACAGTTGGGTAGAGGCCATGCAGGACGAACTGATGCAATTCAAAAAGCTCAATGTTTGGCATCTGTGTGAACTTCCAAAAGGAAAGCTGCCAATTGGAACAAAATGGATATTTAAGAACAAAACGGATGAAAAGGATATGATTGTCCGCAACAAGGCCAGACTTGTTGTTCAAGGATTCTATCAAATTGAAGGACTTGATTGTGAAGAAGTATATGCTCTTGTTGCAAGACTAGAAGTTATACGTATTTTTCTGGCTTATGCTTCATACAAGAACTTTACAGTTTATCAGATGGATGTGAAAACAGCTTTTTTACATGGACAAATGAAAGAAGAAACCTATATTTGTCAACCACCAGGTTTTGAAGAATCAGATCATCCTGAATATGTGTACAAGTTGGACAAAGCACTTTATGGCTTACATCAAGCACCCTGTGCTTGGTATGCTACTTTGACAGAACATTTGCTTGAAAATGGTTATTCGAGAGGTGTTTATGATCAAACTATGTTTTTAAGGAAGAATGGTGATGATCTTATTCTTGTTCAAGTTTACGTTGATGATATCATTTTTGGATCTACAAAATGATGAATTGTGCAAGGAAATTGAAGCAGTGATGAAGAAGAAACTTAAAATGAGTTCTCTTGGAGTAATGTCATTCTTCTTGGGTATCCAAGTCAAGCAAGATGATAAAGGAATACTAATTCATCAAGAAAAGTATATTCATAGTATTCTTGATAAATACAAATTTCAAGAATCAAAGATTGCTCCAACTCCTATGTCTTCTCGTCCAACTTTGACTTCTGATCTCATGGGAGAAGATGTTGATTAACACATGTTTCGATCAATGATTGGATCCCTGATGTATCTTACTGTTAGTAGGCCAGAAATTATGTTCCCTATGTGCCAATGTGCATGTTATCAAATAACCTGAAAGAATCTCATATGAAGGCTGTCAAACTGATTTTTAAGTATCTCAAGGGTCAACCAGCACTTGGTCTTTGGTATCCTAAGAACTCCGATTTCAATTTATTTGCTTACACTGACAGTGATTATGCAGGATGTAACTTGGACAGAAAATAAACCACTGGTGGGTGTCAATCTTTGGGAAATCGTCTCATTTCTTGGCAATGCAAGAAACAACACAGTGTCTACTTCTACTGCAGAAGCTGAATATGTGGCTGCTTCGAGCTGTTGTTCTCAGATTGTCTGGATTCAGTAACAACTTTTCGATTATAGCCTTAACAGTTATGACACTCGCAGCTTATGTGATAGCACTGCGGTTCTTAATATTGTGAAGAATCCAATTCAACATTCAAAGACAAAACACATTGACATCTGCATGCATTTTATTCGAGATTTTTTTTGAAAGAAAGCTTATTCATTTGGAATTTGTTTCATCAGATAACAACATTGCTGATTTGTTTACTAAGGCGTTTGATCATTCTAGATTTAACTTTTTAGTCCAATCTCTGGGAATGATTAACTTTGGTTAATTCTTTATTTTTACACCCTTTACAAAAATATTTTTCTTATTTTGTTACAAAATTGTTATTTTCTGTCTAGATAATTACAATTTTAGGGGGAGAAAAATTTGATAAGTTTCAAAAAAGATTTTATTCTTAGGGGGAGTAAAAAGATTGAAGAAAAATACAAATTTTCAGGATTATATAAGAAATGATAGTACATTTCTTGATTTCGGCTCATTACATCTGAAGGCATGCAAGAAACTGACTTGTATTATGTTTGATATGTTCATAAGCTTGACGATCAAGAATGAAAAGCACTATGTACTGTGATACACTGAAAATAATCATTTATGACTGAAGTGGGTAACTCATCAAGGTTTTGTGAATACACCGATTCTGTGCTAACACAGACTGAGAGTTACAGTCTAGTCATGCAGGACCGTTTAAGGGTGGTCACTTACAACACAACAACACAATGAGGAGAGTTCTTTAGAACATTAAATAAATCAAATAGGGAACTGGTAACTTATATGAAAGATACTAAGAACACAAGTAAAGTATGAGATAGAACAAGATTACAAATAACAAAAGTGAATGGTTTTCAAGAATGCTGTATATTGCTCTCAAGTTCTTTTACAAGTATTACAAAGCATAGAAAGAAAGTAACAAGTACTTGAGATACTTTATACTATATCCTACAACCAGCCATACTTTGAAGGCCAGCTGGATACATAAGACTAGACAACTACAAAGTCAAATGTAGAGTCAAAAGGCAGATTGCCTTTTTGACTAGTGACTATGACATGCTATAGCTCACATCCTGATATATTACAAAAAGGATAAAAGTACATAAAGTAGAAAGCACAGACTCAAGACCTCAATGTATAGTTACTAAAAGCATGGACCTTTTCACCAACTCATGTAAGTTGGTGACTGAATAGAGTTGCAGTGGAAAGGTGGTCCAGCTCTATGGTAAAGTACATCAGATAAAAGCATGTATCTAAAAGTATTCGAAAGAAATATGTCTTCACTCTTTGACTTTGGAAGACTTTGTCTTTGAAGCTTCGGAACACTTCACTTTTGGATTCGGAAGATGTTAGGCTTGGCTTCAGAAGATTTTACACTTAGAATATTTTCTAGTGTATTGTGTAAAACTTCTAAAGCATCTCTATTTCTGTACTTCAGTACATGCATGCAGAAAGACTAGTTGATTAATCCCTTTTCAAAGTTATCTCTAATTAAATGATACCTGATGTTGATATGCTTTGTCCTTGAGTGTTGCACATTCTCTGTGATAGAGATATCACTGTTGTTGTATATATGGATGGGAGTCTCCTTGAAGTTTAATCCATAGTCCAGCATTTGATTCTGAATCTAAAGCACTTGAGCACAGCAGCTTGCAGCAGCAATGTATTCAGCTTCAGCAGTTGATGCAGACACACAGGATTGTTTCTTGCATTGCCAAGAGACTGTCCTTCTACCAAGAAATTGACATCCCCCAGATATAGACTTTGCAGTCATGTTTCAACCACCATAGTCATTATCTGTATAGGCATACAAATTACAGTCAGAATTCTTTGGATACCAAAGGCCAAGTGTTGGAGCACCTTTGAGATATCTTAAAATTCTCTTGATAGTGACCAGGTGTGACATCTTGGGGTTGGCTTGATATCTTGCACAAATACATATGGCAAACATGATATCAGGCCTGCTAGCAATGAGCTACATAAGAGACCCAATGATTGCCCTGTAGAGATATTCATCAACACACTCCCCCTCAAGATCAGGTCCAAGGGAGTGGTTTCTAGCTATGGGTGTCTTAGCAACCTTACAATCAGTCATGTTGAATTTTTTAAGTATGTCTTGTACATACTTTGACTGATTTATAAAGATGCCATTGTCAACTTGCTTCACTTGAATTCCTAGAAAGAAATTGAGTTCCCTCATGGCACTCATTTCAAACCTATCCTTCATCAGCTTCTCAAAGTCTTTGCAAAGCTTTGGATTAGTTGACCCAAAGATAATGTCATCTACATATACTTGAACTAGCATTATGTTATTTCATGTTCCTTTGATGAAGAGAGTTCCATTCATAGTACCCCCTTTGTAGCCATGTTGACAGAGATATTGAGATAGAGTCTCATACCACTTCCTTGGTGCTTGGTGCAGCCTATATAGAGCTTTATCAAGCCTACAATATAATTAGGATGATCAGGATCTGCAAACCCAAGTGGTTGTCTGACATAGACCTCTTAATCAATCACCCCATAGAGAAAAACACACTTGACATGAAGTTGGTAGACCTTGAAATTCTTGGATGCAACAAAAACTAGGAATATCCTGACAGCTTCAAGTCTTGCTACAGGGTCAAAAACATCTGTGTAGTCAATTTCTTCTTCTTGAGTATACCCTTGAATAACTAGTCTTGCCTTATTCTTGATGACAAGTCCTCTATCATCCTTCTTATTCCTGAACACCCATCTGGTTCCTATGGTAGTCTTCCCTTGAGGAAGAGGACATAGGTTACAAACCTTTTGCCTTTTGAATTGAACCAGCTCCTCTTGCATAGCTTCAACCCAATGTCCATCCTTTAGAGCGTCATCAATCTTCTTTGGCTCTATCTGGGATATGAAGCAGGAGTGAAGACAAACATTTGCATCATGGGTTTGTCCTCTTGTTCTTACCCCTAAATCAACATCTCCAATGATGTTTGTGGTAGGGTGAGACTTGTGGATCCTTAGCTGAGGGATTATAGCAAGTTGCTTAGACATATCTAAATTAGAGAAATTTTGATCTGGCAATGAGGATTCACCCTCCACATCAGCACACTTATCAAGATTGACTTGGTCCAATGAGTGTGTGATATCATTGATGTTGTCTTCAATGGAGTGGTTGTCAGCATCAAGAAATTCTTGATCACTTTCACCACCACTATTTTCTCCTACATTTGAAGCTCCTTCATCTGAGTTTTGTGCCTCTAAGTTGGAATTTGAAGGCACCCTAGAAGTATCAGTAGGATTTGTTATTGATGTGCTGGTAGAAACTTCATTTGCAGGGTTAGTTACCATTGGGGCTAAAGTTGTGTAGCTTGAAGGTCTTCTCAGCTCAAATCTTGGGTGAGGATCACCTATAGGGAGTATATCTGTGGATCCTGAAACATGCTCACAAGATTTGTTAAAATAGTTGGTAACTAAATCAAGATCAAATAGCCAATCAGGACAAGAACCATTCACATTGGGAGTGTGCTCATTGAAAGTCACATTGGCTGACTTTTCAACTACTCTAGTTCTGAGATTGTATACTTTATAGGCCTTAGCTTGAGAAGAGTATCCAATAAAATATCCATCATCTGATTTCTCAGCAAACTTGTTCAATTTAATCATTGGTATTCAAGATGGTGCAAGGACAAGCAAATGACCTAAGAAAACCAATGAAAGGTTTCCTCTTGTGCCAAAGTTCATAAGGAGTATTACCATATGTCTTAACTACTAAAACTCTATTTTGTACATAGCAAGCAGTGTACACTACCTCTGCTTAGAAGGTGATGGGCAGTTTAGAGTAGACAACATAGTTCGTGCAGGTTCAATTAGTGTACTGTTTCGCCTCTCAGCAACACGTTTTGCTGAGGATTCCTGAGAGCATTATATTGTCTTGTAATACCTTTTTCATCAAAAATTGTATCAAGGATTTGGTTCTTATATTCGGTTCCTTGATCACATCTTAGGGTTTTGACCTTGTGATCATATGGATTCTTAATCTTTAAGATGAAATTCTTCAGAATCTCAGGGGTCTCATCCTTAGTTCTAAGAAAGAAGACCCAAGTGAATCTTGTAAAGTCATCTGTGATCACAAAACAATAAAAGGTCCTTCCTAGACTCATTACACTGGTGGGACCAAAGAGATCCATATGTAATAAGTTTAGGGGAGTAGTATGGAGTTTCTTTCCTTGGCTTGTAAGATACCTTGTGTTGCTTCCCCTTCAGGCATGCAACACAGTGGTCATCACTTGTAAACTCTTTCTTTGTCATTCCAGTTACCAACTAATTCTTAAATAATTTATTCATGTTTTTAAAGTTTACATGGCACATTCTTTTATGCTAGAGGAAAGACTCATTGCTATTTGCTTTAGATAAAAGCATGAATCTTCTCCTAAGGGAGATGTTCCTTGAATATCCATCTTGTACATGTTTCCTTTCCTGGGGGCTCTGAGCAGGATATGCTCATGAGAAATAACCATCCCAGGCCTGAGAACAATGCACTCATGCTTAGTAAAGAGAATGTTATGACTCTGATCACAAAATTGAGATACACTCAAAAGA
The DNA here is from genome assembly GCA_025215565.1 of Flaveria ramosissima. Taxonomy (NCBI): domain Eukaryota; kingdom Viridiplantae; phylum Streptophyta; class Magnoliopsida; order Asterales; family Asteraceae; genus Flaveria; species Flaveria ramosissima. The sequence goes on from CM046035.1 coordinate 12,625,312, forward strand.
TTGTACCCAAGCTCCTTGACAAAGTTTACCTTCTTAATGCTGAGCTTACCATTTGTGACCCTGCCCCTTCCTGTGATGTAACCTCCTGCATCTCCTCCAAAAGCAACTGGTCCTCCATCAATTATTTCAAACTTATAGAGTAGTGACATGTTTCCTGTCATGTGCCTAGAACAGCCACTGTCAATAATCCATACATTTCTGTTTGTCTTGAGCTGTTCCTACACAAAAGAGATGGTTAGTTACATTGGAAACCCAAGCCTTATTGGTCTTGGGCTCATCAAAAGAAGTTGAAGACAATGCAATAGTAATTGATCCTATGTCATGTTTTGAGGATCATTTGCTCATGTTGATGAAGAACTTTTAGTTCCATTTGGGTCTTTCTTTGTCTTCCACATCACCTTGGAACCTAGACTTGACTTGCTTTCAACACTTTGGAAGTTTCTTTGTTGACTTCAGAAGTTTTGATGACTGGACCTTCGGAAGATCTTGCTTTGGAGCACTGCAGCAGGCTTCAGTGCTTCAGAAGTATTCCTTTCTTCCGAGACCAAATTTTCTTCGAAGGCAAGTTTCCACTTGTCTTCTTCTTCATTTTGGAGCTTCCGAAGGAAAAGATTTTCCTTCTGAATCTTGCTTCTTTTTCTCTAAACTCTTAGAAGTTTCTTTCTTGGTCATGTGCAGAGTACTCTTTGGATTGTAAACACAATCTTTAGCAAGATGAGAAGTACTCCCACATATGACAGTCTATTTTCTTCCTTCTAAAAGTCTTCTTTTGTGAACAAGGCTGAACTTGATCACTTTCCTTCTCCATTTAAATTTGCAGATGATGTGGCAATTCTTGTGGGGATAGAACTATCTTTGGAGCTGGATGGTACAGGTTGTACAACAATGGTGCACAATTGATCAGCCTTCTTCTTGATGATGGGATGATTTGAACATGAACTAGAACTCTTGTTATTAGAGTTCAAGTTTGTGTCTTCAGCCTTAACCACTTTAAATCCTGCAGAGATGAAGATTTTTTCTGTGCAGAGTTGAAGGTGGCCTTGATCTCTTGAGCCTTCTTGGACTTTCTCTTGGCCTTCCTGATCAAGTTCTTTCTCTTAGACTTGGTCATCCCAACAGCTACACTCTCCTCATAGGGATGGTGACCCTTCTTAGAGTGCTCTTCTTCACTCTTCTCAGAGCCATTCTTCACCATCTCATCTTCATCCTCTTCTATCATGGGGTCTATGAGGGGAAGCTCATCTTCACAAGTTCCACACCTAGGAGATCTTACTGACAAGATTGTGTGTGGAGGAGCTATCTCACTAGATCCTAGTCCCTGCTTATTTTGATAACAAAATTTTGCATGCAAGGATGAGGATATTATGTTCTTGAAGGTCTCTTCTTCAAAAACATATTTTCTGCCCTGGCTTTGCTGATCACAAGCTCAGCCTGGCATTCAGTCAACTTAGTTATGAGGTCTTTAATCTGAGTCCTGTAGTTGGTATGCTCATATTTAAGAGTTGAAATGATTTTCTCTAAATCCTCTATTTTCAGTTTATAATCATTTTCAGCTCTTTTAAAATCAGCTTTTAAGATATTTAAGGACTCAAGATCAGATCTCATCTCTAAGTTAAAGGAACCTGTATCTATTTACTTTTGGAAATGCATTTCGGAGTACAAAGATGTTCCAATACCTTGGCTTCATCGTGGTCTGTCATGAGTGCTTGGTTTGGAGATGCATCTTCCACCTAAAAGCTCCAATCAAAGCCTCCTTCTTCAACAGCAACTGCAGCTTGCTGCTTTGGCTTCTCATTCTGGGGAGCTCTATCAGTGTAGTTTGGTCTGGCTTCTGTTTGGCCACCATTGGTCCTTGGTGCCTTACACGCCCTCGCAAAGTGTCCTATCAGGTTATAGTTGTAACACTTCACTTTGTTATCCAGCCCAAACTTTCCATTGGTTGCATTGCTTAGAAACTTCCTCCCTGTCCTCTTGTAGAACTTCTTGGCTCTGTGAGTGAGAAGAGTCATATGCTGAACTATTTCCATCTACTCTAGATCATCTGGATGGATACAGTCCAGGTCTTCAAGGGTGAAGAGAAAGTTGCCTATGCTCTAGCAGAGACAAAAGCATGAGAAGAACTTGTCTCTTGGAATGGACTTCCTTAAGTGTAGCTTTCTCTTGGAGTCTTTGGGTGATTAAAGGACCCTTTTGTGTTGTCAAGGTAGCATATAAGATGATGTTGTGGTTCAATGCTTTCCCTTTCAACCACATGAAGGGCTGAACTCAGTTGATTGCTTGAGTTACCAGATGAGTTTACATGTTCATCTCCATCTGGTATCCACTGAGAATACCATACAACTCTGTAAGAGTCTTAAGGTTCTCAGTCCTCTTGATAACAACACGGGAATGTGTCCATTGTCTAGGAAGAGAGGACATGAAATTCCTCACAATGTCCCTGTTCTTAAGAGTTACTCCAACATCCATTAGAGTATCCATAATTTCAACATACCTGAAGTATTGTTTGTAACATCTCATATTTTTCTGTTAATTAAAAGTTAACTGTGTTAATTTTTATGGTTATTTATGCTAATTATGAAACGTGGTGGACTTTTTATGACTTCTTGTTTAATTTAAAGTTTATAAGTTAATGAAATAATAATGATTATAACAATAATAATATTAACAATGTTAATCATATTAATAATCATAAAAATAATGATGATAATAATAATATTATCAACCATAATATAATAATAATAATATATAATAATAATAATAATAATAATAATAATAATAATAATAATAATAATAATAATAATACTAAAATAGTAGTAATATTACTAATAATAGTACTAAAAATAATAATAATAATTTATAGAAGTTATTCAACTTGATATGATTAAAACCTAAAGTTAATTGAAGTCCAGGGGTTAAATTGTTAATTCTAAAACTTCAAAAGATGACTTTGTGCATAAAATAACAAAGTACAAAAACACAGGGACTAAAAGTGTGAAACACCCAAAACCAACCCCCCCTACTCCCTTTCCCGTCGACAGTCGGCCAAGGAGGGTCCGGCGACCCTCCGGCCACCCCTTAATCACCAAATTTTTGTCGATTCAGGGCCCCAAACTGTCTCGATTGAATGCCTGGTACGTTTCGAACCGTAAAGACACATTAATTTGGTATTTAAGATGACAATGGGCACCGGTTGAGCTCGACGACCGTTAAGCCCAAATCAATAACCGTTCGAACATTAAACTTCAATAATAACAAAATTAACTTAACCTAATCAATCATCTATCTGTCCTTAATCGATTACAACTATCAATTGCATCTGAAACACTCAAAATCACCAAAAACAAACTTCGTCTTCATCGAAACCTGCAACTCAACCAAATCCATCTTCTGAGCGTTTTGAATCTCAATTGATTGAGGGCTTTTGATCAAGATCATCACTCGAAGCAGTCCACGAAGTTAATTTGATTATCATCCTCATTTGCTCATCCAAACAAACACACATTGGTCGCGGTCTTTTATTCGATTGTTCATCATCAATCCGTTTGAAATCTAGGTAATCAAACATTGTTACATACTCGGTTTCATGTAGGGAATAAAAGCCCTAAGCTTAATCCGGATGAAACACTTGAATCGACCTTCAATTGGGATCAAAATCGTTCTAGGGTTTATTTGGATTTGAGGGTTTGTTGAACAAGTGTATTTGTTAATTAAAAACCCAAATGAACCGCGGCTAGAAGCCTTGGTTCACTGGTTAGAACACTACCCCACATACATGAGGTCCCGGGTTCGAACCCGGGCACCCTCATGTAATTTTTTTGAAGGCTTTTTGCCTTAAAATTAATTCTAGAAAAATTTTAAAATGTATAAAAATAACTTTTATAAATTTCAAATATTTTTAAAGTTATCTAAACATTTCTTAAAAATTCATTCTTGTAAAATCTTTTAATATTTTAATATAAAATTATTTACAAATGTTATAATTAAACATTTTCATAAAATTAGATTGTTATATAATACTTAGAGATATTAAATTAATATTAGACCTTATGTTATCTTTGTTTAAGGATTTATCATGTAGGATATAAATATAATTTTTTATTTACAAAGAATCAATTTCCTAAACAAAAATAATAATAATAATAAATCTTATAGATTTCATAAAAGGTATTTCTATAAGAATTTATTAACTTTGTAAAAATCCCCAAATTCTAATACCCTAGTTCATGTTAACTCGTTAATCTTGTTATTAACCTAAATTATGTAATATTTATATATTTAGGTGCCTTGTGACGTGTTATCTTGGAACGACATATATTATTCTTATTGATCATCATTATATACTTGTTTGACATGTGAGTTTTCCTTGTCCCCTTTTTATAATTTCACACATATTTGGGGTGAAACATGATGCTTATATTACATACACGTTTAAACATTTGAGACTTGTAATGCACTTGCAATTCTACTTATTATTTGGTCATGGTTATTTGTGTTTTGTAAGTGTTTATATGAGATACATAGTTTGTTTACAATCATTAACTATTGCTAGCCTGGCGACGTCTTAGATCTTTGGGCCTGACAAGCCTATTTGGTGCTAAAGTCGAGGTATTGCCGACTCCTAGGGGCCGTACGCTTGTGCACTAGGGAACCAAATACACTTAGCCAATCTTATATACTTGTAATCAAGTCGAGGTTTGGTTGTAACGATATGTGTTCTATAACCTTACTAGCTTATAACCCATGACATGAATTGCTACTTGTAATCTTATTATGTATGAAAACTTGGAAACTCACCAACTATTTTTAGTTGACTCTTTATTTTCATCATGTTTCAGGAAATCCCCAAGTTTAAAGTGGACATTTGAAGCTTGCAATAAAACTAGGACTTGGACCTAGTTAATAATCAAAATGATCATGTTTGTTATTTCATGTTGAAACTTATTTCATTATTGAGACTTATGCTTGTAATGTAATTTTGAGACTTATGTTTAATATATTTGAATTTAAATATAGCGTTATGTGGCTGTGAACAATCTTAACCCTCACATCTCGACGTTTCCGCCGTCAAGGTTGGGGTGTGACATTGTTGAGTCATGGTTTCACCTGCTTTGAAGGTGAAGTTTTCAAACTGCTGCTTCAGGAGGTCCTTCTTCTTCTCCTTAGCTTCATTGGACCCCTCATACGTGAGCTTCAGTGCCTCCCATAGTTGCTTGGTAGTTTCGCACTTCTTGAAGCCTTTGTAGATGGAGTTTGGAAGAGCAGTTTGAAGGGCTGTCATGACTTTCTGATCAATCTCTATTCTTTTTCTATCTTCATCAGAATAGTCAGCCACAGCCTTTGGAATCATACCACCTCCAGTAGCAGCTGAAGAGGTGCTTCGTATGTAATGTCCTTGAACAACAGAGTCCCACATCCTGGAGTCTTGAGACTTAATAAAGCCTTCCATTCTTTGACACCAAGTATCAAAGTCTTCGGGAGTGATCGGTAGAGACTTTGTCATAGTTCCATTTTCTATATCAGCTTTAGTAATAGCTGTCATTTGAGTTGTTAAGTATTTTGTGTGTGAGAGGGATCTTAAGATGGTGAGATCTTATAATAAAGAGCCTGGAATTCTCTGATACCAAATGCAGGACCGTTTAAGGGTGGTCACTTACAATACAACAACACAATGAGGAGAGTTCTTTTAAACACTTAACAGATCAAATAGGGAACTGGTAACTTATATGAAAGATACTAAAAACACAAGTAAAGTATGAGACAAAACAAAATTGCAAATAACACAAGTGAATGGTTTTCAAGAATGCTGTATATTGCTCTCAAGTTCTTTTACAACTATTACAAAGCAGAGAAAGAAAGTTACAAGTACTTGAGATACTTTGAAGGCCAGCTGGATACATAAGACTAGACAAGTACAAAATCAAATGTACAGTCAAAAGGCATATTGTCTTTTTGACTAGTGACTATGACATGCTATAGCACACATCCTAATATATTAAAAAAAAGTATAAAAGTACATAAAGTAGAAAGCACAGACTCAAGAACTTAATGTACAGTTACCAAAAGCATGGACCTTTTCACCAAGTCATGTAAGTTGGTGACTGAACAGAGTTGCAGCGGAAAGGTGGTCCAGCTTTATGGTAAAGTACATCACATAAAAGCATGTATCTAAAAGTCTTCGGAAGAAATATGTCTTCACTCTTTGGCTTCAGAAGACTTTGTCTTTGAAGCTTCGGAAGACTTCACTTTTGGCTTCAGAAGATGTTGGTCTTGGCTTCGAAAGATTTTACACTTAGAATATTTTCTAGTGCATTGTGTAAAACTTCTGAAGCATCTCTACTTCTGTACTTCAGTGCATGCATGCAGAAAAACTTTGGATGTTTTGGCTGCATCAGACTTGTAGGAATCCTTACAAGTCATAATAAAGCTTGTTACTTTCTGACTCAGCTAATATCAATTATATATATATATATATATATATATATATATATATATATATATATATATATATATATATATATATATATATATCGAAACTCAAGAAAAGAAAAGTCAAAATCAAATGTCAAAAGAATATATCATGCAAAAGAGCAAAAGGATGCCAAAAGGCCATATAGAAATAAAAGATGCCAATGTACACATTAATAAAAGATATGTCATAGACATACATACTATACGATAAATATTTTTCTTTTTTAGAATATGTTATGACACAGGAGGCAAAATCAAAAGATGGGGCATGTAAGTCCGTTTTGGCATGTAAGTCCTAAACGTCTTGCGAGGGCAAAACATAAGTCTGGATGGCTGTTGATAAGTCCTACAGCTTGTTAATATTAAGTGCTCAGAAACATTTTCTCGTGCTAGTTATGCTCTAACAAATATTATATAAGACAATAACCAAAACTGAGAAAGCTGATAAGAAGTGAAAGGTTTAAGTCAAATTGGGGTGACTTGAAATCTCAATAGTATCTTGAAGCTAGATAAGTGTTTTTGCAGGATTTTTGATTGTGGGACACAATGAAGTCATATCACTTAACCAAACCATGATAAAATCACAACTTATGTGCTAAGTAATATTGAAGTCTAATTTAAAAGGGACACAGTATATCGACAATCAACATAAACAGTCTTATATAAAATCAATGCTGAATGATTGTTAATGGTTGATTTCTAAAAGGAATATGATCCTATTCTTAAAAATTTATCAAAAAGTTAAATAGTTTATACGATTTGTGTGTCAAATAAATTTGTCTTTACTTAGTTTTTATTATAGTCTCTTATTTTGATTTTTTGTTATGTTTTTTATTTACAAAGTGTGAAAAAAATATTAAGGGTGTTAAAATAATTGTAAACACTTAGTTAAATAAAATCATTTTTCATAGCAAAATAAAAGTGCTTAATAGTTGGTAGAAATTGATAAAAATTAAAGTTAAAATTTTTAAATTTTAAAAAATATCAAAGTTAGTCGCGCGAAAGGTTTCTATTCGCGCGACAAGTTCTGTGTGTAACAATTGACTTCTCACGCGAGAAGTCAATGGTCTTTAAAAGGCACACTCATGCGAAAAGTAGATTATTCGCACGAATAGTCTGAAAATTTATTAAAATTTCTAAGTGTTCAAAAACTTGGATTACTTGATTTAAGTATTCTCATTGCTGTCGCGAATTGATTGTTAAGTGATTAAAAGTATATCAATGTTTTAATTGATGAATTTGTGCGAGTTTATATGATTCCCGAATTTGATTTGACAAATACACGTTAAATTGAACAAAGTAAACATAATAAACCGTAATAAACACTAAGTCGACACCTAATGAACATGTTTAAGTGTTTGAAACATTGAAAAATTGGACAAATTGAATATTTGAATTTGAACCGACTTATCGCATGTGAAAAGTTCTTGGGGTATGAACATCTGCGAAAAGTTTTCAAAACAATATGAACTTTTTGCGTGGAAAGTAGTTCTGTTGCGCGACAAGTTGCATTTAGTTTGAAATTCAAACTCAAGCGACAACTAAACTTGTCGTGTGAGTACTTGACTTTTCGCGCGAAATGTCCAAAATTGTTAAAATTTTTCTAAGTGTTGGACATTTTTTAATTCTAATTTTTAATATGTACTTATTATGTTTGTTCATTGTTTCAGATGACTAGATCTTTGGTTTTTTAAAAAAACCATAATGCCATTGCAAATCTGGGAGAGGTTACTGAAGATAAAAAGGAAAAGAGTTGTTATTAAGGGGGAGTTATGTATTACAGCAACGATGCAAATGAGATTGATACTAAGGGGGAGTTATGTATTACAGCAATGATGAAAGGGAAAGAGTTGTTTGTTATTATTGCAGAGGTGATTAACAGTGGTCTACTGTTAGAAGATATTCCTCATGCACCAATCAAGATATTTGATGATGCAGCAAAGGATTGCCTAGTTCGTGTGGAATACAATCATCGTTATCCTTCACTGGAGAAGAAGTACTTACCGTTCTTTTAGAGTAATTATTTCATGTGGTCATCTATTGTCTCATCAATCTTAAGGCAGCCATGGATAGTTTGAGTGCCATCTTTGGATCATTGCTAGTTTCTTTAGTTGATGATCTTCCATACAACATATCCAAGGCCATTTTCTCAGAGATGTAGAAAAATGTCATAGCAGCTCAATGGAAGAAGTTAATTTGTTATGCTCCGGAGATTTATACATATGATTGTGAATGCTGCTCATCCTGAGTTAGCTATATCTGATTCTCCCACCTATTTTGTGATGATGATGAAGAAAGATATATTCACATATCCTATGTGAGCAAGGGGAAATGCATGGGATGGATCACATTTTGCCAAAGTTGGTAGATTTGTGGATGGATTTAGAGCTGAAGCACAGACCTCAAGTTCATAGAGATGATACAGCTTGTACATCTTCTGGTGCTACTCAAGAAGCACCTGAGAGTTCTCGTTCAGGTGAAAAGTCTGCTAAGAAGAGGTTGATGACTGGTTGAGAAATGAAGAATTAAGGGAGAAAGAGGTAGTAGGGGCAGAATTTAGGACTGAAGAAGATGATAGTGAGATTGATAGTGATCAGATCGGGAATGTGCCTTATGTGCTGCAAAAACGTCCCAGAGTACGAGAAACACCTTCAAAACGTACTGCGGAGGAACGTGATGCTGATTATGTTCCAGTAGAGGCTGAAGGAAGAGGATTGCAAGGGTGACTGGTGAGAGTTCTAGTGGCGAGAGTTCTATGTTCAAATAATGAAGCAGAATCTAAGAGATCTCACTTCTCATGTGTATTCATCATTTACACACCAACATACCACAGAAGTTAGAGAGTCTAGTGGACAATAGGCTGCTGGTCTTGACCAGATGGTTGAGCCAGTTCATTGTACAGAACATGTTGTTGATCCTGTTACGACAGAAGGGACAATAGACAATGTTGTTGTTGATCAAGAGCCTCATCCAGATGTTTCTAATCAGGCTACCGAGGATCAACCTGTATCTTATGTTGGAGAGGTATTTGTGGATCCTGAACACATGATGCTTATACCTGATCTAGTCAATGATGATGATGACGACTTGGATATGATTAACTATGATGACAGTGATGAGGAGGATAATGATGAGGATGATGATGATGATGGTGGTGGTGGTAATGGTGATGATGATGATGGTGGAAATGATGATGATGATCAGGGGAGATACGGGTGCTGTTTTTGGTACTTATGGGTCATCAGGAACTGATAATGTCTTCAGACCAAGTCCTTGTGATACAGTTGTTTATACATCGTTAGATCCTGCCACTAAAGCTGAATATGAGAAGGAATTCTACTCATTTCAGCAAAGCATGTTGGAGGAAGAAGAGAGTGTAGACTTTGGATCTTTTGATGATCTGCAAGAAGATATGGAATACACAAATATCTTTGAAAATAGTTTGAAGGATTTATTTTCTAAGATTGTGTTAGAAGAAGGAGAGATTGTTGGTGAGACTGGTACTTCATAGACCACTAACAAGACATAGACCAAACTGGTCAAATGGATGTTCGTCAGGTTGGTAATCTTACAGTTGCTGCACCTCCACCACCTGCTTATGTTCATACTCTTCGGCATTCCAAACCTGTCACAAGGTACGGAAATTTAGAGCTTATTATCAGTTGTGCGTATGATGATGAAAAGAAGTTGTATGTGATTAAGAGAAAGACTGGAGCGATAGATATTTCCAAGATGAGCACGACTTTCATACTCTAAAGCATCAGACTTGTATGCTATGGGTCGTGTTCTATTCATTAATCAAAGTAATTATGGGAAAGGTAATTGGATAAGGAATATGATTTGGAGACAAAGCAAAACCAGTTTCAAAGACTTTAAGACAGCCAAATCCAAAGTCATTGAAGATGAGAACCATATTGATCCGAACACGCAGAAACCGATGAAGATACGAGTTTATAGACATCCGAGATATGTGAGGATGATCCCTATACATGCTCCAGTGCCAGTAAATAGCTTGTCAAAGCTTATCGGGTGGAGTTGTGAAAAGGAGACAGGTCATGCGTTGATCAAGTGTGTAGACAAAGAGTACCGTATCATTGAACCTATGGATTTGCTGAAGTTTGGAAACGAAGATTTGGTGAAGTTGCAGCTGATGAATCTGTTTATCTACTAGCAGCATAGTTCGGTTGGTTGATTACGAAGGCCTTAGATAAAAGGATGTATGCTTATGGGGGCAGTTAAAACATGGATGACGTGGACTTCTGAAGAACATTGATTTACCGAGCCTAGGGGTAGATTGTAGTGGTTGAACCGAGAGGCCCGGGAAATCAAATCAAAGTAAAGAACAAGTTTAAGTCAAGCGAAAAGTAGAAGTAACCCCGCGATAGGTTGTTGTCGCGTGAGAACTAGGTTGTCGCGCGAGAGCTTGTTTTCGTGCAAGAACTTACTAGTTTAGTATAAATAACTAGTTTGTTTAGTTATTGTTAAGCTTTTGTTCATTTCTTAAGTTTTGTAACTCCTGTGTAATATTTCAAATTCAGAGAGCAATCAAGAGAAGTTATTTACATTGTGATCTTCATTTCTATTCTTCTACTTCTCAATCCATAATTGTTTACATTCCGCATTCACAATTATGAGATCGATCTGATTATTGTGACAATCCTTACACTACTATTATATAATACAAACCCCATGGATATATTGATAACTAAGTTAGTACCCTGTGCATTACACATGTTGAACAAATAAATATTAAATGATTAATAACAAAAAAAATTAATTATAAACGATGTTTTGGTATAGGATATGATTGAAATTACTTATAAGTAATAATTATAAGTAATAATATAATTTATTTGTTTTAAAAAAATTCAAATATTTTGTTCCAAAAAGAACCATTTTAAAATGTGTCATTTAAAAAAGGAACTCATTATAACTTTGAATTTTAATTATTTTGGTTTAAAAAAAATTATTATTTAAAAATATTAATTTTTAAATATTTCATATTTTTAAAAGATTTGATGTTTTAGAAAAAATTTCTTATCTTTACAGATGTTCTCTTAGAAATTACACTTATAAAAAGAAGTCATTTTAAATTATAAAAATTATTTAATTTTAAAAAGAATTAAATAATATCATTGTATATAATGTTATTATTTAATAGGAGAGATACACGGAAAAATTAAAATTAAAAGCTCTAGAATTGTGACAAGTATCCAACTAAAACTTTCTTTTATTATAATAGATAGATTTTTATTTTTTTTTTAAATGTCCAAAACAACCATTTAATCATATGGTATAAGTGTTTTATACAAGTGTTTTAATTATCATCATTTGATAAACTTATTCTAATTAATAAATGAGTTAATGCATATGATTTAATTCACTATATTAAGTATTATTTAATTTATAAAAATTAAATTAATATTATATTTATATTTTTTATATATTTCTCATATTTGAATTAAGTATTATATTATTAACTAAATACTATTTACCAAATATATACATACTTATAACAATTATAATGATAAAAATAATAATAACAAGAAGAAGAGAAGAAGAAGAAGAAGAAGAATAAGAATAAGAGAAGAACAAAAGAAGAAGAAGAAGAAAGAGAAGAAGAAGAATAATAATAGGAATAATAAGAATAATATAATAATAATAATAATAATAATAAGAATATATAATATAATAATAATAATAATAATAATAATAAATAATAATAATAATAATAATAATAATAATAATAATATAATAATAATAATAATATATAATAATAATATAATCAGTATTTAAGAATTGTCGGAAAAATACTCAGTAACATACTCGCATCACCCGTGCCATTAGACATAACATATACAAATCAATAATGAATATCTATATTATTTATACTATTTATAAATTATTTTAGGATGTCAAAATAATAATTTAATCTTAACCTTAAAACACCTATAGGGTTAGTATTTGAAGTAATTATAATATCTATTTACAAAATAAAAATATTTAGTAATAAATAATAATGTGAGATAATATACAAGTAATCAAAATAAAAATATACAAGCTCTTAAAACTATTTTAACATTCGGAATCTTATATCGTTTTTTTCTTATAATAATAAAAAATATGATAGTTTATAATCTAAGTTTTTCATTATAATGTGTTAAATTATAACAACGTTTTGACATGATTTTTTTTATAAAGCAGAGTTGTCAATATAATTTTTATCCATAACTACAAATTAAATACTAATGTACAAGTATTCGAAATCAAGGATTATAAATTTTAACAACTTCCGACAAATCAAGTACTCACACACTAGTGTTGATAATACTTTTCGTAATGATAAGTTTATTCATCTTTTAGTAAACGTTGGCTATTTGTATGTATTGGTAAACATTTTCATGTTTGGTGTGTGGCTCTTATTTTAAACCTAATTGTGAAAGACAAATTATTGGAACATAACCGTCATGTTGAATGCGTGCGAAAAGCTGTTAGATATATAGAAATTTAACACAAAGAATAATAAAGGTTAAAAAGTGTATGAAAAATGTAAAAGTTGATCCAAATAAGTTTCTATGTGTTGATTGCCTTAGAACATGGAATTTCACCTCTGCGATGTTAAAAATGGTCGTGGATTTAAGGGATGCATTTTTTGCTTGTGGATTTTACAGTTAAATACAAATGAAACACGTGCTCAGTTTAAGTTAGGAATTTCATCTCTTATGCTTGCTTTATTAATGAACATTAGCGTTTATATGAATCTATATTTTTTATATGAAGTAAAATAGTTGCTCTCGTGTAGTCTAAACAAAAGTATTTGCAATATCAAAGAACTTACAATTGTAAGTGGTACACTCATGATCTGCTTCACAAATGAGAGATTCGGTCATAATCTATTGGCGACCAGAGATCAACATATACTTCATCGGAATAAAGGCCTTTTGACACAGTCATGTTTCCCTCTCTCTCTCTCTCTCCTCTCTCTCTCTCTCTCTCTCTTTTTTTATTTTAATTTTTTCGTTGGTCCACAACCACTAAGCAGACAAAGCCATTTAGCCTTACATTACTCGTATAAGAAGTACTCTCGTTTTTGTATGGAGGTAATCTTTTGAAAATCATTTTTTATAGATCCGTTGAATTTTCATTTAAGTTTCGTGACTTATCTACGAGTCCTATCCTAATTCTTGCAAAATTCTTTAGCTTTCTTTTAATCAATTGTGAGGTGAGAGTTGACTTAGCAAGACCTGCACTCTACTTTTAAAAAAGTGACGTCCTAAGTTTTTAAACTTCCGAAGTAGTCTTTCTTGGTGAGCACTAAAAAATGGGAAGATGTGGCCATGGGCAAGTGCATCCTTCAATTAACGCTTCGCTTTGAAATCTATTTCCATGATATAGAAAGAATATTTGGAAGTTTAGACAAACTTTTGGTTAAATATCTTTGCAAGTGCAAAATTAAACGGGTATAGGCAACTTCAAACACACTTCATTTTTGAAGAAATCCTAGATGTAGACAAGCATCTACATGACGTGAAAGGTTTACCTACAAGTTTATGTAACATGTAACTCAATACCTAGAAATTAAGTATTGATCGAGGAAAGTATGACAAGCTAATGATATTATTTATTTTGCCGTGATCTTAAATTCTACTAAAAAAAATCATATTTCCTTGAACATTACGTAAATGATTATGTTAATGGGTTAACATACATACTTATGGGTAACTAACAGTTGATTCCCATTTAGAAAATTGTTGGTTTATATTGCATAGTAGTTATTTGATTTTTTATTGTTTATTTAAAACAAACCATAATTTTATTTATTTAATGTTTATTTAGCCAAGAATATGGAAAAACCACAACCGATCCAGTTCCGAGCTTGCCATCATACCTGTATCGAACCGATAAATTTTGTATGGTTTGTGGTATCTACCACTCCACAAGTTCGGTATCAATACTTTCAATATAGGTACCGTACAGATGTCATTGCTAATTATCATTACATCCTTTTTTTCATTTAGTTGTTGGAATATTGACATTTCTACGAAGTTGTTGGAAGAACAAATATGAAATGTACGACATGAAAGTTTTAATTTGTCTTGGAATTTAGCTTCAACTATTGTATAATGGGTTTTTCACTAACCAATCAAACTATATAAATAAATATTAAAAAGGGTTGGCATGGGATAACAATTGCCCATTGAGCTCTCTGGTGTTTGTTAAAATGATTTCTTCCGCTGAAAAGAAAATGTTGGAGAACATACTGGTTCTTATAAAACATTATAAAACATAGTGCATGCTATTAGATATTTGAAATAAATTTCCTAATATTTAAATACATGATGCTGCATTTTCTATAATTGTATTTGAAAGAAATAGTTAGAACCACGACACCTAGATTATATAACTATTACCTTTCAACTTTGGGTGTTACTAATTCTCAGTTTGTTGGCTTTATCATGTGACACTAATCAATCGAACCAAACATTTTCTTTACTTTTCATCAATTTGTATGTTAATTTAAATGGACTAAACAAGACACTAAAGAAACTATTTGTCTAGTGGATCAAAGTGTTATTTTCCTCTCCCTTTTACTCATGTCGAACCTAGCAAACCTTCCCCCATTTCTTAGTTTTTCGAATTTGTTTTTTGTTATTTCTACATTTTTTCAATTTTTTTTGCTATGTTTTTTTTCATTTTTTTCCATTAATGTTTCGTTTAATATACAATGACGTTTAAATTTTCTCTTACTTTTAACAAAACAAAATTTAACACTTGTAGCATTAACGTTTTGAAATATATAACTGTGATTTACGACCATAAGTTCTAAAATAAAAATTGTAGCGCCGTGTAGCTAGTTAGAATACAATCAAAAATATATTTTATGATTTTTTGTGGTACCCATTACAAAGAGAATTCAAAATCCAAGTCTTTTGCTTACTCTAATAATTAGCCATAAGGCACGATCACGATCACAAACTACATTTTCCCATATGAGAATTGACACTATCTAACCACCATGAACTAACTGAACTCTAGCAAGATGGTCCAGAGTGCATCTAATTAATGTTGTTATCCAATACGTCTAATAAATTACAGCTCAAGCTGAACACTAGACATCAAAATTCTATATATAAGTTTATCAATTTAATGGACTTATTCACAAAATAGGTTTAAAGGGGACAAAAAAGGACATTCATACAAATGAAAGTGTTTATGTGATGTCATAATCGATCTTTGTCAAATAAGATCAAACTAACAATTTAATGGAATTATTCACAACGAAGTCGACAAAATAAGGTTTTTTGCAACTTGTATATAACTAGTATTACATCCCGCGCTTCATGGCGGTTTCGGGATCCGTGATTATATATTCTTGAATCTTGATACAATAGGAGTTTCAAAATTTGTAATGTAAAAATAAGAAGGAAAAAAGCCAACAAAGCGTTTACCATAATTAAAATAACAGAAAAAAAAATTAAACGCATGAAAGAAAATAAAAGATAAGAAAAAGAAATTAAAATTTAGATTAAAACCGGGGTAGGAGTGTTGCTATGGGTCGAAGTTGGATTGCTAAGTGAAGGAGACGTGCATCTTATAAATGGCAAAAAATATAAACCAAGGAGAAAACAAACGGCCTATAAACAAATATCACGTGGCGGGATAACTTGTTCTTAAATAGAATCGAATGTAGTAATATGTTAACTAACATTAACGGGTGAAGTTACTTGTGCATTCAACCAAAACATACACATATGATGTCATGCGTTCGTACAACAAAAGAACATCTTGAGAACGTAGATAGAACTAAGAGCATCCCAGAAATATATATAGAGTTTAAAAAACATCATGATGTTAAGTTAAAAAAATAATAAACAACATGATTACACTATATGAAGATGATCTTAAAAATAAAATTAAGTTTGTTTAAATCAGTGTTGTTTTCTTCTTATTTAAAAAGCGAGAAGATAAACATGGAAGTGAATGTGAAACCATCTCTCCTAATTTATTTAAGCTACTAAAAATATACACATGAAGTAAATTATAAAAATTTAAATAACCAAAAAACAAAAAGAAATCAAAATATTCAAAGAAAAAAGAAAAGAAAAGACACCTATAAATTTTGGTCTCGAACTGCCGTCAAGTTTAATTACCAACTCCTAATTGTCTACCACTGTGCCAAGTGGTCAGGTTTATTAAATTGTTGTTTAACTATGTATATCTAGAAAAATAATATTAGAATAAAGCACACTAATAAAGATACATTGCACCTTGTACATCATGAATTAATTATGGTACGTTACTATAGATAAAGTTGCAATTTGTGTATATACAAATATCGGCCTTTTAATATTAAATATACGTTTACGTGAGTGTTAGAATATAATGAAGACTAAAACTACTAAGTTAAAGTTCTAATGAACAAAATTTGTATTTTTTTTACCAAACAATATAATGTCAAGTTACTATTGAGGTTGTGAAACTTCTACCATAGTCCCAATCAAAGAGACTTTCTACTGAAGTGTGTCTGTCAATGTAGTTCGGATACACAAGCTTAATTACAAATGAAGATTATTTTGTTTATGTTTACTTGTAATTCAACATAGTCTACATATTATTTGATCCATATAGAAAGGTCGACCAAAAATAAGATATAAATAAATGTTCTAATGACTTGTTACTTTTAAACGTAAATAGTGTGTCGAATCATACAAAATCAATGAAGAATGATGTGAACCTAGGCATAAAAGTAAAATTAGAATTTTAATTTGATTTGACTCTTCACCACCGGGTGTAAACCAATATATACTACAAGTTCCGATCGGCCTCATCCTCACATTACAAAAACCAAACTGCGGTCGTGAACCTGCCTCACAACCACCACCTCCGGCAAAAAACACAAAAATCCATGGTTCCTAGACACCACCACATACCGTTCCTAGCCACCATCACCTTTCTCGACTTCTGTCACAACCCATCACTCCCAAAGCACTCTCACCACCAAAAACCCTTTTACTGCCACACCATCACCCCTCATGTCATCGTCGCCACCTTTATTGCCGCCACTAACACCATTCTTCTCCCCATTGTCACCATTCCTATCACCCGCACCACCACTCCATGGCACCCTCTTGTAAATAGCTATGACTCTTTAGGGTCTTGCCACCACCATCACCGTTTACGTATTCGAAGGTTGTTGCATCATCATATCACCACAACCATCGCCGACATCATCTGGTCATCATCGGTTTTCTTAAAACTTTAAGATGTGTATATATATCTTTGGTTAATTACTTAATATTTTGTAGTTATTGAACCTAGAGACTCGAATAATAAATCAAAATGATGAATATCAAGTCGCACGAGAACTACACGAGAAATTTGTAGTTAGGGATAAATAGTCACTAGTTGATGTAATTAAGAGAGCTTTTGTCATTTTCTTGACTTCGCTAGTAACTGTTATCATTTAAATCAAAGAGCAATATACATTAAAGTTTATTTACATTCGTGTTCATCTATTTCTCATTCAATCTTATTATCGTGATGATTATATTCCACGTTCTTGTCACAAGATCGATCTGATCGTTAAGTATTGATCCTTACAATTGGTATTAGAGCTTGGTATGCTCTATATCAATTGATTTGAAGATTGAAGAGTGTTTTTAAAGTGTTTCTGAGCTTCGAATTAGAATCTTTTGAAAATCAATTTGATTTCTGTTGTTTTTTATAACTTTTGAAGATGTTAAGAACTGTTTTTTTGGAGATTGAAGATTTGATGGTGTTCATGTGATTAAACAAGCTAAACTCAATCAATTAGAAACACTTAGGGTCAAAATTGAACCTTAATCATTAATTGAAAGCTTAATCAAACAATTTTGAACAATTTGGTGAAAGATTGAAGTTGGAATCTTAGAAATTAGGAAGAATATAGATTAGGCGAAAACTTGCTGATCGCACGCGAAAAGTTCCTATTCGTGCGAGAAGAGTGTGTTTCGCAAAAGTTTGTTGGAAAGCTTGTTACAAAAAATTCCTTTCACGCGAGAAGTTTTTTATCACAAAATTCAGTCAGAAAACTAACCGCACGAGCACTTGGTGCCTCTTCACGCGAGAACTCTGATCTTTGTGCGAGAACTTTAAGTTTTAAACTTTCTGAAACGTTTGATTTCTAAGTTTTAAAATGGCAAATCTAAAGCACATCACTGCTACCATCAACCTCGACAATGAGATTGGAACTAGCACAATACCCGTAGACTTCTTAGCGAAGAAGATTATCCTGACTGGGTTTATCATTTTGAGAATCATGTTATTTACACCTAACCCCAAATGATGTGGTCAATCAAACAAGTACCGTATATCCCTATGTATAACAATGATAAGGAAGAGTTAGTGCCCAAACCTAAACACCTCTAGGATGAGAAAGTCATGAAGAAACTTCAAGTTGTTGACAAAGCATATGATGCCATCATTATGGCACTTACTATAGAAATTGCTCAAAAGTTCAAGAATTTCAAAAAGGCTAAAGATTTATGGGATGTGATGGAGGAGCAGATAATCGGCAATAAGGATGTTAGGGAAAGCTAAATGGACATGCTGAACCAAGGGTTTAATATGTTTAACCATGTGCTTGGTGAAACTTTAGTGGCTCGAATTTCTAGGTTTGTTAAGTTGATAACAAAGATGAAGAGTTCTAGAATTATCTTGAAGAATATTTCTATAAACAAGAAGCTGTTGAACTCATTTCCCTACAGCTGGAATAATAACTGTACCACTATTAAGAGAACCAAGGATCTATTCACCTAACACCCTAAAGATTTGAAGATTGAAGAGTGTTTTTGAAGTGTTCCTGAGCTTCGAATTAGAATCTTTTGAAAATCAATTTGATTTCTGTTGTTTTTTATCACTTTTGAAGATGTTAAGAACTTTATTTTGGAGATTGAAGATTTGATGGTGTTCATGTGATTAAACAAGCTAAACTTATTCAATTAGAAACACTTAGGGTCAAAATTGAACCTTAATCATTAATTGAAATCTTAATCAAACAATTTTGAGCAGTTTGGTGAAAGATTGAAATTGGAATCTTAGAAATTAGGAAGAATATTGATTAGGCGAAAACCCCTTGACTTCTTAGCGAAGAAGATTATCCTGACTGGGTTTATCGTTTTTAGAATCATGTTATTTACACCTAACCCCAGATGATGTGGTCAATCAAACAAGTATTGTATATCCCTATGTATAATAATGATAAGGAAGAGTTGCTGCATAAACCTAAACACCTCTAGGATGAGAAAGACATGAAGAATCTTCAAGTTGATGACAAAGCATATGATGCCATCATTATGGCACTTACTATAGAAATTGCTCAAAAGTTCAAGGATTTCAAAAAGGCTAAAGATTTATGGGATGTGATGGAGGAGCAGAAAATCGGCAATAAGGATATTAGGGAAAGCTAAATGGACATGTTGAACCAAGAGTTTAATATGTTTAACCATGTGCTTGGTGAAACTTTAGTGGCTCAGATGTCTAGGTTTGTTAAGCTGATAACAAAGATGAAGAGTGCTAGAATTATCTTGAAGAATATTTCTGTACACAAGAAGTTGTTGAACTCATTATCCTACAGCTGGAATAATAACTGTACCACCATCAAGAGAACCAAGGATCTGTTCACCTAACACCCTAAAGATTTGAAGATTGAAGAGTGTTTTTAAAGTGTTCATGAGCTTCGAATTAGAATCTTTTGAAAATCAATTTGATTTCTATTGTTTTTTATCACTTTTGAAGACGTTAAGAACTGTTTTTTTGGAGATTGAAGATTTGATGGTCTTCATGTGATTAAACAAGCTAAACTCAATTAATTAAAAACACTTAGGGTCAAAATTGAACCTTAATCATAATTGAAAGCTTAATCGAACAATTTTGAACAATTTGGTGAAAGATAGAAGTTGGAATCTTAGAAATTAGGAAGAATATTGATTAGGCGAAAACTTGCTGATCGCACGCGAAAAGTTTCTGTTCGTGCGAGAAGAGTGTATTTCGCAAAAGTTTGTTGGAAAGCTTGTTACAAAATATTCCTTTCGCGCGAGAAGTTTTTTTTTCACAAAATTCAGTTATAAAACTAACCGCACCAGAAGTTGGTGCCTCTTCACGCGAGAACTCTGATCTTTGTGCGAGAACTTTAATTTTTAAATTTTCTGAAATGTTTGATTTTTAAGTTTTAAAATGGCAAATCTAAAGCACATCACTGCTACCCTCAACCTCGACAATGAGATTGGAACTAGCACAAAACCCCTAGACTTCTTAGCAAAGAAGATTATCCTGACTAGGTTTATCGTTTTGAGAATCATGTTATTTACACCTAACCCCAGATGATGTGGTCACTCAAACAAGTATTGTATATCCCTATGTATAACAATGATAAGGAAGAGTTCATGCACACACCTAAACACCTCTAGGATAAGAAAGACATGAAGAAACTTCAAGTTGATGACAAAGCATATGACGCCATCATTATGTCACTTACTATAGAAATTGCTTAAAAGTTCAAGGATTTCAAAAAGGCTAAAGATTTATGGGATGTGATGGAGGAGCAGATAATCGGCAATAAGGATATTAGGGAAAAATAAATGGACATGCTAAACAAAGAGTTTAATATGTTTAACCATGTGCTTGGTGAAACTTTAGTGGCTCAAATGTCTAGGTTTGTTAAGCTGATAACAAAGATGAAGAGTGCTAGAATTATCTTGAAGAATATTTCTGTAAACAAGAAGCTGTTGAACTCATTATCCTACAGCTTGAATAATAATTATACCACCATCAAGAGAACCAAGGATCTGTTCACCTAACACCCTAAAGATTTGAAGATTGAAGAGTGTTTTCATAGTGTTCCTGGGCTTCGAATTAGAATCTTTTGAAAATCAATTTGATTTCTGTTGTTTTTTATCACTTTTGAAGATGTTAAGAACTGTTTATTTGGACATTGAAGATTTGATGGTCTTCATGTGATTAAACAAGCTAAACACAATCAATTAGAAACACTTAGGGTCAAAATTGAACCTTAATCATTAATTGAAAGCTTAATCAAACAATTGTGAACAATTTGGTGAAAGATTGAAGTTGGAATCTTAGAAATTAGGAAGAATATTGATTAGGCGAAAACTTGCTGATCGCACGCGAAAAGTTCCTATTCGTGCGAGAAGAGTGTGTTTCGCAAAAGTTTGTTGGAAAGCTTGTTACAAAATATTCCTTTCGCGTGAGAACCATTTTTTTCACAAAATTCAGTTAGAAAACTAACCGCACCTGAAGTTGGTGCCTCTTCATGCGAGAACTCTGATGTTTGTGCGAGAACTTTAAGTTTTAAACTTTATGAAATGTTTGATTTCTAAGTTTTAAAATGGAAAATCTAAAGCACATCACTGCTACCCTCAACCTCGACAATGAGATTGGAACTAGCACAAAACCCCTAGACTTCTTAGCGAAGAAGATTATCCTGACTAGGTTTATCATTTTGAGAATCATGTTATTTACACCTAACCCCAGATGATGTGGTCAATCAAACAAGTACTGTATATCCCTATGTATAACAATGATAAGAAAGAGTTGGTGCACAAACCTAAACACCTCTAGGATGAGACCTGAAGAACTTCAAGTTTATGACAAAGCATATGATGCCATCATTATGGCACTTACTATAGAAATTGCTCAAAAGTTCAAGGATTTCAAAAAGGCTAAAGATTTATGGGATGTGATGGAGGAGCAGAAAATCGGCAATAAGGATATTAGGGAAAGCTAAATGGACATGTTGAACCAAGAGTTTAATATGTTTAACCATGTGCTTGGTGAAACTTTAGTGGCTCAAATGTCTAGGTTTGTTAAGCTGATAACAAAGATGAAGAGTGCTAGAATTATCTTGAAGAATATTTTTGTAAACAAGAAGTTGTTGAACTCATTATCCTACAGCTGGAATAATAACTGTACCACAATCAAGAGAACCAAGGATCTATTCACCTAACACCCTAAAGATTTGAAGATTGAAGAGTGTTTTTAAAGTGTTCATGACCTTCGAATTAGAATCCTTCGAAAATCAATTTGATTTATGTTGTTGTTTTATCACTTTTGAAGATGTTAAGAACTGTTTTTTTGGAGAATGAAGATTTGATGGTCTTCATGTGATTAAAGAAGCTAAATCAATCAATTAGAAACACTTAGGGTCAAAATTGAACCTTAATCATTAATTGAAAGCTTAATCAAACAATTTTGAACAATTTGGTGAAAGATTGAAGTTGGAATCTTAGAAATTAGGAAGAATATTGATAAGGCGAAAACTAGCTAATCGCACGCGAAAGTTCCTATTCGTGCGAGAAGAGTGCGCAAAAGTTTGTTGGAAAGCTTGTTACAAAAGATTCCTTTTGCGCGAGAAGTTTTTTTTTCACAAAATTCAGTTAGAAAACTAACCGTACGGGAAGTTGGTGCCTCTTCACGCGAGAACTCTAATCTTTGTGCGAGAACTTTAAGTTTTAAACTTTCTGAAACGTTTGATTTCTAAGTTTTAAAATGGCAAATCTAAAGCACATCACTGCTACCCTCATCCTCGACAATGAGATTGGAACTAGCACAAAACCCCTAGACTTCTTAGCGAAGAAGATTATCCTGACTGGGTTTATCGTTTTGAGAATCATGTTATTTACACCTAACCCCAGATGATATGGTCAATCAAACAAGTACTATATATCCCTATGTATAACAATGATAAGGAAGAGTTGGTGCACAAACTTAAACACCTCTAGGATGAGAAAGACATGAAGAAACTTCAAGTTGATGACAAAGCATATGATGCCATCATTATGGCACTTACTATAGAAATTGCTCAAAACTTCAAGGATTTCAAAAAGGCTAAAGATTTATGGGATGTGATGGAGGAGCAGATAATCGGCAATAAGGATATTAGGGAAAGCTAAATGGACATGCTGAACCAAGAGTTTAATATGTTTTTCCATGTGCTTGGTGAAACTTTAGTGGCTCAAATGGCTAGGTTTGTAAAGCTGATAACAAAGATAAAGAGTGCTAGAATTATCTTGAAGAATATTTCTGTAAACAAAAACTGTTGAACTCATTACCCTACAGCTGGAATAATAACTGTACCACCATCAAGAGAACCAAGGATCTGTTCACCTAACACCCTAAAGATTTGAAGATTGAAGAGTGTTTTTAATGTGTTCCTGAGCTTCGAATTAGAATCTTTTGAAAATCAATTTGATTCTGTTGTTTGTTATCACTTTTGAAGATGTTAAGAACTTTTTTTTGGAGATTGAAGATTTGATGGTCTTCATGTGATTAAACAAGCTAAACTTAATCAATTAGAAACACGTAGGGTCAAAATTGAACCTTAATCATTAATTGAAATCTTAATCAAACAATTTGAACAATTTGGTGAAAGATTGAAGTTGGAATCTTAGAAATTAGGAAGAATATTGATTAGGCGAAAACTTGCTGATCGCACGCGAAAAGTTCCTATTCATGCGAGAAGAGTGTGTTTCGCAGAAGTTTGTTGGAAAGCTTGTTACAAAAGATTCCTTTCGCGCGAGAAGTTTTTTTTTCACAAAATTCAGTTAGAAAACTAACCGCACGAGAAGTTGGTGCCTCTTCACGCGAGAAATCTGATCTTTGTACGAGAACTTTAAGTTTTAAACTTTCTTAAAGTTTGATTTCTAAGTTTTAAAATGGCAAATCTAAAGCACATCACTGCTACCCTCAACCTCGACAATGAGATTGGAACTAGCACAAAACCCCTAGACTTCTTAGTGAAGAAGATTATCCTGACTGAGTTTATCGTTTTGAGAATCATGTTATTTACACCTAACCCCAGAGACAAGCTCTTCATAAGCTTTTGTGTTTGGTGATGAAATTTCTGGCAACTTTCTCTTCACCTTTGAAAATCATGACTACATCCATCTAGATGATCTAGAGTACATGGAGAGAGTTCAACAAATGGCTCTTCTCCCCCATAGAACCAAGAAGTTCTACAAGAGGACAGGGAGAAAGTTTTCAAGCAATATAGCCAATGGAAAGTTTGGGCTGGACAAAAAGCAAGGTAAAGTGTTACAGTTGTAACCAAATAGGACACTCTGCTAGAGAATGCAAGGCACCAAGGAAAAATGGTGTCCAAGCACAAACCAGACCAAACTTCACTGACAAAGCTAACAAGAATGAGAAGCAAAGCAGCAAGCTGTAGTTGCTGTTGAAGAACGAGGCTTTGACTGGAGCTTTCAGGTGGAAGATGCATCGCTAAACCAAACACTAATGGCTGACCGTGATGCGGCCAAGGTATTGGAACATCTCTATACACCTAAATATATTGCCAAAGTTAACAGATATAGGTCTTGTAACTTATAGATGAGATCTGATCTTGAGTCTTTTAATATCTTAAAATCGAATTTTAAAAGAGTTGAAAATGATTACAAACTTAATATAGAAGATCTAGAGAAAACCATTTCAACTCTTAAACATGAGCACACCAATTATAGGACTCAAATCAAAGATCTCATCACTAAATTAACTAAGTGCCAGGCTGAGCTTGTGATCAGCAAAGCCAGGGCAGAAAAATGTGTTCTTAATGAATAGACCTTCAAGAACATAATATCCTCATCCCTACATGCAAATATTTGTTATCTGAATAAGCAGAAATTGGGATCTACTGAGATAGCTCCTCGACATACAATCTTGTTTGTAAGATCTCCTTCGTGTGAAACTTGTGAAGATGAGTTTCTTTTCATAGACCCTATGAGTGAAAAGGATGAAGAGTAGATACTGAAGGATGTCCTTAATAAAAGTGAAGAAGAGCATCCTAAGAAGGGTCACTATTCTCCTGAGGAGGGAAAGGAAGTAGCTAGGGATGACCAAGTCTAAAAGGAAGAACTTGATCAGGAAGGCCCAAAGAAAGTCCAATAAGGATCAAGAAATCAAGGCCACCTTTATCTGCATACAGAAACAAGTTTTTATCTCTGTAGATTTTGAAGTGGTTAAGACTGAAGACTCAAACTTGAACTCTAGTACTAGGAGTTCTAGTTTATGTTCAAATCATCCCAGCATCATGAAGAAGGTTGATCAGTTGTGTACCACTGCTACACAACCTGAACTATCCAACTCTAAAGGTAGTTCTCACCCTAAAAGAATTGCCATATCATCTACCAAGATGAAGATGGAGAAGGAAAGTGATCAAGTTCAACTTTGTTCCCAAAGGAAGACTCTCAGAAGGAACAAAATGGATTGTGTCATGTGTGGTAGTAC
The DNA here is from genome assembly GCA_025215565.1 of Flaveria ramosissima. Classification (NCBI taxonomy): domain Eukaryota; kingdom Viridiplantae; phylum Streptophyta; class Magnoliopsida; order Asterales; family Asteraceae; genus Flaveria; species Flaveria ramosissima. The sequence goes on from CM046035.1 coordinate 12,651,058, forward strand.
TTCTCATTTTGTAAAGGATCGCCTCTAAAATCCTAAAAGTACAGTCCACATGATCAAGAAAGAAACTTTTGAGATGTTGAAGAAAAGGCAAGCTTTGGAAGGTAACTCTTTCCCTTCGGAAACTCCAAAATGAAGAAGAAAACAAGTGAAAACTTGCATGCGGAAGAAAAGTTGGTCTCGGAAGAAAGGAATACTTCCGAAGTACTGAAGCCTACTGCAGTGAAGATCTTCCGAAGGTCCAGTCTCCAAAACTTCCAAAGTTTTCAAAACTTCCGAAGCATTGAAGGTCAAGCCTAAGCTTCCAAAGGTGGTGTGGAAGACAAAGAAAGACCATATGACTGAAAGTTCTTCATCAATATCAACAAATGATCCTGCAAATTTGACTATAGGATCAATTACTGTTGTATTGTCTTCAACTTTTATTGATAAGCCCAAGACCAACAAGGCTTGGGTTTCCAAATGTAACTAACCATCTCTTTTATGCAATAGCAACTCAAGACAAACAAGAATTTACGGATCATTGATAGTGGCTGTTCTAGGCACATGACAGGCAATGTGTCACTACTCTTGAATTTTGAGAAAATTGATAGAGGGCCAGTTGCTTTTGGAGGGGATGCTAGATGTTACATTACTAGAAGGGGCAGGGTCACAAATGATAAGCTCAGCATTGATACAATCTTCTGAGTGTATCTCAATTTTATGATCAGAGACATAACATGCTTTTCACTGAGCATGAGTGCATTCTTCTCAAGCCCGGGGTGGTTATTCCTCAAGAGCATATCCTGCTCACAGCCCCCAGGAGATGGAACATGTACAAGATGGACTTGCAAGAAACATCTCCCTCATGAGAAGTTTCATGCTTTCTATCTAAAGCAAAAAGTGATGAGTCTTTCCTATGGTATAAACGAATATGCCATATAAACTTTAAAAACAAGAATAAAATGATTAAGAATGATTTGGTAACTGGAATGCCAAAGAAAGAGTTTACAAGTGTTGACAATTGTGTTGCATGCCTCAAAGGGAAGCAACACAAAGTGTCTCACAAGCCAAAGGAAAGAAACTCTATCACTACTCCCCTACACTTGTTACATATGGATCTCTGACACCATCAATGTAATGAGTCTAGGAAGGACCTCATACTGTTTAGTGATCACATATGACTTTACAAGGTTCACTTGGGTCTTCTTTCTTAGAACTAAGGATGAGACTCCTGAGATCTTGAAGAGTTTCATCTTAAAGATTGAGTATCAATGTTGTGACATCTCTTAATTTTGTTAACTTAGAAGTTAACTTTGTTAAATCTTAAAAGGGCCTTTTATGCCATTTTGAAACTTTGAGGATTTATTATGCTTAATAATAAATTTGGTGATTAACAAATTAATTAAATGAATAATAGAAATAATATTATTAATGTTTAAAACGTTTGATAAATATGGTTTTTATAATAATAAAACTAATACTTGTAATTATGCAAGTAATTTCTACATTTGCTCTTTTTGTTAAAAAAAATAATAAAAAAAAGTTAACAATTTATAATAATTGTCAAATATAATTTAAAAAAAAATTAATTAATAAAGGTTATACATTAAAACTTAAGTTAAGGGAGCTTTAATGTCATTTAATAAACTTTCAAATGAAAGTTTTTGACATGAAATAATAAAAACTTAAATAGAGGGGGTTAAAGTGTAAATTATTTACAACTAACACAAAACTTTAAAACTCAAATGATAACCCTTGGAAACCTCAGGGACCAATTGTGTCAATTTTGAAAACAAACCCAAACCGCCGCCGCATTTCCCCGAAATTCCGGCCTGGACTCCGGCCGAAGTCCGGCGAGCCTCCAAAACGCACCAAACGTTGCAATAATGGAATTAAACCGTTTCGATTAGTTCGTGGGTCTGTTTCGAACCAGTTCATGTATGTTAATCGGGTTAAAGCAACCGTTACGAACAGGAAACACCCGATTGACTGTTACCTTCAATTATCAAGCCGTTTGCACATTTAAGATCAATGATAATCAAATTAATAGAACCCATACGATTGCCTAACTGTTCCTAATCAATTAATAAGTACAATTTCGGTTTAAACACCTGAAAACATCACAAACGATTGCTCACACCCACGATTTCTCCTACTCAACCGAACCCTTTTTTCTCCACGTTTTTATCCCAAATTGATAGAGGGTTTTGAAGCATAGGGTTTCGTAAAATCACCATGTGAAGTTAATTTGATCATCTTCATCGTTTGCATCTCGAACCATACTCATGACAGTCGCGACATAGCCCTCTTTCTTTCGCTATCAATTCCATCTCGATAAAGGTAATTTAATACATCTTCATACTCGGTTTCACTTAGGGAACAAAAACCCTAAGTTTGATTTGAGTATCAAGATCGATCTCATGCTCGATTGGATCCAAATCGTTCTAGGGTTCATGTGAGAATTTGGGGGTTGTTTGGATATGTGTACTTAACCGGCTGAGGCACCCTTATGCATTTTTTTTAAAAGCTTTTTAGCCTTAAATAAATTACATAAAAATTTTAAAATACATAAGAATTGATAATATAAACTTCAAATCTTTTTAAAAGCCACCAAAGATTTCCCATAAATTTTCTAAGTTTAAATAAATATATTTTGTTAATAAAATATTAAAACAAAGTTTGTTTTTGAACAATTCTTTGTAGAATGGATGGCAAATAATGCTTAATAAATTATTATTGGTCTAAATGTTCTTTTCAAATAATATTATTTTAAATCTTGATTAATTAATCAATTATTCTTTAAACTTTTATTTAATTGATCATCTTTGTTTTAAGGCCTTAGATTATTTAAAACGATTAAAGTGACACTAAATAATTCTTTATCATTTTGCAAGCTATATCAATAAGTATTCCATAAATCATCTTCATCAAATGTTAAATAATTAATTTCTAAATTAATTATATCTTTTTACACATTTTATTTAATTTTTAATTCAATAAATTAAATTATTGAATCATACATTATCATTCTTAGTCTTATTTGATTTATACCATCTTATTAAACCAAAACATAAACGATTCATTATTTCATTTAACTATTTAAACCCCCAAATTCCAATTGAAACCCTAGTTCACGTTTATTCGTTAATCTTACCTTTAAACTTAACATTGGAATATATATACATTAGGTATCTTGTAAAAAGGAATCGTTGGAGCATCATTAATTTCTTATTATTAAATGACCAACTCTTGGTCTTTGTAACTTGTACATTTACTATTTCAATTATTGTATTATAATTCTATATTATATATAGATCTCTCCATTTCCAAAGGAGAGTATTCGAGATCCCTTCTTTACATGGTATCAGCCTTCTTCATCTCCCCCACCTTCTTTTCTTAATCTCCCAACCTTTTTTCTCCTCCCTCCCTTTGTGCCGGCTGCCATGGCCTCCAGTTCCAACGACACTTCCATACCTTTAAATACTATCATTCACATGTTAACAATCAAGCTATCTACCACTAATTACCTGTTATGGAGGAATCAAATGACACCTATTCTATCTTATCAAAACCTCCTTTCGCATGTTGATGGTTCAACTATTGCCCCAAATCAAACTATTGTTTCTGGTGACAAAACTATTCCCAATCCCGCTTATGCTGCTTGGCTTGCTGCCGATCAAAAAACAACCATTATTCTTCATGCCTCTCTTTCGGAAGAAGCGGTCACCGTAATCGTTGGCCTCTCCACCGCCCGTCAAATTTGGCTTGCTTTGGAATCCACCTATGGAAATACTTCAATTGAACGTGTTCACACTTTGCGTGATCAACTTCGGCTTACACAGAAAGGTTCCAAATCGGTTGCTGAGTATGGTCGAGTTTTCAAAAGTTTGTGTGATCAGCTTACTGCCATTGACCATCCTGTTGAGGACGCTGATCAATTGCATTGGTTCTTATGCGGTCTTGGCCCCGCTTTTGAGACCTTCTCCACGGCTGTTAGATCCACCCGACCGGCTCCTTCGTTTACTGATTTGTAGAGTCGTGCAGAGAGCCATGAGCTCTTTCTTCGTGCTCTTCATGGTTCTAACACTCCTGCGGCTGCTTTCACTGCTCAAACACAGCCACATTCCTCTGGGTTTAGGGGTCGCGGGGGTCGTTCTTCTAGGCACTCTGGCTCAACCGGTGGCCGTGGGCGTGGTCGCTGACCACCGCATTGTCAATTGTGTCGCACAAGTGGCCATTTTGCAAACTCATGTCCTAAACTTTCCTCCTTTGCTTTACAAGCATCTCCACCCGATAATGATATGGAAAAAGCATTTCTTTCCCAGTGCCATGTAACCACATCCGGACCCAATTGGTATGTTGATTCTGGGGCCACCGATCACATGTCTACTTCATCTGAAACTGTCTCGAATCACTCGGCACATTCAGGTAATGGTTTTGTAACTTTTGGGAATGGTGACTCCCTACCTATATTACACAAAGGGTCCTCCATTGTGGGTTCTAACCTTCTGTTGAAGGATGTTTTGGTTGTTCCAAATCTCACTAAAAACTTATTATCTATAAGCAAGTTGACTCGGGACAATCCTGTGGATGTTTTATTATCTTATCCTGAATTTCGTGTACAGGATCGACAGACAAGCCAAGTTCTTGCCCAAGGAAGATGTGAGAATGGACTTTATGTTTTACATCAAGATCAAGTGGCACTTGTTGCTTCCAATAAAAGTCCCAAGGCGTCTTTTGAAATCTGGCACTCTCGCCTAGGCCATGTTTCTTATGATGTTATTAAAACTCTGAATAATTTGGGACATTTATCTATTACTGCTTTATTACCTAAACCTGTCACTTGTGCATCATGTCGGATGGCTAAAAGCCAACGGTTACCGTTTGATATAAACCCAAAACGTGCAACTCACCCATTAGATCTTATTCATTGTGATGTTTGGGGGCCTTCACCTATTATGTCCACTGACAATTACCGATATTATATCATCTTCATTGATGATTACTCGAGGTTTTGTTGGCTCTATCCCTTAAAATTAAAATCGGAGGTGTTTACTGTTTTGGACAGGTTTATGAAATTCGTGCAAACATAATTTTCTAGAAAAATCAAAGTTTTCCAAAGTGACGGGGGTACCGAATTTGTTAACACTAAAGTTCGGACATTATTTGATGAAAATGGGACATTTCATAGGTTATCTTGCCCTTACACACCGGAACAAAATGGACGGGCGGAACGAAAGCATAGACATATTGTGGAAACGGGTTTAGCTATGCTATTTAATGCTCGGTTCCCACCATCCTTTTGGGTTGATGCTTTCTCCTCCGCGGTCTACATAATCAATCGGTTACCTACTCCGCTATTGGGTGGTAAGTCCCCGTTAGAGCTTCTATATGATCAAACACCCAATTATGACACCTTTCGGACTTTTGGGTGTCGAGTTTATCCCTATCTACGGGACTATTTGGCACACAAACTTGCTCCTCGCAGCTTGCCATGCATTTTTCTTGGTTATAGCCCTAAATTTAAGGGCTATCGGTGCCTTGATCCTGTCACGTCCCGTATATATGTATCACGACATGCTCATTTTGATGAGTCTAGTTTTCCTTTTTATGAAACCTGCAATGAACAACCCTTAAATACTCTGCAATTGGCCACCTTTCTAGATATCCATAAACCTGCTGCCACTCATATTTCCCCTCCACCAACTACTCCCTCATCTACACTCAATGCCTCACCCACCTCACCTTGTCACCTTTGCATGGGTGATTTCTCTACATCCACCAGCACATCCCCACCAAACTCCCCATCCTATCCCTCTACCTACCCTTCACCACAATCTCCAAACAGTTCATCTAGCCCTTCTACCGACAATGCCACTGCCGACCCCTCCTCCTCAACCGAACATCAACAAAGCTCACCCCCCACACCCATACCCTCACCACCTCCGCCTCCACCGCCCATTCCTACCCACCCGATGGTCACTCGGGCGAAAGCTGGGGTATTCAAACCTCGTCACGTGGTTGATCTTTCCATTGCCAAAACATATGCTCTTCATGTTGCTCTCATGGCAACCACCGACCCCAAAAGTGTCAAATCGGCACTCAAAGATCCCAAATGGGTTGCTTCCATGCATCAAGAACTTAATGCCTTGAACAAAAATAATACCTGGACATTGGTCCCTCGTCCAGCTAATCGCACGATTGTTGGATCAAAATGGTTGTACCGCACCAAGTATCATTCCGATGGTACCATTGAAAGACACAAAGCTAGGCTTTTTGCCCAGGGTTTTAGTCAAACACCCGGGCTAGATTACTCATATACCTTTAGCCCCGTGGTCAAAGCTTCTACGGTGCGAGTTATACTTTCCTTGGCTGTCATTAATAATTGGAAGTTGCATCAGCTTGACGTTAACAATGCGTTCCTTCATGGGCATCTTCAAGAATGTGTATATATGGAACAACCTCCAGGATTTCATAACCCTCAATTCCCTAATCATGTTTGCAAGCTAAATAAGGCATTATATGGCCTCAAACAGGCACCTCGAGCATGGTTTCATCGGTTGAGCACATTTCTACTTAATAATGGCTTCATTAGTAGTCGGGCTGACACGTCACTTTTCATATTCCAAAGAGACTCTTGCATAATGTACTTATTGGTTTATGTTGATGATTTGATCCTAGTTGGGAATCACGAGCATATTGTCACTGCGTTCGTTGATCGGTTAAATAAGGAATTTGCCATTAAGGATTTGGGGGAGCTTAACTACTTTCTTGGGCTTGAGGTTATTCATACTAATGATGGGCTCTTCCTAAGTCAATCCAAATACGCTCGTGAAATTCTTAAACGGTCCAAAATGTTAGATGCTAAGCCCGCTTCCACTCCTCTATCGACTCATGCTTCATTTACTACTAGTGGTGAAAAATATGTTGATACTACAAGCTACCGATCCATTGTTGGGGCTCTTCAGTACCTGACTATCACTCGCCCTGACATTTCTTATGCAGTGAATCAAGTCAGTCAATTTCTGCATGCCCCGACTACAGATCACTATCAGGCGGTCAAACGGATTCTTCGATACGTCAAGGGCACATTGACTTTTGGTCTATCATTCACCAAACGATCCAAGTCAGATCTCGTTGGCTATTCTGACACTGACTGGGCTCGTTGTCTTGAGACCAGACGCTCCACTTATGGTTATTCTATATTCTTGGGTGGCAACCTTGTCTCTTGGAGTGCCAAAAAGCAACCTACAGTCTCTCGTTCCAGTTGTGAATCTGAATATCGAGCAATGGCGAATACAGCTGCTGAACTCATATGGGTAACCCATCTCCTACAGGAGCTTCGAGCTTTACCCAAGCAACGTCCTACGCTCTTATGTGATAATCGCAGTGCCATTTTTCTCACTCAGAATCCCATCTCTCATAAGCGAGTAAAGCACATTGAATTGGATTATCATTTCGTTCGGGAACTTGTGAACTCCGGAAAACTTCACACCTGTTTTATTCCTTCCAAGCTTCAAGTGGCGGATATATTTACAAAAAGTCTTCCAAAACCACAGTTTGAGCTTTTCCGTAAAATGCTTCGTCTTGGACCGCCACCCTCTAGCTTGCGGGGGGGTATTAAATGACCAACTCTTGGTCTTTGTAACTTGTACATTTACTATTTCAATTATTGTATTGTAATTCTATATTATATATAGATCTCTCCACTTCCTAAGGAGAGTATTCGAGATCCCTTCTTTACACTTATTATCATCTTATTATTTCATGTGAGTATTTCCATACCCCTTTTTGCTTATTTTCACACTTTGGGGTGAAACATGTTAACTTATTATCATTGCACTTGTAAACTTATTTGAGACTTGTAATCTTTATGGCAATTCATCATGCAAAGTTGTGGTTAGTTGAACTTTTGTGGTTACCATGTTATGGCGTTATATGTACAATCATTAACTATTGCTAGCCCAGCGAAGTCATAGATCTATGGGCAAGACAAGCCTGCTTTGGTTGATCCAAGTACACTTAGCTGATCGTATAATCTTGTAAACCTTTGAGACTTGTAAAACTTTGTCGAGGTTTGATTGTTGCATTGTTCATAACATCCCTAATCACTTTATTCACTAACTTATGACTTGAATTGCCATCTTTTATATACTTATGTATTGAAAACTATGGAATGCTCACCAACATTTTTATGTTGACCTTTTATTTTTAGCATGTTTCAGGAATACCTCAAGTCTGTGTTCTACTCCTTGAAGCTTATCACATCTAGAATTGGACCTAGAGATAAAATGGATGATCATGTTATTTGTAGCATTTGTACATGATGTATTCTTTGTTGAAACTTTTGCTTGTAATGTTACAATTGAATCTTATGATTAATATATTTGGATTTAATAAATAGTGTTATGTGGCTGTGAACAATCGTAACCCTCACATCTCGACGTTTCCGCCGTCAAGGTTGGGGTGTGACAGATTGGTATCAAAGCCCATAACTATAGGAATTTAGGTTATTAGAAATGGTGACCTAGACTATAGTTGCATGAACCTCATAGAAAGATCCTTATACCTTTGTGCTTACATGTTGTTTGCATGCTACATAATGCTATGCCTTTTATGCAACTTGATGCCTTAGCATAGGATTGCCTTATGTATGCTTAAACTTAGTTACTTGTCTCCCTAAACTTAACTTTAACTCTGTGATTCTCCCCGGCAAATGAACTTCCTAAACCTATTCTCAACGACATGTGGAATCTACACTTATCATCTGGGTTCAATTCCTTAGACTCTATGTCTAATCTATGAAAATCCCATCAAGGTTTTGATTCCATGAACCAAAGAAATTTGTGTGACACAATAACACCTGTATTCTAGATTTCCTGGCAAAAGGCCTTCGGGCTAAGGCAAGCATATCGTATAAATCTCATTGCGAGACCAGTTATGCTTACCTGGGGATTTCTGGGATGAGTGATAAACTATGGTCAACATACACAAGTCTCTAAGGCAAATAGGTCAATTTATCTTGACGTGTCAACGATTCCAAATGGTAATGCGTTACCAAATGGAACCATCCTCTTTGTGTCTCAAAAATCCTTGATTCTTTGTTCTGGTTTATCACCAAAGTTTTAATATCTTCTCGTTCTTATCATACATAATGTTCCTGTTAATATTGAACCCATCCTACATTTCAACTCTTACGTTTAAACACCGTTACACATTGAGCGTTTCATGTATCTATTTCTATACCCTGACCAATGTGTGCATGACTCTTAATATATCCAATGATATTGGGAATCTAAAACGAATGGTCTTCCAAACTTTAAATCATTACTTATGGTTTTCAAATCTCCTTAAAAATGTGTTCCATAACTAAAGACATGCAATGCTGTAAGGTGAAATTCCTACATCTCGGGATACTTTGTCTAGACAGAGTGAAAATAGTGATCTGATTCGATCATTGAATCCGTTTACTTGAATTGAAATCCTTGAGATGAGTGACCACTTATAGGTACACGTGTCTTCAATAAGGCTATGGCTGACCTCATATCTTGATATGTATTCCCTTCGATTGTGAATCGAATGTTCACATCTCATTGTGATGGCGAATCATTCTTGTCCTTGATTTTGTCTTCCTGATTTAAATTATTCAAGATTTGAACACCATCATAACTAATCCTGTTACCTCGAACTTTGACCTTAAATTTTTGTAAGCATGATTTTCCTTTTGGTTACATTGATGTAACTTGAATGTTTCTGAATTTCTAAGTGATATTATTTTCCTTTCGTCGTTAAATCAAACTCCGTACCGTCTGCACCGTGAGAGATGCAAGTGTTTGCAAGCCAACCTATGACTAAGAACACTCGTATCTCCTAAATGATTCTAACTCATCAAAACAGGGGTGATTCCCTTACTTTGATGATTCTCTATTCGTTTCGATAAATGGTTTCCAATTGTGATTTATAAAATTTCATCCTCTGGATCGGGGTGATTTCCTTATCCTGAGGATTGACTTCAATTATTTTCTTTGGAATGGCATTTCACAAATGACATGATCTCACCAAAATAGGATTGAAACCCGTACTTTGGTGACAAATGTCAACCTTCGATTGTTTTCTTGCTATTATGAAATTCAATCATCAAGATAGGCGTGAATTCCATACCTTGATGATAATAGCATCTTTATGAATTATATGACGACTTCATCAAAGTAGGAGTGAATTCTGGATTTTGATGAAGAAGTTCATCTTGTTATATTTTGTTTTTGTAAAACTTCACTGTTAAGATAGGAATGATTTCCCTTACCTTAATGGTGAGTTACCTCGTCTTATTTCTGTGGATCCTCAACAAGGAGTTGGGATCGAACTTTTTGATTGGTAAGTTAGAGGTCATACCTTGGGAGTACACCATCAAGTTAGGAGTGAAAACCACACCTTGATGACTATTCTCATTTCTTGATCTCCGACTTACCCAAGGTTTTAATCAAGTGACAAGAAACATGTAGTAACTTGAAGGGTGAACCAATGTTAGTGTTTGGACCTATCAAGCCAAAGCATGATTTCTGAACTTGAAAGGAGACCCGATCACTCTAGGTTGATTTTGATTCCAAGCTTGGAGCATTTAAATTATAAAACGATTTCTTTCCCTTTATCTTCATGTTTTTGACTCGATCTAGCTACATCGAACCATTTATTCCTTACTTATCAACTTTCATTTTGAATACCATCAACACATGATTGCGCGATGGTAGCCTTCCTAAACAATCTTTCTGCTAAAGACATTATCAACTTATGCTCATATCTTTCTAGTCATACAAATGTTCTCAGCTGTGCTTATGGTTTTTTGAACTGCGTATGCAAACTATATTTGAAAATTTGCTACCTTGCAAAATATAAGTACATTTTCTATTGTTCGCGCCATTTCTTAAATCGTCTTTAATCCTTAACCATTGAAAATCATTAAAACACTATCTTGATTTCGATCAACGAGACTCGTTATTACTTACATTGTGACGCGGATATAAAGGTTCATAAAATTTCGTAATTTGTAGTCATGGGTTTGGCATAAAAGAAAAGACATAACTTGGTATGTGTCCAAGTGTCTTACCTTTACATATGACAAAGCCTAACATTCGTGTTCCTATGAATCTCTTGTTTAACTTTTCATCACTAAGTGCCTCTTATCTTAGATGCCATGATGACAAATAGTGCAATATAGACCGATTAACTGATTTCATATTGACTCATGTGGGTTAACGGGTCGAGAAATTGGCTTGTATCTATCTCAAATAGTCGTATACCGTGGTATGTCGTTAAACATCGATCATTAATTTGGATGATCAATTCATTTTCTGCTATTAGCAATGTTTCTAACCAACGTGGTGAACTCATCCCAAAATCTTCGCATATCGTATTATCCTAACTCCGACGGTTTGGTCAAAAGAGCAATACATATTCACAAGATGTGCGTTAAGAATCGTTTCGGGATTCTTAAACTCTATTGGTCAAATTTTCCTACAGTTGATGGTCTTTTATTGATTTCGAAAACATCACTACATTCTAGACGTCATGGTTTATAAGTCTAACATACCATGGGTAACTCGTCATCGTTTTCTAACGTTTCATATGCCAAATTTCAAAGCGTCTCGTATTTCACTGGAAGAATTCAAATTGGCATGCATTATATCAAGAGACTTGAAGTGAAACATCTCATCTGTAATCAAACGTCTATCACTGGCCGTTGTACACTTACCTTTCATTATAATTCCTTTGTTCATCTAAGTTCATTTTTAATTTCGGGACGAAATTCTTTTAAGTTGGGGAGACTGTGACATCTCTTAATTTTGTTAACTTAGAAGTTAACTTTATTAAATCTTAAAAGGGCCTTTTATGCCATTTTGAAACTTTGAGGATTTATTATGCTTAATAATTAATTTGGTGATTAACAAATTAATTAAATGAATAATAGAAATAATATTATTAATGTTTAAAACGTTTGATAAATATGGTTTTTATAATAATAAAACTAATACTTGTAATTATGCAAGTAATTTCAACATTTGCTCTTTTTGTTAAAAAAAATAATAAAAAAAAGTTAACAATTTGTAATAATTGTTAAATATAATTTAAAAAAAATAATAAAGGTTATACATTAAAACTTAAGTTAAGGGAGCTTTAATGTCATTTTATAAACTTTCAAATGAAAGTTTTTGACATGAAATAATAAAAACTTAAATAGAGGGGGTTAAAGTGTAAATTATTTACAACTAAAACAAAACTTTAAAACTCAAATGATAACCCTTGGAAACCTTAGGGACCAATTGTGTCAATTTTGAAAACAAACCCAAACCGCCGCCCCATTTCCCCGAAATTCCGGCCTGGACTCCGGCCACACTCCGGCCGAAGTCCGGCGAGCCTCCAAAACGCACCAAAACGTTGAAATAATGGAATTAAACCGTTTCGATTAGTTCGTGGGTCTGTTTCGAACCTGTTCATGTATGTTAATCGGGTTAAAGCAACCGTTACGAACAGGAAACACCCGATTGACTGTTACCTTCAATTATCAAGCCGTTTGCACATTTAAGATCAATGATAATCAAATTAATAGAACCCATACGATTGCCTAACTGTTCCTAATCAATTAATAAGTACAATTTTGGTCTAAACACCTGAAAACATCACAAACGATTGCTCACACCCACGATTTCTTCTACTCAACCAAACCCTTTTTTCTCCACTTTTTTATCCCAAATTGATAGAGGGCTTTGAAGCATAGGGTTTCGTAAAATCACCCTGTGAAGTTAATTTGATCATCTTCATCGTTTGCATCTCGAACCATACTCATGACAGTCGCGACATAGCCCTCTTTCTTTCGCTATCAATTCCATCTCGATAAAGGTAATTTAATACATCTTCATACTCGGTTTCACTTAGGGAACAAAAACCCTAAGTTTGATTTGAGTATCAAGATCGATCTCATGCTCGATTGGATCCAAATCTTTCTAGGGTTCATGTGAGAATTTGGGGGTTGTTTGGATATGTGTACTTAACAATTAAAAACCCAAATGAACCACGGTTGAGAGCCTTGGTTCATTGGTTAAGGCACTGCTTCTCTATCCATGAGGTCACGGGTTCAAACCCGGGCACCCTCATGCATTTTTGTAAAGGCTTTTTAGCCTTAAATAAATTACATAAAAATTTTAAAATACATAAGAATTGATAATATAAACTTCAAATCTTTTTAAAAGCCACCAAAGATTTCCTATAATTTTTCTAAGTTTAAATTAATATATTTTGTTAATAAAATATTAAAACAAAGTTTGTTTTTGAACAATTCTTTGTAGAATGGATGGTAAATAATGCTTAATAAATTATTATTGGTCTAAATGTTCTTTTCAAATAATATTATTTAAAATCTTGATTAATTAATCAATTATTCTTTAAACTTTTATTTAATTGATCATCTTTGTTTTAAGGCCTTAGATTATTTAAAACGATTAAAGTGACACTAAATAATTCTTTATCATTTTGCAAGCTATATCAATATGTATTCCATAAATCATCTTCATCAAATGTTAAATATTTAATTTCTAAATTAGTTATATCTTTTTACACATTTTATTTAATCTTTAATTCAATAAATTAAATTATTGAATCATACATTATCATTCTTAGTCTTATTTGATTTATACCATCTTATTAAACCAAAACATAAACGATTCATTATTTCATTTAACTATTTAAACCCCCAAATTCCAATTGAAATCCTAGTTCACGTTTATTCGTTAATCTTACCTTTAAACTTAACATTGGAATATATATACATTAGGTATCTTGTAAAAAGGAATCGTTGGAGCATCACTAATTTCTTATTATCATCTTATTATTTCATGTGAGTATTTCCATACCGCTTTTTGCTTATTTTCACACTTTGGGGTGAAACATGTTAACTTATTATCATTGCACTTGTAAACTTATTTGAGACTTGTAATCTTTATGGCAATTCATCATGCAAAGTTGTGGTTAGTTGAACTTTTGTGGTTACCATGTTATGGCGTTATATGTACAATCATTAACTATTGCTAGCCCAGCGAAGTCATAGATCTATGGGCAAGACAAGCCTGCTTTGGTTGATCCAAGTACACTTAGCTGATCGTATAATCTTGTAAACCTTTGAGACTTGTAAAATTTTGTCGAGGTTTGATTGTTGCATTGTTCATAACATCCCTAATCACTTTATTCACTAACTTATACTTATGTATTGAAAACTATGGAATGCTCACCAACATTTTTATGTTGACCTTTTATTTTTAACATGTTTCAGGAATACCTCAAGTATGTGTTCTACTCCTTGAAGCTTATCACATCTAGAATTAGACCTAGAGATAAAATGGATGATCATGTTATTTGTAGCATTTGTACATGATGTATTCTTTATTGAAACTTTTGCTTGTAATTTTACAATTGAATCTTATGATTAATATATTTGGATTTAATAAATAGTGTTATGTGGCTGTGAACAATCGTAACCCTCACATCTCGACGTTTCCGCCGTCAAGGTTGGGGTGTGACAAATGTGATCACCAGGTCAAGACCATAAGATGTGATCATGGAACTGAATTCAAGAACCAAATCCTTGATACATTTTGTGATGAAAAATGTATTTCAAGACAATCTAGTGCTTCCAGGACTCCTCAGCAAAATGGTGTTGCTGAGAGGAGAAACAGGACACTAATTGAAGCTGCAAGAACTATGTTTTCTGACTCTAAACTGCCTATCACCTTCTAGGTAGAAGTAGTAAACACTGCTTGCTATGTGCAAAACATAGTTTTAGTAGCCAAGACTCATGGTAAGACTCATTATGAACTTTGGCATAAGAGAAAACGTCTCATTGGTTTTCTTAGGTCATTTGGATGTCCTTGTACCATCTTGAATACCAAAGACCAAATAGCCAAATTTGCTGAGAAAACAGATGATGGACACTTTATTGGATACTCTTCTCAAGCTAAGGCTTATAGAGTATACAATCTCAGAACTAGAGTAGTTGAGGAGTCAGCCAACGTGACTTTCAATGAGCACACTCCTAGTGTGAAAGGTTCTGGTCCTGATTGGCCATTTAATCTTGATTTAGTAACCAACTATTTTAACAAATCTTATGAGAATGTTTTAGGCTCCACAAATATCTTATCAGCAGATGATCCTAATCCAAGACAAGAGTTGAGAAGATTATCAAATCACACTACTTCAACTCCAGTAATAACTAACCCTGTAGATGGAGTTCCAATCAGCATAAGCATGTCAAATTCAGCTGATACATCTGAGGTGCCATAAAATTCCAACTCAGAGGCATAACACTTAAATGAAGGAGCTTCTAATGTGGAAGGAAATGGTGGTGGTGACAGTGATCTAGAGTTTTTTGATGCTGATAACCACTCCATCAAAGACAACATAAATCATATCACACACTCATTGGATCAAGTCTCTCTTGATAGGTGTGCTAATGTGGTGGGAGAAACTTCAATTCCTTATTAAAATTTCTCTAATTTAGATCTCTCAAAGCAACTTATTGTGATCCCTCAACTTAGGATCCATAAGTCTCACCCCACCACAAACATCATTGGAGATGTTGACACAAGGGTAAGAACAAGAGGACAAACCCATGATGCAAATGTTTGTCTTCACTCTTGTTTCTTGTTCCAGATAGAGCCAAAGAAAGTTGATGAGGCTTTAAAGGATGGAAGTTGGGTTGAAGCTATGCAGGAAGAGCTGCTTCAATTCAAAAGGCAAAAGGTTGAGAAGCTATGTCCTCTTCCTCAAAGGAAGACTACCATAGGAACCAAATAGGTGTTCAGAAACAAGAAGGATGATAGAGAAGTTGTCACCAAAAACAAGGCAAGACTAGTTGTCCAAGGGTACACAGAAGAAGAAGAAATTGACTACACAGATGTTTTTGCTCCTGTAGCAAGACTTAAAGCTGTCAGAATATTCCTAGTTTTTACTGCATCCAAGGATTTCAAGATCTACCAGCTTGATGTCAAGTGTGCTTTTCTATATGGAGTGATTGATGAAGAGGTGTATGTTAAACAACCACCTGGTTTTGCAGATCATGATCGTCTTGATTATGTCTGTAAGCTTGATAAATCTCTTTATGGGTTGCACCAAGCTTCAAGGAAGTGGTATAAGACTCTATCTCAGTATCTCTATCAGCATGGCTACAAAAGGTGTACTATAAATAGAACTCTTCTCATCAAAGGAACATGGAATGATTTAATTCTAGTTCAAGTATATGTAGATGACATTATCTTTGCGTCAACTAATCCAAAGCTCTGCATAGACTTTGAGAAGCTGATAAAGAATAGATTTGAACTGAGTGCAATGAGAAAACTCAATTTCTTTCTAGGAATTTAAGTGAAGCAAGTTGACAGTGGCATCTTCATAAGTCAGTCAAAGTATGTACAAGACATACTTATAAGATTCAACATGACTAACTGTAAGGTTGCTAAGATACCGATAGCCAGAAACCACTCCCTTGGACCTGATCTTGAGGGGGAGTGTGTAGATGAACATCTTTACCAGGCTATGATTGGGTATCTTATGTACCTCACAGGTAGTAGGCCTGATATCATGTTTGCCACATATATTTGTGCAAGATATCAAGCCAACCCCAAGATGTAACACCTGGTCATTGTCAAGCGAATTCTATGATATCTCAAAGGTGCTACTATATTAGGCCTCTGGTATCCAAAAAAATTCTAACTTCAACCTGTATGCTTATACAGATAGTAACTATGATGGCTGTAATATGACTACAAAGTCTACATCTGGGGGATGTCAATTTCGTGGTGGAAGGATTGTCTCATGACAATACAAGAAACAATCCTGTGTGTCTGCATCAACTGTTGAAGCTGAATACATTGCTGCTGCTAGCTGCTATGCTCAAGTGCTTTGGATTCAGAATCAGATGTTAGACTATGGTATCAACTTTAAAGAAACTCCTATCCATATAGACAACAATAGTGTTATCTCTATTATAGAGAATCCTGTGCAGCACTCAAAGACAAAACACATCAACATCAAGTATCATCTTATTAGAGATAATTTTGAAAAGGGATTAATCGAACCGGTCAAAGTTAACTCAAATGAACAATATGCCGATCAGTTCTCTAAAGCTTGTGATGAACAGAGATTTAAATATCTTATATCAGCTATTGGGATGATTAACTTTGAGTAGATTTTCTTTAAACTTGATTCATATTATTTCTAAAATTTGTGTGTCTTAAGTTGTCAAATTCATTACCTTCATAAGCCCTTGTTTACTTTGGAAGAAAAATCTTTTAAAATTCTATTTCTTATATTATTTAGAATCTTGATCATTTTTACTTCGGAAGATATATCTTTACCTTCGGAAGAAAATTATGTCATCCATAACAAATAACTACTTATTTCAACTTAGCTTTGGAAGAAAATTTTCAAATATCTTCCGAAGCATAAATGAATATAAGTACTTATATGTTTTTGAGGAACAATTTTCATCCGAAAGCAATTTAAGTCTCGGAAGATTTTATTCCTCTTAGAATAAAATCTACAAGTCAAAATATCTTCCAAAGCAAAATTCTCTATAATCTTTGATATTTCTTCCGAAGCCATTTTAGCTTCGGAAGCTTTTTATCAAAACTTCCGAAGACAAATACCTTTGGAAGATTTTCGACTTATAAGAAAACTACCTTTTCGGGCACTTTTTCAGAGGTGGGACCGACATCCGGATTTCAAAGTTAATCTTCTTTCATTAACTTTGTCTCAAATCCGTTTCATATAAATGTACCCAATGGTTTCCCCCTCTTTCACTCTCTTCTACATCTGTAAATTTCTCTTAATCTAAATTCACCCAAAACCATTTTTGTTCTTAACTTCCTTCACCATTAAGCTTTCTCAAATGGCCAACCTCAACCATAGAAACAACCCTGATTTCTCCATGCAACTCCACAGGCATCACAATCAGGTTGCTCTATTGGACTCCGAGAAAGACTCTAGTTTTTCAAAGGTCTACCGTTTTCTGGCTCTTTCTAACTACTTCACCTCCCTTACCATTAATCCTCCTCTTTATGAGATTCAGCTTTTGGAATTCTGGAAGACCTGTCAAGAGGTCATCATGGATGGGGAGAAGGCACTATCTGGCATAGTGCAGGGGAGGATAATCTTTATCACTCCAGCCAACATCAACACACATCTTTAGTTGGATGATGTAGAAGGTGAATTGTCCTTTCCAAAGAAGACGTCAATCATTCCTTTGAGCAGATGGGCTATCAGGGAGATTTTATTGTAAAGACCTTCAGGAAAGAAAAGGTCTCATCCCAATAGAAGTACATGCTTCATGTGGTCATCCACAGCTTATCCAACAAGCATGGGGGATGGGACCAGATTCCCGAAGATCTCTTCTTTATAGTACATGGAATAGTCCAAGGGGTCAATTTCAGGTACTCACAATTTGTGTATACCAACTTACTTGCTAAATTAGACTTCTTAGAGTATTATATGTTCTCTAGATATGTTCACCACATTCTCACTATGAACTGGGTTCATAGTTAGGGGAACATGTAATATTTTTTAAATTGGGACTGATAAAGCCTGACATCTTTAAGACCATGAAGAAGCCAACTGTTGGCTTCTCTGGGATAGAAACAGCCCTTGTCCCAAAAATGTTAGAGATTGCTCAAGGTGACAACCTAGCAGGACAAGCTGGTGTTGAACCCACACCTTCTACTTCTCAACCACCTAAATAGCCACAAATATTTCTCGCCTACCAAAGAAAATCCAAACGAACCCCTGCTCAAGCTATTGAGCTTGAGCAGGCCCGCATATCATCACCCTTACAGGAAGAAGTGGAGACTAGAGCTCCCACTTCTCCTGAGGAGCAAACCACTCCCATCTTACCAACAATCAGTGCTGAGGTTCCTCATGCTCAGCCTAATTAGCTCATTACCCAAGCAGCCTTAAGCCTTCACTCAGAGTCTCAAAACTCTAGTGAACAACCTTCAAGGGACAGTTACCATCCCCAGCCTCTTGATCTTAACCAACTAATCCCCAACCTAAAATTCTATGATGATGAAAACATGAGATTCAGTGAGTACCATGAGTCTCTCTACTCCTCCCCTACTCAAAGAGATATTAGTACTCCTGCCTCTCCATTGTCTAGCTCACATCATTTACCCATCACGGAGGTGGATCTTCCTAAACCTGTTCAGGAGATCTATATGGAAGAGGCTCACACTTATACAAGTGATTACATCATTACGTCCTCAACCATGGCAATTCAGCCCATTGACACTTCACCTGAAGTTGTCAGTGAGCAGGGGAAATCCAGCAGCCAAGAACACCATGCTGGTGGTGAGAGAGAAGACTTTGGTCCAATTCTCTCATCCCTCTATGATTCTTCTGATGAAGATGAGGGGAACATGTCTAAAGGTGCAGAAATTGTCATACGACACGCAGATTGAAATCGGAGAAACAAAAGTAGCTGACTAAGAGAGATTTTTACCGAACAAGGACAAAATCGTAATTAATTCTACCTTATAATTTTCTTAGGCGTTGGTAATAATATTTTAGTTACACATTTTATCTTGGTCAAAAGGAGTTTTGTTTTTATAGATTTAATGGTCTACAAAATCGAAGCATCGTGGTTATTTGAATGTTGGTAAAAGTTCATAGAATAATTCCATTGGCCTACTTTACGGGACATATGTGTTTATGTGCATGTCTATATATGTGTGTGTGGATCCAATACAAAACCTATTTTGCTGAAGAGTTTTAAGTGATAAGAAAACACCATATGTACGTTGTTGATTTTTTTGGGGAGGGGTATTCGTGTGTATTTATGCACTTAAACTGTATCACTTGTATGTTATAATGGTGTTAGTTTATCATTTATAACTATGTTAATTATATCATATACTTGTGTTTGTTTTTTTACGTCATTGCATGTTGTCTATTCCTTAACATCCTTTGATAAAATATAACGCTTTGAAAAAGTTTGGTGTAATGGTATTTGTACATTTCACTTCAAGCTATTTAATTACTTGTATCATCTTCTTATTTATTTGGGAAATTGAAATACGTCCTCCGATTGTAGACAAAAATGTTATCAACTAATTCCATTTTGTACTCTAATAGAAACAATAACTAAGAAAAAATTATGTATATGTACTCAAATTTTAAAAAAACGGAGGAGTTTAATTTACTCACTACAAATCTTTTAATCGTATTCTGTTACTTTTTCAATAATTTTAAAGTTGTGAAGAAAAAAAAAGAGGATAAACATTGGCAAGTGGTAAACCAATGGATGTCAGTTGCACCATTTTACTTTTACTAACATGAAATACAGAAAAGGTAATATTTGAATTGGTGTATAACCATCTATTAAATTATTTTATGTCAAAAGCAGATAAGTTTTTAGTTATATACCTATTTTACAATGTTTTTTCTTGATGAAATTCGGTAAAGTTTCGTTGTGTTCCTTGTCATCATCTTATTCAATTTTTCCTTTCTTAAAGTTTGATTTTATCTATAATATATAACTTAATATATTTGCATCCTACATCATTAAACCCAAGCAAAAGTGAAACTAGTTAATCACTTGAAGCCTATAAAAGCACATGTCCAAGTGCAAGGGAACCACACCAAACAGGCAAACATCGCCATAGAAATCATATTCTTTTCCATGGAGTTCAGTTTGCCATCTTCTCTCTTCCTTTTCGCAACACCTCTCTTCTTATTGTTTTTGGCCCACAAATATTTTGCATCTGTGAAGAATCTTCCGCCAGGGCCACGGCCATGGCCGATCATTGGCAATATGCACCAGATGGCCAAGAACCCTCATATCGTAGCTGCCAACTTTGCAAAAAAATATGGCCCCCTCATCTCCTTGCGTTTAGGTACTCGACTTCTTGTGGTAGCCTCTTCCCCGGAGGCCGCCAAGGAAGTTCTCAAGACTCAAGATTGTCATCTTTCTGGTCGCTCCATACCTGATGCACTTCAACAAAGTTTTATAGACTACTACTTTGTATGGGCGAGAGATTGCAATGATCACTGGAAATCTTGTAGGACCCTGTGTCGGCTTGAGTTGTTCTCAACCAAAGCAATTGATGCCCAGTCAAACTTGAGAAATGAAAAGTTAGCTCATATGTTAAATTTTTTGAATAACACGCAAGGAAATATTGTGAAAATTGAGGAACTAATTTTTACAACATTAATTAACACTATGAGCAACATTTTATTTAGTAAAGATTTTCTGGATTTGAAAGATGACCAAACTGCTCATCGGTTAAAATTTGGACTCCTAAAAATATTACAGAATTCTGTTACACCAAATGTAAGCGATTTTTTTCCTATAGTTGGAGGTCTAGATCTTCAAGGATTAAGGAAAGATAGTTTAAGTCATCTTAACGAGCTGTCTAGCTTTTCAGACGCAATTGTTAAAGAAAGGAGAGCTCGAATTGCCAAAAATATGGTTGTGGCGGACCAAGAAAGAGACTTCTTGGATCGACTGCTTAAACATAATTTCACGACTGCTCAAATCAACATCTTAGTTCTTGTAAGTCTTTCATAGGCTTCTCCTTGCTTAATTAAGAAATTTTCTTGAAATATTTAGAAATGGATTTTGAGAAGATTTCACAGATTGAATAGACAAAAACATGTCATTCACTGGAAAATTACAAATAGATTTGTAAAATTTGATCTCTAAATTTGTAGATCATCAACATCTACACTGAACACTTTTAACTAAACAGATATAGAATTAATACAAAAACAAATACTTAGTTCTTCGGTAATCATGTACCCACAGACACTAAAAAAATCATAATTTTGACAATATAATTCCTAGCCAAACTAGTTTTGAAAAAAACAGGTGAAGACTCATATATATGTTTTCATTAATTTGTATAAACTTTGATATTTATATTTCCTACATGTAGGAATTATTTATAGCAGGTACAGATACAGTAGTAACAACCATTGAATGGGCTATGGCCGAGTTGTTAAAGAATGAACAAATCATGTTCAAAGTACGAGAAGAGCTAAAAAGAGAACTTAAGTTTAACTGTATCGTGAAATCCGATCTTTCTAAGTTAACTTATTTGAATGCTTGTATCAAGGAGACACTAAGGTTGCACCCTGTTGTTCCAGTCCTAATTCCTCGACGAGCCATTCAAGCTTGTGAAGTCATGAATTATACAATTCCTCAAAATGCCCAAGTATGGGTTAATGTTTGGGCAATTTCTCATGACCCAAAAGTTTGGGAGGACCCTAACACTTTTAAGCCTGAAAGGTTTTTAGGTTCAAATATTGATTTTACAGGCCATGATTATGAGTTAATACCATTTGGTGGTGGGAGGAGGATGTGTCCTGGGTTATTATCTGGTGTTAAGAGTATGCAAACCGTGCTAGCATCTTTGATTCTCGGATATGATTGGTCTCTTCCAAATGATGAGGATCCAGCAAAACTGGATATGACTGGAAAATTTGGTGTGACATTGCAGAAAGAGAAACCTCTTGAACTTATCTTCAAGCGTAGAGAATAGTCAATGCTTCAATCAACTATCATGTAACTTTAGATGTTTAACATTTTGAATATTCAATAATATCATTTATAGTTTTCTATGTTAATTAACTACTTAGTTGCTAATAAAAGTTAATTAATTGTCTCCGCTAAGTTGTTTATTCCTCATTAAAAAGGTTGTGTGTTCTATTTCTACATGTTATAGGATGTGATGATTTTATACTAGAAAATTGTAGGTGTGCTATTGAAAAATAGAAGTTCATTCACTAGAATTTAAATATTAACTAATGGATAAAGTAGTAGAATAATACGCAAGCATGCATTAACGTAAATTGTTATATTTTTTTTGGCCGGTAGGGTTTTATTAAATTAAATAGATAGACATAACAAGTAGCTAAACGAAAAGAAAAAACACCCAATTTTAAGAAATACAAGAACGCTTAAAATTACACCAATTTGCCCATACAAACGACATAGCCTTAATTTCTAAAGAAAAAAAAATTTAGTCACACCACCTTGCTTTGATACATCTTGTTTCTAGCTTCTAGGTGCACCATAGTGTTACTGTATATGACACAAATTAGCTTCCTTTTCTTTACATTTGAAGTTATCAATTATAGGAAACCCAAAAGATATTTCAATAAAGTCAAAGGAATAGACCCAAAGATGACAACATCATTGTAGTACTCTACTCTAAATTAACTTAGTTAACTCGCATTGCGACAAGAGATGATGTAAAGACTCCAAGACATTGTTACACATCATACAATTAAAGCAGGCCAATAATACACCATGTTTAGACAGTGCCTCCGTTTTAGGAAGACGATCCTTCAACATGTTCCACTTAAAGAAGTCTTCCTTGATAGAATCTAGTTGTTCCACTTGTAAGACAATATCTGAAGCAGACCATTGTACCTCTCCATATGTGTTCGTAAAGAAGTCATGGAAAAGGTAATAGAACCTTTAAGATTCCATACCTGAGAATTGATTCACAACACAATCAAGTTTATAGATTGATAGTTCTCTAAACAAAATCCCCATTGATGGAAATTATGTTCTTCTACACTCCCGTGATACTTGCTTAATTTAATATGAACTATAGAATACACACCTCGATAGTGATGAATAGAAGAATTTTCTTTCTACAAAAAGGATGAAGTTTTTGTCTTAGTTCTTCACCATCATTTAGCAAGAAAAGATAAAATCATATCTCTAAGTAACAAATGCGCAATCCACCTTTGGTGTTAGGAGCCATAACTATTGCACCTTGTACATGGGAAACCTTGTACTGTTTTTAAGAAAAATTTTGACAACGGAAGAGCGTTCAAGTGTTAGATCAAATTTGTTCCTCCATGGTCCAATTACACTGGATAATTACAAACTGAAACTTTAAAATAAATTTTTGTACCTTTTGACAAAAACTTAAAGCTCAAACACTCTTAAATGAACGAACGTCTCACTAGTAGACTTGATCATGAAACTCGAATCCGAAAATCAACCCGATCGAAAATTAGGCGCAAAACTGGCGACCCGACGGTGAAGGCGGCGATGGGGGTGGCAATTGGTGACTAGCGGTTGCAGGTAATAGGTTTATTGCAACTTTTGTTCATTAGGTTATAAGATTTGATTTGGTGATTTGTATTTATAATACCTCAAACATGTAACAAGTCCTGATTAAAATAATATTCTTAATTTAATCAAATCTTTTATTAAATATATTTAATAAATATATTAATATACATTTATCTAATATAATAAACCCCATTATTGTTTATCGTATAAATAATATATTTTATGCATTTAATAAATAATCTAAAGCTGGTATTGTAAATAATATTTAGTTACAATTCAACCCGTGCTTTATTATTTATCAGATGAATAAAAATTTAACCTTATTAATTATCTCATAAATTAATTAATCACTGACTAACGAGTTCGCATTTCATGATAAAATATTTAAGAAAATAAATAATTTTTGTTTGTTGCTCAAAATTTAACTCTTTGAATTGTATGTTGTTAATTAGTAAGTTGTACTTTCTAATCATTTGGCATCTAATATCCAACAATATCCAACTTGAACGATCCACTAGTAAATTGCCTCAATGTGTAAAGTCCAGATAACGATCCATTCCACATATTGATGCACTTAATAATCAAATTAAGACGGATGTGTGTGTGATATCATCGAACATTGAATAAACTCAATCAGATATTATTAATCAAACGATGACAATACCAAAGGAGTTTACATCGTTTAATATCGATCGACCCGAGGTGAGCTCCCCTCGGGCGGCCTATAATGCAACCATCTACTCTATCACTCTCAGAGCACTTTATCAAAATAAAACACACATAATGTGTCACATCCCGGCGGAAGCGTGAAATGCTTAGGGTGTGACTTGTTTGCTCAGAACTCATTGATTAACAATTACCACAACTTATCACATAGATATATATTTTCCATGATAAGGCACATTAAGATCATATAATATCACACAACATATCAAAGATTAATAAGGAGTTAGGATTACATTAATTCATCATAGTCAAAATTTGAACTAACGTAAACCTATTACATTAAAAGCCTAACAGTAACATCTTCAGAGACGATGGTAGTGGGCATCCACCGACATACTGAGATCATACAGATTTACTGTCAGGTTCACACAAACTTTTCCCACAACTTCTCCCCATCCATTATAAACATCAAATGAGAACATTAAGCTGTTAGTCATGGTGAATTCCTGAAAAAGCATACTCAAAATAATCAACGCAAAGTTGGTGAGCTTCACAGGTTTATTATAAAACATAGATGCATTATACACAACCAAACCTTACACAATAACCAGATCATTCATATCTGTCATAACATATTTCATAAATCAGATAATATAGCAACACAATACTCATCTTATTGGTGCAGGAAATATTTTCCTAGTAGCGCTACCAATACTATCTAACGGTTCCACATCCGAATTAATGGTTGTGACATAATTTTCATAAATAATGCATCAGATAGTATGCTTTTTCCCCAAAATTTTATTAAAACAAAAATGGGCTATGAAACTCACCTTTTCTCCAAATGATAACCTATACAAGAAAAATATTCATAATTTAGAGAATGTATATTTCTTTAACATTTTTAGCACCTCAGATTGAAGAATTTATTTTATAAATTATGTTTTAGTATAAATTCCGAAATTTTTACAGTAGATGTATTATGATGTTAGGTAAAATATACTAAAATTTTATATTCAAATTATTTCCAGGCTAATTTTTATTATTTTTACATTATTCACATAATTCTTTAGAAATACCTTCGGGCCTCTAAAATTTACCAAATTTCAGCAGGTTACTAATCATAATTCCGGAAGTTTTCCAGAATTTTCTCATACTCTAAGTTGTAGCAGAGCTATTTTTACAATTTTTCCTATTTTACCTTTATTTTGCTAAAAATACCAGATCATGTCCAAAAATTCCAATTTTTATACAAACTGTTCCATTTTTATTCTTATATTTTCTATAATTTTTCCATAATTTATTTCATACCTTAAGTATTTTTCCCGATTTTTGTTTAACAGAATAGTTAAAATTTAATATTTCAGAAAATGTTTTGAGTTAGATCACGAAATTTTTCCAGTGGGTCCTATAATTCCTTATAATCAGTACATAATTTTTCTATAACTTTACTAGGATCAGTTCTTTTAATATAATTTTTCTCTTTTTATCCTTAAGTATTGCACATAAATTAATTAATTTATAGGAATGGCACTAAATTTTGCAGAGTTTAATTCCTTAATATTCTAAGTATGTTTTTAATGTTTGTTCCCACAATCACAGTTAATTTATATACAAACTTGTTTTAACAAAACCATAACTAGATTTTTAACCCTTTTTGTTGATAATTTCTTGCTAAAACTTTGATTTTTAAGATTTGTTTTATTTATTTCAGATTTTAAAAATCTTTCTTTTTGTCTGAGAAATAAGTTTGATTTTGTGTGTGTTTTTATAAAAACCATGATTTGTTTAATCAAAAGGGTTAATCACATGTGTTTGTATTAACACATGTTTGTTTTTCATAACTTAATTTAGTAGGGTTTTAGGGGTTAAAACCTTGATTTTGACAGAAGGAGAGTGTGTGAAGGAGATGAGGAGGGTCTAAGCTTGCTTGGTCTTGGTGTTCTGTGAGATCTTTCGGGAGATAGTGCTTCCACGAGGCTTGGATGTTGCTGCTTGTATCCGAGTGTGTGTGGCTTAGTGAAGTTGAGGATGATATTTGGTTGTAAAGGTGGTGATCAAGAAGAGGGTTCGTGGCTTATGATGG
This sequence comes from Flaveria ramosissima, assembly GCA_025215565.1. NCBI lineage: Eukaryota > Viridiplantae > Streptophyta > Magnoliopsida > Asterales > Asteraceae > Flaveria > Flaveria ramosissima. Next base: position 12,677,910 of record CM046035.1, read on the forward strand.
TGGTGTTCGAGAGTGGTGGTGTTAGCCGTGAGGTGAGGGTGTGTGATAGTAACCGAGAGTTTAGTAGAGGTTGTATGTGGTGAGTGTGCAATCTCTCGGCCGAGGTGTTAATATAGAGGAGTTCTCATGATTACTATGCTTCCTAGGTGGTGAGGTGTTCATCCTAGCTTTGCTTAGTCATGGCTAGATGAAGATTTGTGGTGCCTCTAGAAGAACCGAAGGAGTGGCGGTGATATGTGTTTAAGTTGGGTTCCAACCGAGAGTTCAAAGGGAGGTGGAGTCGGTTGCCTTAATGGAGTGTCATCATTGCTCCTAGGATGCTAGACTTTCAAGATGGCATGCATACAAAGGCTTGGTGTGGCGGTGTGATGGTGTGACTAGGTGAACCGAGAAGGTGGTGGTGCAAAGGGAGGATTAGTGTCCCTAGTTGTGCAAGGTGTTACTTCATAGATCTCATGACTCACCAAGACATGATTTCATAGTTAATCTAGTGCTTAGTGAACCGATTTAATGGTTGTAGATGATGCTTAGATTTTAAATGTAAGGGGTTTGTTTATATTTGTAAGCTTCACTTGTTGTAAACATGTGTTTGTAATCTTGGGTTGGGTTGTGTTTTGGTTTTGTTTGATGTTGCATAGATGATATAATTTTGATCACGTAGCATTTGGTATCATTTAACATCATTTGGTATCATTTAACATTTGGTTTTACAAAGGTTATGTATTCGGATACATGTACACGTAAAGTTTGTGTATGCATGCATCCATGCATACGTATCACACATATGTATAAGCAAACTATATATTTAGGTGAATAAAATGGAAGCATGTATACGTGCATTTATGTATAAAAATATATATATACTAACCTAGGTGTGGCTTAGAATGTGTAATTAGACTTAATGTTTAAAATTTCTTAATCTAGGGTTGTCACATTCTCCCCCCGTAAAAATAATTTCGTCCCGAAATTTATTTGAATAGTAATGAACTTATCTGACCAGTGGCTTAAAATAGGTGGGGGTATTTTCTTCTGATTTCATCTTCTCTTTCCCATGTATACTCTGGTCCTCTCTTAGCGTTCCACTTAACTTTCACTATGGGGATCTTGCTTCTCCTTAGCCTTTTAATTTCTTTATCTAATATGGCTATTGGTTCCTCTGTAAAATGAAGCTTCTCGTCTATCTTTATTTCTTGAACTGGCACTTTTAATGTTTCGTCTGTTAAACATTTCTTCAGATTGGACACATGGAACGTGTTGTGTATTTTACTTAATTCCTCGGGTAAATCTAGCTTATACGCAACAGAACCAATTTTGTCGATAACTTCAAATGGTCCAATATACCTTGGGTTCAACTTATTTCTCTTTTCAAATCGAAAGATTCCCTTGGTAGGTGATATTTTTAAATAGACCTTATCTCCAATTTGGAATTCCAACGGCTTTCTTCTTTTATATGCATAACTTTTCTGCCGATCTCGGGCTGTCTTTAATCTATTCTTGATTTCTTTAATCTTGTCAGATGTCTCTTGAATTAAATCAGGACCTATAAGTTGTCTATCTCCTATTTCATTCCAACATAAGGGTGATCTGCATTTCCTTCCATACAATGCTTCAAACGGTGCAGCTTTAATGCTAGAATGATAGCTATTATTATACGAAAATTCTATCAAAGGTAGATGCATATCCCAATTACCACTAAAATCCAATGCACAAGCTCGTAACATATCTTCTAATGTTTGTATTGTCCTTTCACTCTGTCCATCGGTTTGTGGGTGGAAGGCTGTGCTAAGATTTATTTGGGTTCCTAAAGCTTTTTGTAAGGTTTGCCAAAATCTTGATATGAATCTACTGTCCCTATCAGATATAATAGAGATTGGTATTCCATGTCTGGATACGATTTCTCTTATGTAAATTCTTGCCAATTTCTCTATTTTGTAATCTTCTCTGATTGGCAGGAAGTGTGCTGATTTGGTCAACCTATCTACTATAACCCAAATTGTGTCATAGCCACTTGAGGTTCTTGGTAACTTAGTTATAAAATCCATGGTAATTTGGTCCCATTTCCATTCTGGAATTTCAGGTTGTTGTAAATACCCCGAAGGTTTCTGATGTTCTGCCTTAACCTTTGAACACGTATTGCACTTTTCTACGAACTCTCCAACTGATTTCTTCATACCCGGCCACCAATAATGATTTTTCAGATCCTTATACATTTTGTTATTTCCTGGATGTACGGAGTATCTTGACCTATGTGCTTCCTGTAATATAATCTTTCTAAGTATGGCATCATCAGGTATCCAAGCCCTTTCTTTAAATCTTAGAATTCCACGTGTATCTGCCTGTAAATCCTTTTCCTGTCCTCTTATTTCTATTTTACTTTTCTGTTGAGCCTCCCATATTTGTCTTAACAGGTCTGATTGTAGTTCCATTCTCATGGCTCGCACTCGTAACGGTTTAACCCTATCTTTTCTACTTAAAGCATCAGCAACTACATTTGCTTTACCTGGATGATATTTGATTTCACAATCATAATCGCTCAGTAATTCCACCCATCTTCTTTGTCTCATGTTCAGCATTTTCTGTTCAAATATATGCTGTAAACTCTTATGATCCGTGTATATTGTACATCTTGTCCCATACAAGTAATGTCTCCAAATCTTAAGTGCAAAGATGACTGCTCCTAATTCCAAATCATGGGTAGTGTAGTTCTTCTCACTTCCCCTAAGTTGTCTAGAGGCATATGCAATGACTCTACTTCTTTGCATTAATACACATCCAAATCCTTGACGAGACGCGTCACAATATACTACAAAATCATCAGTCCCTTCTGGTAATGACAAAATAGGTGCACTACATAACTTATTTTTCAAGAGTTCGAATGCGTTCTTTTGTTTTTCTCCCCAGACATATGGCTTGTCTTTTTGGGTTAATTCAGTCAAAGGCTGAGCTATTCTTGAGAAATTTTCTATGAATCTTCTGTAGTATCCTGCTAATCCTAGGAACTGACGTACTTCCGTTGGTGTCTAGGGATCCTCCCATTCCTTAACAGCTTCTATTTTTGCTGGGTCTACCTGTATTCCTTCTTGATTGACTATGTGTTCTAGGAATTGCACTTCTCTTTTCCAAAATTCACATTTTGAGAATTTTGCGTATAATTTTTCTTTTCTTAACAACTCTAGAGTCGATCTTAAGTGTTGCTCATGGTCCTCCTTATTCTTAGAATAGATTAAAATGTCGTCTATAAAGACTATAACAAACTGATCTAAATAGGGTTTACATATCCTATTCATCAAATCCATGAATATGGCGGGAGCATTGGTTAATCCAAATGGCATTACCAGGAATTCATAATGTCCATACCTTGTTCTGAATGTTGTCTTGGGTATATCTTCATCCTGTATTCTTAGTTGATGATACCCTGATCTCAAGTCTATTTTTGAAAAGTAACTAGATCCTTGTAATTGATCAAATAGGTCGTCTATTCTGGGTAAGGGATACCTATTCTTTATAGTTACTTTATTGAGTTCCCTATAGTCTATGCACATTCTAAATGTTCCATCCTTTTTCTTAACAAATAGAACTGGTGCTCCCCAAGGTGATACACTAGGTCGTATAAATCCTTTATCCAAAAGTTCCTGAAGTTGGCTCATTAATTCTTTCATTTCAGTAGGTGCTAAACGGTAGGGTGCCTTAGCAATGGGGGCTGTTCCTGGCATTAATTCAATTTTGAATTCTACTTGACGTGGGGGTGGTAATCCAGGTAATTCATCAGGGAATACATCTGAATATTCATTGACAATTGGGACCTCTTTCAGACTTACTTTGTCTATCTTAGTGTCAACGATATGGGTCAAATAAGCTAAACATTTCTTCCTTAGGCATTTTTGTGCACTTTTACAGGAAATTATTTTTATAGTGCCCCTAGGTTTCTCACCGTATATGCACAGTGTTCTATTTTCATTAACTAAAGGGATTTTGATCATTTTCTTACCACATATTATTTCAGCTTGATTCTTACTTAACCAATCCATTCCTACAACAATATCAAATCCTCCTAAATCAATAGGGATCAAATCTATATTGAAATAGTTTTCATCTAAATTCATGATACAATTTGGAATGATTTCATGAGCTTCGATTATTTTACCATTCGCTAATTCTATCATACATTTTTGTTTAAGCTTTTCTGTGGTCAGGTTAAGTAGTGGCCTATATTTATTTGAAACAAAGCTACGGGTTGCTCCAGTGTCAAATAATACAGTAGCGTACTGATCGTTTACAAGGAACGTACCCGTGACGACTTCTGGTTCGTGTCGAGCTTCTTCTGCCTGCATTATGAATGCTCTCCCTCGAGGGTTGTTCTGATTAGTCGATGCCTTTCCATTCAGCTGTGGGCATTCGTTCCGACGATGATTTTCATTCCCACATTGGTAGCAGACTGGTTTCGGATTTGCAGGGTTTTTGCAGTCTCGGGATATATGTCCCTTTTTCTTACAGTTGTAACAGATTACCATCGCACAATTGCCTTGATGGTATCTTTGGCACGTGTTACACCATGGTTGGTTTTCTGTCTGGGGTTTCTTCTCTCGTGTCATTCCTAAGTAGTTTCGAGGAGGCTGTCTAATTATTCGTTTTTGGGGGGTTCCCTTAAACCTTCCTCCTGTGCTGTCATCATTCCATTTTCTCTTTTCTCCAGATCTAGGGTTACTCAGTGATCCGTTTCTTATCATTTCATCTGTCAGACTTCCTGATAAACTTACAGTATCTTGAAAAGTCTTGGGCCTAGCTGATTTCACCAATCCCCTTATTTGTGGCACTAGTCCCCAAATATATCTTCCTATTCTCTTAGATTCCAGAGCCACTAGATGTGGTACTAACCTCGAGAGCTCATTGTACCTGTCAGTATACTCCCGATGTGCTGCTCCTTTCATTTCTAAGGCTAGAAATTCGGTTTCTAATTTTTCTATTTCATTATATGGACAGTATTTCTCTATAACCAAATTCCTAAATTCCTCCCAACTCAACTCATTCATAATGTGCCTACCTTTAGTGGTCATCTCCATCTTCCACCAGGATTGTGCTTCCCCTTTCAAGGAGTGTGAAGCAAACAGGGTTCTGTTGTTACTGACACATTTGCTGATCTCCAAAGTTGACTCCATTTCATCTAACCAGCGTAGAGCCTGTACTGCTCCACCTTTACCATCAAATTCTCGAGGTCTACATGACATAAAGGCTTTGTAAGAACAGCCTTTCTCCGTCATAATCTCCTCTGTTGGTTGCTCTCTTAGGGTATCATCAGCGGGTATTTCATTGCCGGGAGTTGTGGTACCAAAGTTTAGGTTTTGTTGAAGTTGAGTCACTAGTATGGGGATGGCAGCTTCCAACTGCTGTGACACTATCCGAGAGATCCTTTCATCTTCATTGGTTGTTGGGTTAACAGGTGTTTCTTCTCCCAGCCTAGCTCTAGGTCGTCCCACTCTTGCAGTCCTCCTTACGGGTTGCGCACTTCTTCTTGGTGGCATGCTTTTCTATAGTTAATTATAGTAAATATTAAAAAGAATTTTTAGATTCTTGACAATATTCCAATTAACACATAAGCAAGTAATGGTTCAAACATAAAAGATATTTTTCATTTAAGTTCTTATTTAAAGTTTTTTATACTAAAAGTTAGTTCCTAGTTTCCCTGCATCCATTTCCATATTCTTGAGAAGATGTTGCCCTTAGGTGCTTTTAGTTCCTTCACATCCTTCTGAATTTCCCTGATTTCTTGTTGAATTTTCTTGAGCTGTTTAAGGGTTTGTTGAGTGGCTGCGCTCTGATCTTTGTCCACCCTTTGTCTTTTAGCTTCACTTTCTTCGTTTCCGGGAGAGTCAGTTTCTCGTATCTCCTTGTCTTCATCTTTCTTAGCCTTGAATAGGTTTCCAGGCCGTACCCTTTTCCTAGGAGTTTTAATGGTATATCCTCCTACCATTACAGGTGCACGTCGGACATAAAATTTGGTCTTATGATTGTCTTCCCTCTTGGTTGGGATAGGTTCTAGGATTTGCTGAGGTTTAGGTTCAGGTGTAAGCTCTTTATTGTAATCCAAGTATCCGAATGAGTTAGTCTCACAAAAATTGTTATCAGTACTCATAGCTGCAAAACAAATCTTTTCATAGTTTGAACCCAACAGTTAGTTACCTATTTTTATATAAATAAATTGTTTTAATATTCATGGGATCATATCATGCAATATCACATACATATTTCCTCAAACATGAGTTTATAGTTATAGTCTAGGTATTTTATGATACCTAATTCTCTATAACCAATGGCTCTGATACCAACCTGTCACATCCCGGCGGAAGCGTGAAATGCTTAGGGTGTGACTTGTTTGCTCAGAACTCAATGATTAACAATTACCACAACTTATCACATAGATATATATTTTCCATGATAAGGCACATTAAGATCATATAATATCACACAACATATCAAAGATTAATAAGGAGTTAGGATTACATTAATTCATCATAGTCAAAATTTGAACTAACGTAAACCTATTACATTAAAAGCCTAACAGTAACATCTTCAGAGACGATGGTAGTGGGCATCCACCGACATACTGAGATCATACAGATTTACTGTCAGGTTCACACAAACTTTTCCCACAACTTCTCCCCATCCATTATAAACATCAAATGAGAACATTAAGCTGTTAGTCATGGTGAATTCCTGAAAAAGCATACTCAAAATAATCAACGCAAAGTTGGTGAGCTTCACAGGTTTATTATAAAACATAGATGCATTATACACAACCAAACCTTACACAATAACCAGATCATTCATATCTGTCATAACATATTTCATAAATCAGATAATATAGCAACACAATACTCATCTTATTGGTGCAGGAAATATTTTCCTAGTAGCGCTACCAATACTATCTAACGGTTCCACATCCGAATTAATGGTTGTGACATAATTTTCATAAATAATGCATCAGATAGTATGCTTTTTCCCCAAAATTTTATTAAAACAAAAATGGGCTATGAAACTCACCTTTTCTCCAAATGATAACCTATACAAGAAAAATATTCATAATTTAGAGAATGTATATTTCTTTAACATTTTTAGCACCTCAGATTGAAGAATTTATTTTATAAATTATGTTTTAGTATAAATTCCGAAATTTTTACAGTAGATGTATTATGATGTTAGGTAAAATATACTAAAATTTTATATTCAAATTATTTCCAGGCTAATTTTTATTATTTTTACATTATTCACATAATTCTTTAGAAATACCTTCGGGCCTCTAAAATTTACCAAATTTCAGCAGGTTACTAATCATAATTCCGGAAGTTTTCCAGAATTTTCTCATACTCTAAGTTGTAGCAGAGCTATTTTTACAATTTTTCCTATTTTACCTTTATTTTGCTAAAAATACCAGATCATGTCCAAAAATTCCAATTTTTATACAAACTGTTCCATTTTTATTCTTATATTTTCTATAATTTTTCCATAATTTATTTCATACCTTAAGTATTTTTCCCGATTTTTTGTTTAACAGAATAGTTAAAATTTAATATTTCAGAAAATGTTTTGAGTTAGATCACGAAATTTTTCCAGTGGGTCCTATAATTCCTTATAATCAGTACATAATTTTTCTATAACTTTACTAGGATCAGTTCTTTTGATATAATTTTTCTCTTTTTTTATCCTTAAGTATTGCACATAAATTAATTAATTTATAGGAATGGCACTAAATTTTGCAGAGTTTAATTCCTTAATATTCTAAGTATGTTTTTAATGTTTGTTCCCACAATCACAGTTAATTTATATACAAACTTGTTTTAACAAAACCATAACTAGATTTTTAACCCTTTTTGTTGATAATTTCTTGCTAAAACTTTGATTTTTAAGATTTGTTTTATTTATTTCAGATTTTAAAAATCTTTCTTTTTGTCTGAGAAATAAGTTTGATTTTGTGTGTGTTTTTATAAAAACCATGATTTGTTTAATCAAAAGGGTTAATCACATGTGTTTGTATTAACACATGTTTGTTTTTCATAACTTAATTTAGTAGGGTTTTAGGGGTTAAAACCTTGATTTTGACAGAAGGAGAGTGTGTGAAGGAGATGAGGAGGGTCTAAGCTTGCTTGGTCTTGGTGTTCTGTGAGATCTTTCGGGAGATAGTGCTTCCACGAGGCTTGGATGTTGCTGCTTGTATCCGAGTGTGTGTGGCTTAGTGAAGTTGAGGATGATATTTGGTTGTAAAGGTGGTGATCAAGAAGAGGGTTCGTGGCTTATGATGGTGGTGTTCGAGAGTGGTGGTGTTAGCCGTGAGGTGAGGGTGTGTGATAGTAACCGAGAGTTTAGTAGAGGTTGTATGTGGTGAGTGTGCAATCTCTCGGCCGAGGTGTTAATATAGAGGAGTTCTCATGATTACTATGCTTCCTAGGTGGTGAGGTGTTCATCCTAGCTTTGCTTAGTCATGGCTAGATGAAGATTTGTGGTGCCTCTAGAAGAACCGAAGGAGTGGCGGTGATATGTGTTTAAGTTGGGTTCCAACCGAGAGTTCAAAGGGAGGTGGAGTCGGTTGCCTTAATGGAGTGTCATCATTGCTCCTAGGATGCTAGACTTTCAAGATGGCATGCATACAAAGGCTTGGTGTGGCGGTGTGATGGTGTGACTAGGTGAACCGAGAAGGTGGCGGTGCAAAGGGAGGATTAGTGTCCCTAGTTGTGCAAGGTGTTACTTCATAGATCTCATGACTCACCAAGACATGATTTCATAGTTAATCTAGTGCTTAGTGAACCGATTTAATGGTTGTAGATGATGCTTAGATTTTAAATGTAAGGGGTTTGTTTATATTTGTAAGCTTCACTTGTTGTAAACATGTGTTTGTAATCTTGGGTTGGGTTGTGTTTTGGTTTTGTTTGATGTTGCATAGATGATATAATTTTGATCACGTAGCATTTGGTATCATTTAACATTTGGTTTTACAAAGGTTATGTATTCGGATACATGTACACGTAAAGTTTGTGTATGCATGCATCCATGCATACGTATCACACATATGTATAAGCAAACTATATATTTAGGTGAATAAAATGGAAGCATGTATACGTGCATTTATGTATAAAAATATATATATACTAACCTAGGTGTGGCTTAGAATGTGTAATTAGACTTAATGTTTAAAATTTCTTAATCTAGGGTTGTCACATAATGAAATACAAAAGAAAATATCTATTTATACTCTCTACATATTCTCCGCGACAACATGATGTTTTCGCTCGGCAACTCGAACTTCTTAGAGTTCTCGCCTCCTTGTAGTTGTCGCGTAATTTAAGTTTTTGTTTTTCACTTGATATTGTAATCCATAAAAGCTAGGTCCTTGCAATTACCTCCTTTGGATTATGATATCAAGCTATGTTTGACTTCAGTTACACATCATCATGAATTATCTAATTCTCAGATATCTTCCAATTTATTATTCCTCTCAACTGTAACCTCCTTCTAATATATAACTTCATAAAGGATATCACCTCTTAATCAAGATAAAACTGTTTTATCTTGATTACTTATAACTTAAATTCTATTAGGCATATGACAGAGAGATCCAACCTGCATTTCAGATTTTTGAAGAACCAAATTGTTCTATCTGATGACAAGATTCTATGACAATGAACTAGATCATTCAAAGTATTCTTCCACCTATGTAAGATGTAATAAACCCATATTCTTAGAGCATGAGTACCAAACAATCTTGATTCTTCACTAATTCAAACCATTTGATCATTGTCCCCATCAGTAAAATAATATAAGTCCACATTATCAAGTTTCAATTCACGAATGACGCGAATCAAATGTTGTAAACATAGAATCTTGAACTTGATCAAACATCACAAAAACCATTGTTTAATTACCAAACTTTCAGCATCTTCCAGATATGCAGAAATACTTGTTCCAAAACCTTTAAATACTAACAAGTTTTTGCATCTGGATCACGTTCTCGGATTTTAGAAGTTTCAAAAAAATTGAGATAATCAGTCAAAGTTTTTGCATGGGTGATGAAGTTTTCGAATGTGATTTTTTTGCATAAGAAAATATTCGGTTTGACTGTTACTGCTGCAAAGATATTGCATCAAAAGTTTTCTAATGAAATGTTTTCTAATGTAAAATTTTTCTTAAAAGGTTTTCTCATGGAAAGGTGTCTCATGAAAAGTTCTCACATGAAAAGTTATCACATGAAAAGTTCTCACATAAAAAGTTCTCACATGAAAAGTTCTTACATGAAAAATTCTCGCATGAAAAGTTTCATCATACCAAAAGTTCTTGCATCAAAATTTGTTCTCACGAAAAATTCTCCCATGAAAAAGTTATCGTAAAATACGGTTATTTTTGCAGTTATTTTCACAAAAACTTCAACCAAAATGACCTTTTGTGTTTGAATCATTGCTAAGGTCTCAAATCTTCGTTTTCCACCATCAAAACTCGACAATATTGAGCGTAATGATGCAAATCATCAATTTTGCAAGTAATAAAGTTGATAATTCGTGTGTACATCTTTGATTTCGTCCATTTTACCTTCGAAATCGAGTCAAAACCAACCATAACCTTTAGTTCTTCGATCTTCATCTTTAACGTCTTAAAATGGATGATCATGGAATGCAACTCCATGTATCAGGAGTAATACTTTGCTCTGATATCAAATGTCAAGTCCTAATAACGACTAATTCCACATATTGTTGCTCTTAATAATCAAATTAAGACATATGTGTGTGTGTGTGATATTAACAAACATTAAACAAACTCAAATGGATATTATTAATCAAAAAATTGCAATACCAAAGGAATGTACATCGTTTAAGCTCGATCACAGAACCTTATGCTATCTCATTCTAGGAGCACGCTATCAAAATAAAACACACATAATGAAATACAAGAGAAAAACATATATCTATATTCTCTAGGTGTTCTTGTGCGACAACTCCAAGTTCTTGCACGATAAGATCTTTATCTACATCTTGTAGTTCACGCATACTTATAGTTCTCGCATCCTTGTAGTTCTCGCATGATTTGAGTTTTTACTTTTCACTTGATATTGTAATCCATAAACAGTAGATCCTTACACAATGTAGAATGTAATGGATGGCTAGCTGTATCTTACTTCCCCTAGTTAGTTATAACGCTTTAAAATCACGAACTACTTCATTTATTCATATTTAATACCCTTATGACTGCCTTTCAAGGAATAGAGTTAGGTAAAAATTAAAAAAGAACCTTAAGCTAAAGTTAGTTCTAATATACATCTTAGGTCCAGTTTTAGAAAATTATATGACATGGATCCATGAATATTGTGTTAAGGCTAGGTACATTTGATATCATTTTTTAATAAATAATTGTGAATCCAATCAACTGTTTTTATAATTGTACTTCGTCAGATTTATTCCCATAAATCAAATCGACTATTGGTATTGAAAATACAATATTCCTTAGAATTTTGTATATTTAAAAACATTTAACCATTAAGTCTGAATAAACAATATAATTGTTAAATGTTTGTGAAAAAATAAATACTAAATTACTGCTCAAGCACACTGCCTATAACATTTAAGCCATATATTATGAATATGCTTCATATGTCTCTTTAAAGACGTAGACTTAGTGAAGGGGTCCACTAGATTTTAATCTGTGTGAACTATGTTTATCATGATGTCTTATCGATCTAATATTTCCAGCATATAGTGGACGTCTCCTATTATGTTTTTTGTGTTGTTATGAAACATTAGTTCCTTTGCTTGAGCTATGAGACTAGTGTTGTCGCATAGTGTGTCAATGTTCTTGAATGCTAGGCATCATAAGGATAATTGACATTCATGGTATATTTGTTAACGATGATTAAGTAAAGGTACTTGGTTTAGTTAAAAACAATAGATTGTTTAATAAGCGTCCAACCATTATAGGGTCCTTGAGATATAGCTATATGGTCGTTACTCTCCGTGCTGACAAATGATTGAGATTCAAAAAGTGGGAAAATGTTGGGATCCATTAAAGCCATCACTGCTAACTTACGTTAGTTGTTGCATTCACCATTTTTGTTACCACTATCGTTTGATGGCCCGTCGTTGTTTACGCACGTTGGGTTTCTAAATGCCACTAATGCCATCGTTCTACCACCTTATTGATCCTTTGGACAACCTTATGCTCCAATGCTATGAGTAAGAATATTTGTGTGTTGTCAGTCTAGTTCTGTGGTGCTTTTTTAGTAGATATGAAGGATTTCAAATTTCAGGTGTTCTGAAAGACTTCATTTTAATTTAATTTATGTATCCACATCTAGCAATTACAATTATTAATCTTATGGTATTTAACTTATGTTAATTGTCTCATTATTGAAAGGCATAAAGGTTTAAACTCCATATGGTTGTGCTTGTTTTTCTATTTGGTTTGCAATCTAGGGTTTGACCTAGATTGGGTCATATGTTTATTTTCTCTGCTACGTTGATTCAAAAGTATTAAAACTAATATATGAAACCCAACAAGGTGGTAGGACTAGAATTTAGAAGAATAATACCAAGAATAACCCTAACTACACATGGAGCTTCCATCGACATAACAAAAAGAATAATGAAAACGGGTCTACATGTCTAACACCTTTGTGATCCATAACTCCTTTTTAGAGAAACATTAACTATGACAAAGGCCATAATTGATTTAAGAATCACTATAATCTAGTCACTCCATTTAACGGAGGCAATTAAATCACACATTATTGCTTAGAGACACTCCCAATTCATAAATTTGGATGGCGTTTCCAAATCGAATATTAAAACAATAATGTTTGACTTACATTTCCATGCCGAAACAATGATATTATTGATTATTAAATGCTTAATCATAATCTCTTCCTGAATATATATATCGATTGAGATTCCAATAAAACAACCATAAATATCGTTTTTAGTCTTGCTAAGACTTTTGAAATGCATCTAATGAGACTAATTTGCCTATAGTCTCTGGGCAAACGAGTCCTTTTTAGTTTTAATAAGAGTAAACGAGTTGCAACCCCTTAAAATAGTGCCATGCTAGTGAAAGGCATTCATAAAATCGATGATATCATTTTTGAAAAAGATCCCACTAAACTCTTGGCTTGGGTTGTATGGGCCGAGAATTTGTTGGTTTACCTCCTTTAGAATTTTAATCCAAGTGTTATCAATCATTAGACCATTGATGTGATATTTGAATATGTTAAAATCAACAATTTGATATAAATAACTCGTGTTTTCATCCCCATATATTCCCTATTTGGTCTTGGTTTTTGTTGGTAATCTTTTGTAAGTTGATTATCTAGTTCCAACCTTAATATCCCCTTTTGCCATTTCATCCATTTTTCATTAAGGGCCTAGATTCGCTTATCTTCTCAAGTTGCTCAAGCATGTAGGAACATTCCTCGTGAGTATTGTATTATTTTAATTTTTTGTAGTTCTCTTCAATTCCTGAAACATGACTTGATGTGTTTTTGTTTTAATGAGAAGAGTATATCTTATTCCAATTTACCCGAATGATGAGCAAATGAATTGAGGCGTCCTCTTGCACCGCACTATCAAACCTACCCATTATTGACCATGCATTAAATAACTTGAAAAAAATAGTTGTGACAGCTTAATAACGATTTACCCTGATGAAGATTTTCTACTATTGACAATTTCAACTAAGAAGAATCATGGATAACAGGAGGCAAGGAAGAACATAAGAAAGATACAGAATGACGAGTAAAAAGAGACCATAATATCAAAAACTTGAAATTGGTGTTAACACGAACTTTGTAACGAACTTTTCTAGTTCTTGTACGACAAGTGATATGCGAAAAATATGTAGGGAGGTGGGAAACGTTATAGGCATATACATCTCTAATTGGTTGATGAAGAAATGTAAGAGGTTTGGTTTTGTTAGTTCTGTTAATGTTAGAGATGCTAGTATGCTAGTATCCTATTTATGTTACTATGCTACTATCAAATTTGTAGGAAATATTGTTGTTCTTATATGAAATATGATATGTAGGGAGATGGGTTAAATTTTGGTGTTTATCTTGTGATCGTGAGAAGTTCTTTGTATGTTTTATGATTAATTCATTATTAGTAAACTAGAAATGCTTACACATTTTTTAATACTGAAGGAAAGAATGATGTGAATTGAATTTTTAGATTTATCATTAGATGGATGGGCAAAATGTATAGTTAAGAAGGTGGCAGCGGTGTGGGGCAATTTTATGTTTTTAGATGAAGATCATGATGAGCTAATGCCGATTGGTAAAGTTTATATATTGACGACGGAAAAGAAATTGATTATGGATGCTATAGACGTGGTAATTATTGGGAGGAATTTCAAGGTGTGGGCTAGGAAATTTTCGACATGGCACCACACTTTGACAGACCGTTTGAGGATGATGATGGTGAATCCGTTTTGACTATCCGAAATGAATCTGTTTATGGGACTGAAAAAGGGTGATTCATACACTTCGATGGAAAAAAATTGGGGTAATGCTACAAAGATACATAATGAGCGGGCAAATAGGGAAACAAAATAAGATGATGTTATTGAAGATGATAGAGAAAGTTGGATGTTGGTTTGTTTCATAGTAATAGTGGCTACGGTAGTGTTGCAAATGCAAAAGTTTCTAAAATTTCACATCTAAATGGTGAGGGTAATGTCATAAAGGTGTCATCTTCATTGTCTAAACCACATATGCATGAGCCAATGGAAGAATGTAAAAAACTACACCCTAGTTGGGAGTCGAGTTTCTTGTGGTTAGACTATGTTAGTTCATCAATAGATGATGAGTAGGAATTTTAAAATAATTGGCATAATAGAGATCTTCAGGGAAAACTTCTAGGTTGGATTTCCCTCAAACATTAGAAAAACATATTGAATATTGTCTATGGACTTATACATATGATGAACCTCTGGTAAAAAAAATGGTATTTTTTCGTTTTGCTTTACTAGGACGAGATACAACTAAAAGTTACATAGATAGGTATACTATATCGTGTGGGAGTTTGAAGATATCTTATGTCTGTTAGATCTCTTAATATTTATGGCAGTGCAGTGGGTGGTTGGGTCAGTCTAATGGTGATCATTTTCATTTCATTCTTCTTGGACCTCTTTGTTTATTTTGACCCATGTTATTATACATGTTTTTTTTACCTTTTTATGAGTCCCTTGTAATGGGCAGTGTTTTATCCTCTCTAGTTTCTTACTAGTGGATTTTTTTAATATGATTCTTGTTATTTAGAGAAAATAAATCAAACAGAGTCAACCATAACCAAGTCTATATGTATAAAATAATAAAGGGCAACCATCGAATAGTTCTTCTCAAGAGCTGAGAGAGAAGCATTGGGCCATTGTCTCCTAAAGTTTCACAAACAAGAAAGTGAATGAGTCTAATCATCTTCCTTTGTTAAATAACAAGTAAATTTCATCCACTAATGGACTAAACAAAAATTCGAGTTTAGTCTTTTGCTAGGAAATCTAACCTCATTAAAGTCATGAGAAAGATCCTAATATCATCCTCAAATGAACATTTCTAGTTTGCCAAGTAATCCTATAATTAAATGTTTAAAGCTTATTCTTGATGAGCATAGAGGTTGAAAATATGAATTGCATCATGTAGACCAATTAACCAGTGTTAAAATAAAGTGCACAGATTTGACAACACAAGTTTTAGTAAAACCAAGCTGTCCCAAATACATAAGAGATCCAAAAAAAAGTTCTTGTATCCCAAAACCCCTTAACGTTGATGTTTGAGCCGCCTTAAAGTTGTTTTTCTTCAATACCAATATATGAGATATTATTTTCATTTTCAAAGAATTAAGCCAATTTGATTTTAATCTGCTACCCAACCCCCTAATATTTATAAATAAGTGGCTAATTTGTTAACAATAGCAAAAAATTAACCAATAACTACTTCTTTCATAGATTGGTCACAATTCGTCGTATCAAAGTTCAAACCCGACACGATTACAGTAGTCGAGCACATTAACTGAGCCTCAATGGAAATGCTTCGAGTCTCATGTACCGAGTACATGTTCATTTAAAGAAGTTTCCATACTAATTTGAAATGCGGGCATTCTACTCCAAGACCTCCTTTGACAGTTATGGTCACGAATATGGGGGTATTTCATAAACCTTTATCCCCAATGAAAAATAGAAGAAATTCTCACTTTTGCCTACCAAGGATCATTTGCTTCGTGGCTAGATTTGAAGGTCATAAGAAATTATAAAACCACCTACACACCTTAATGATCGATACATGTTAACCTTTCACATTTTTTTATTAGGGGTATTCAAAAATTCAAATCATCAAGATTCATTTGATTTGGAAATTAAAAATTCAAAATTCAGATTTGAATTTTTAAATTAGAATTCAATTCGAAGTTTTATTTATAAAATTTTGAATTTTTTATTCGATTTGATTTGAAATTCGAATTAAAATTATACATATTACTTTATACATGTACATGTTATATAGTTATTTATTTTATATTTAATATTCATAAATTATGTATACAAATATTTATTCTATTATATGTTTAATACTTTAATTTTATGTATCTAATTTCCTAAACTTGTTTGATTCATATATTAGTTATTTTATTTACTAAAGGTTATTAGTTTTGAAAATAAATATTAAAATAAAGTATTTTGTTGAATTTGAATTCGGCAAACAAATTCAAATTGAATCATATTGAAATCAAATATGGTTTTTAATACGAATTTGAATACAAATCGAATCCATTAAATCTAGTTTGGATTAAAATCTAGTTTCAAAAAATCAAAATTTGAATATTTTAATCTGATTAATTGCAGAATAAGAAATTTTATTTATTGAACATCGATTACAATTTTTTGTGAGTCACAAGGAGTTGACAAGAGTAAGTGGTTGTTTGAAATCCCTTACTCGGTCAAAAGGTGGTGACCGGGTAAGGGATTGTTCCAAAACTGACTATGTAAGGGAAAATATTCATGTGTTAGTGGTGTCAGACCGGGTCAGACGCGAAAGAGTGAGAATCAAACACGCTGACTCGCCAAAATGTCTGACCAGATCAGTGGGTCAGACATTTTGACGAGGTCAGAAGCAAATCAAACAACACCTAAGCTTTTCTTACGACTTCTGAGTGAGAAATTATCCCAACTCATCATAGCCATAATCATTTGCACAAAAGTAAAATGTTCTAGAAACTCTGTATGACTTGTTTTATTACCCTTATAAGAGCAACTTTGAAAGAGCCGCATACCTTACCTGAGCTAATGAGCCATCGTTCATCCCAAGGGTTTTTTGCTCTGTCAAACTCAGGTTTTTGTATTGGAATTTGAATGGTACTTAATGTCGACTAATGTTTTCCATTCAATTGTTTCGCATTCTTAGGTTCCTTTTTTTGCTAACACATATTTATTGTACGTTCTATATATTTTCTAACAAATATATTCATACTTTTAATCATAAGCCACGTCTCATACATATATATATAACCGACTAAAACATGCACTTATTTAGCCTCCAAGGTTATTCACTTGGAATCTCAAGTGATTACCTTGCAAAGAAGGGTCAATGATTAGCAACTTGAGATTTCTAATCTCAAGAAAAAACTAGCTAGGAGACCTTTAAGAAGAACTCAACCACAAACACAAGAACCTGTGGATGTGATAGACTTAACCTGATATGGGCCCAAATGTGGATGAGCAAGCTTTAGCATTTTTGGAGGCCCAAGATCGCTTATCAAAAGCGGCTTCACTGAAATGGCCATAACTTGTGCTAGAAGTCTCCGTTTTGGGCCTGCGACCAATCAAAACGACCGTTGGACCGAGGAATACGTTTTCACAAACCGCCATAGGCGGTTTGGGTCATCGTTTCTGAGTTATTTCAATTTTTGTCTTATTTTTACATTTTGTTGGACTTTGCATTTGGCCCAGTTCTTGGCCCGTTTATGTTTTGTGGCCCATTCGAATTTGGTTTTGTTTCTTTATATGTTTGTAAGAGATGGGTGAAAGAATTATTCAAGTTTATGAAAAATCTGTTTTTCTCTCTATCACTATGTGTGTTAGTGTAAACCCTGATTATCGGTATTCTTTGTGAATCAACGATAGTTAGAAGGATTGTTCCTGGTATTCACGTTGAATCAACAGGTTCAATTATCTATCTCTCTGTTTCCGACTGCATCATAACCCTAGCTCACCTGTGCAAGAAGGTGATGCTACCAAAAAGGGGAGAAAGTCCAAGCAATCATAGAACCTGGGAGTTCTTCTTAGAGTATGGACATTGAGGATTCACCAACCTCACTTGCAATTATCCATACTTAGCAGCCTCCTCAAGTTCACATTGATGTGGACTCACTCATACAAAGCCTGTTTGAAGAGTGTATCCAACCGGCTATGTTTGCCTCACCCTATAATGCTAAGAATGAAATACTAGGGTGGAGGTATGATGCTGACATGAGAGCCCTGATACTTCATAGACTTCAGGGGCAACTAGAGGTCTTTAATTTTCAAACCCTGAAGTACTATGACAGTCTTCCTCTATTCCATATGTCACTTCCAACCCAAGTCAAAATAGACAAGGTGACAGATTGGCTGAAAGGATTCAAGACAGGATTGTAGAAGAGTTCAGACAAAGAAAAAGACAAAGACTAACAGGCAATGTCATTGGTCAACTGGATGTTGAGGTGGACCCTAAGATTAGCATCAAAGGGGAAACCTTGACTGAAGGCCCAGTGATAGACCATGTGAACCTTGTTACAGAAACTACTTCAACATCTTTTACCCTCAGTAAGGCATCAGCTGGTAAAGGTGTTTCACAACCTCTCTCTGGTCAGAGTTTGCCTGCTGAATCAAGCAATAAAGGCCAAAGCTCTCTCCACCCTGACTCACCAAGGCCTGTGAGTGACAAAGGGAAAATGAAACGAACTTCTGAAGAGACTAAGGAGGAGGAGAGAGAGGAAGAGGAAGATAAGGGGAAAGAGTTCAAGTAGGTCCCCAGGATTCATGGAAGCTGCAATCAAGGCTGCCACCAAGCCAAATACTCAAGATGATGAGTTGAGGGCAGTCAGATTAAACTCCTTGGGGACCAGGAACTACAACATAAATAAACTCATCTCTCTCCCTTAGAGAAACTCAAAGAACTGGCAGACATAGAGCTGTTAAAGGAGAGGAAGGAAGTAAAGGATGCAGAATTGCTCCTCAAGATCAAGGAAGAAAGGAGACTGAAAGGGCTTTACAAACAGGCTCCTACCCTTTCCCCAGTTCAATAAAGTCCTAAGACAGAGGCCGTGGCAACTGAACAACCTCAGGTAGACAAGGAAGTAGATAGACGAAACATGATTAGCTACCTGAGTGCCACAGGCCTCTATCAGGCATATGCACTTCTTCCCTTATCATATGAGTATGTTAAATTCGAGTATCTTTGTTAGAGCTTTAAAGATTAGTATTAGTCTTTAGTTCATTTTTGTCATAGTATAGGGACTTATTGTGTAAATATATGTTCCTTTGTTTCTTGTATTACTATAAATAGGATTATTTATATTTTGCAGAAAGACTTTTTGCAACAGAATTTTCTCACTCTGTACTTGTAATCCTTTGCTAATATTAATGAAATTGCTATGAATTTTTCTGATAATTTGCTTAGTTGATTACATTGTGCATATTATTGTCAATTGTAGTTCATCATTAACACAGATCGATCCATTTTGAACCTATCAAATGGTATCAGAGCTTTCGGTCCAGTGATTTAAGTCTGTGAATCACTTGAATCTGTGTTTTTGATAGCAATTGATCGATAGATTGTGAATTCAGCTGTGTTTCATCACTAGAAACATGAATTGAATCCCAATTGAGTGAGTTAACATCATCAGATCTGAATTTTTGTCAGATTTGAGTTCAAAATGTTCTTCAAAAAGTCGAACACTAATTCTGCAAAAGTGTGATTATTTGTTGTCGATTGAAGGAAATTGATGTTAAAGGATTGATATTCGGTGTATTTCACACTTGATTGAAAAGTTTCTGATCAATTAATCAAGTTTTGAAAAGTTCGTTAAGATCAGGTTGTTACGACGAAGATGAATTAGGCGTTTGGAGTGTTGAAATCATCTGAAAAATCACCTAAGTGTTTAGGCGCATGAACACTGTTCAGACACTTTAACATTGTTTAGGCGTTTCAGATTGGTCGTTTTGACACTGTTTGTGAGCATTTTAGCACTGTTTGGATGCTTTTCCGAAACTAAGTCCCAGGCGCTTTGAAACTGTTCAGGCGCTTCATCACTGTTTGGGCGTTTTGAAACTGTTTGGACGTTTTGATACTGTTCAGGCATTTCTACACTTGGGCATTTCAAAATTTACTAAGGCAATCCCTTAGGCGTTTCTAAGTCAAGTTGGGCGCTTCTCAACTATTCAGGCGCATCAGATTCAGACTTTTCTTCTAACACTTAGAAAATTTTTCAAAAATTAAAAATACAAAAATATTGTAATTTCTTTTCTTCAATTAAATCTTTAAAACAACAAAAATAGTATATTTTCTTAAATTCAAAACTTATAAATGGCAAAGTCTGAAGATTCAGAGAATAAAGTACCAAAGTTGAAGAACAGAGGTGATTTCAAGAATTGGTCACTCAGGCTGAAACATCACTTAAACTCAATTGATACTGACTTATGGAAATCAATTGTGAAAGGACCTCACATCCCTGTTACTTCTGATGGTCCTGATGGTTTTGTATACACAAAAGATACTCAAGAGCCTTACCCAGAAGATGGATTACTTGGGGATGACCTGAAGAAGGTGAAGAATGATGTTAAAGCATATTCTTTCATATGTAAAGGGTTACCTTTGGAAGTACTATCAAGGCTTGAGAATTACCAAACTGGATACACCTTATATAAAGCTTTGAAAGTTATTTGTGAAGGAGGAAAAGAGATTCAAGATCTCAAAAGACAGAAGTTAAAAAGGCAACTTGAATTATTTGAGCATATCTCTAGAGAAACTGTAAACCAGATGATGAACAGATATGTGCAACTTATCACAGAAATATCAACTTTAGGGATTAAGAATGATCTTAAAGACCTAAATGATAGACTTCTAAATGCACTTTCATCATCTTGGAAACAAATAGTAACTTTGTTAAAATATACTGAAAAGTTTCCCATGGATCTTGATCTGTTAATTGTAAAGATTGAGTCAGTGGAAATTGATGAAAGCTCAAGGAATAATGATAGAGCTGCATCTACTTCTCAATATAAGTATGTTGCTTCTCCAGCAAATATTGTAGAGAATGCTTTTCTTGCTAAGGATGAAGCTACTCCAGAAGATGAGAGTGATCCGTTTGTGGGAGCAGGATTCTCTACTAGCACACATGTCTACTCAACCCAGCCACAACCATAGTCTCCTCATTAATCTCAAATGCCTAAAACTCAAAATGAGACTCCATCTTCTAACTCTGCTAACCTAGCAAAGTTAAAGATGTTATAAACATCCTTTTACAGGATGAAGAGTCCAAATCTGCATTTACAGCCTTTATGGCAAGTTTTCAAGCATACCAGGGAAGTCATTTAACACAAGTTGATTTAATTTTGCAGGATTTGTTCGAGATGGATCCAGATGACGTTAAAGAAATGGATCTAAACTGACAACTGGTGATGATAGCTTATAGAACACAAAAGCATTCATATGTGAATAGAAACTATAAGCCAAGTGCAAATAAAACAATTGGCTTTGATAAGTCGAAGTCAAGGTGTTTTAACTGTAACAGCTATGGCCACTTTTCTAGAGAGTGCAAAGCCCCAAGAACTCAAGGAGGAAATGGTCAAAGTAGCTCTAACAGTCAGAGGTATCATCAGCAGACTCAGAAGACATTTCAGAAACCTTATCAGAGTCTACCAATGCTAGAACTAAAGAAAGAATCAAAAACCACTGAAGAACCAAAGAAAGCACTAGTAGTGAGCATAAAAGATGGTTATGACTGGAGTGCTTATGCAGAACAGTTTACCGAAGATCTTACTTCAGGTCTAGGACTTGTTGCTGAAATCAACACTGAAGATTGGTCTGAAGATAATGATCCAAAAACAGCAGGAGATTCAGACAATGAGGAAGACTATGACTGGAGTGACAAATCAGATCCAAAGGAAGATTCTGAAAAAGTTGCTCTTATGGCACAGTCTGAACAACCCAAGGTTGTAAACTCTTCATCAGAAACTGACACTAAATCTTCAAACTCTTATCCAGAAATTCCAGTGGAAGTAAGGGAGAAAATGTGCACTAAAGCATGTTTTGAACAAGTAGAACAATATAGAACCTACTCATTCAAAATATGAGATAAACTGAAGCAAGAAGAATTAATGCACACTAAGCTAAAAGCAGATCACAAAATTTCTGATGATAAAATCATATATCTCCAAACTTCTTGGAACAAAACTTTAAAGAAACTTGAACTTGTCAAGAAACAACTTGAAGAGATGTCAAAAACTCTTAAACAAGAAAAATTGGCTCATGCAGCAACTCAAACTGATTTAGCCAAAGTGAAAAGCTCAAAAACTATTGTTGAGCAGCTGGTGAATGGTAGAAAAGATAAAGATAAAACAGGTTTAGGATTCACTCATGAACCAATGCCTGAATCAATCTCAAATACCTTACTTGAAAACTTTAATACCCATGATCATTCACCAGTGAATAAAGCTAAGCTTAAAGAGTTTCAAGAGAAGAAAAGAAATGTTCAATCTAATGTCGAGAGTGAAATCGAAAAGATAAACATTGAAATATTTGAAGAGAAAGATTCAGAGAAGATAAAGAATGATCATCCAATTAAAATAAAATCTTATGAACCTCGACAATAGAATAAAAAGCTATTCATTCAAAGGGTGAATGTGTTTTAAAGAAAGGTGAACTTGAAAAAGGGAAATCTAAAGAAGAGAAATCAGAGACTTCATGTTCTGATGATTCAAGCTCTTCAGAAACCAACCTTATTGATCAAAAATTAAAAGAATCTGAAAAAGAATCTTCTCAAGATTCTATCAAAACCCAAAGCACTAAAACTTCATCAAGATCAAGAAATCAAAGAAGACGAAAAGCATCTTCTAAAGCAAAACAATTTGAACCAATCAATCAAACAAGTCAAATTAAAACAGTAAAGTTTATGTCAGCAGGAATCTTTGACATGAACACGATTTCAGAAACAACATCAAAACCTAAGATCAAATCTAACTCTGATCTGAAAACAGGTTCAGGTCCGAAGTCTTCCGCTGTTCATAAAAGATTTGAATCTAAGGAGTTAAAGAATTGTGAACATGTTAAAATGCCAAACCCTAAACATCAAAAGACCAAACTTACACAGTCAAACAAACAGATTAACCTTACTACGCCTAAATTTAGACAAGGATCTAATGTGGCTTCCACATCTAGGGTTAAGCAAATGTTTTTTAAACAGCCACAAAGGTATTATGACATATGTGATATGTACAATCATAACACATCTGAGTGTTATTTTAACAAGTACTGTCACATTTATGATATGATAAATCACTCAACAGCTGATTGTTATTTCAATAAATATTGTGCCTTGTGTGATGAAAGAAATCATAATACTGAAGATTGCTTCTTTAGAAAGAACTCGCCTCGGAAAGATTTTGATAATCAAAGATTTCAAAGAAATCAAAATTTTGGTTTTCAAGGATTATCAAAACAACCTTCTTTAGGCTTGAGATATCTCAGAAGAATCAATTCTGATTATGATAATCAGTATATGTCAGATCCCAGCAGTACAATCAAGGAAAATTCATTCCACATTCAGTGCAAATGAAAAATGAAACATTTAACAAGAAAAATTTTTCAAAGAATGTTTCAAATGATAGGTCAAATTATCTTAATGAGGATCTTGAGAATCGATTTAATGCTTTGAGGATTAAACAAAAAGAAGATAATTAGACAGTTTATCAAAGAGGATTTGAAAATCCTAAATTTCAAAAGAAACCTGATTTGCAAAAACTCCATTTCAAGCAATTTACTATTGTGGATAAATATGGCAAGCCCAAGACCATCTCAGCTTTGGTTGATAACTCATCTTAAATGTCTTTGAAATCATGTACGCCCAAGAACACCAATGAATACATGGTATGTTGACAGTGGGTGTAGCCGACATATGACAGGCAACCAAGCCTTGTTAAAAGACTTTAAGACAAAAGATGGTACACGTGTAGCTTTCGGTGGAGATTCATGTGGAAAGATAACCGGAGAAGGAACGCTATCTAATGGTGTTATAAGTTTTGATAAAGTCAACTTCTATGCTCAGTTGAACTTTAACATGTTAAGCGTTTCTCAAATATGTGATAAATCATACTTTGCTTTATTTGATGACTCTTATTGCTATATTCTAAAGCTAGGTTTCAAGATCAACAAGGAATGGGTGGTTGTAAAAGCTGTTTAGAGATCGAGATGTCTACAAGTTAGATATGTCTCATGTTGATCCTTCAACTTGAACCAAACCAATCTAAAGGTGAATCTTCAAGAAGACGAGATCCCAATTACTCGTATTCACAAGAGACATCCCATCTCACAGATTATTGGTCCTTTGAATGAGAGAACTACAAGAAGTCATACAAAGCAAGCAAACATTTGCTTATATTCATTTTTTCTTTCTCAAATTGTCCCTAAAAACATCATTGAAGCTTTATAGGACAATAGTTGAATTGAAGCTATGCAAAAAGAGTTACTTCAATTCCGTAAACAGGAAGTGTGGAAGCTTGTGGATTTGCCTGAAGGAGAGAATGCCATTGGCACAAAATGGTTGTTCAGAAACAAATCAGATGATCGAGGAATAGTTGTTCGAAACAAAGCAAGACTTGTAGCACAAGGTTACACCCAGGAGGAAGGAATTGATTATGAGGAAGTGTTTGCTCCTGTTGCAAGACTCGAAGCAATTCGTGTCTTTCTGGCATATGCTTCTTACATGAAATTCAAGGTGTACCAAATGGATGTTAAAGGTGCATTTTTGTATGGACCAATCACCGATGATGTGTATGTCAAGCAACCTCAAGGTTTTGAAGATGCTGAATTTCCTCATCGTGTGTACAAGCTAAGCAAAGCGTTATATGGTCTACATAAAGCTCCAAGAATCTGGTATGAGACACTGTCCCAGCATTTGATACAACATGGATACACAAGAGGGAAAATTGATCCAACTTTATTCATTGAGAAGGATGCAAATGATCTCTTATGTGTGCAAGTGTATGTGGACGATATCATATTTGGTTCAACCAGTCCAAAACTGTGCTCAGAATTTGAAGAAATTATGAAATCGCGTTTCCAGATGAGTTCTATGGGAGAAATCAACTTTTCTTGGATTGCAAGTAAAACAATCTGCAGATGGTATTTTTATCAACCAAGAGAAGTTTGTTGATAAGCTATTGAAGAAATTCAAACTGCAAGATTATCAACCTATCAGAACTCCAACTGACATTAATATCAAGATTGATCCTGATCCGAAAGGAAAATCTATCAACCAAACATTATATAGATCTATGATTGGTTCTTTGATGTATCTTACTGCATCTAGACCTAACATAATGTATGCTGTTTGTGTATGTGCCAGGTATCAATCAGACCCAAAGGAATCTCACCTAATAGCCGTCAAACGCATATTTAGATATCTCAAAGGAAAACCAGCACTAGGGTTATGGTATCCTTATGAAGGAAACTTTGAGTTACATGGATATACTGACAGTGATTATGGGGGATGTAGTCAAGATAGAAAATCTACTACGGGTGGTTGTCAGTTTTTGGGTCCCAGATTAGTCTCATGGTAGTGTAAGAAACAAACAAATGTCTCCGTCTCAACTGCAAAGGCTGAGTACATAGCTGCATCAGCAGGATGTTCTCAAATCCTTTGGTTACAAAACCAACTGCTGGATTACGGATTCAAATTTCTTAAAACTCCTATTTACATTGATAACATCGCTGCTATGTTTATAACAGCTAATCCTGTTCAACATTCAAAAACAAAGCATATCGAAATTCGATATCATTTTCTCAGAGAAAACTCTGAAAAATGTTTAATCATTTTGATTCAATTTCAACTGACAAACAATTAGCTGACTTGTTTACTAAAGCCTTTTTACCAGGAAGGTTTGAGTATCTGGTTGAGTCTATTGGCCTTATTAATCATGTTGAAAAATGATTTTGTTTCATCAAACTGATAATAACCCTCCCTCCTTTTTCATAAACAACTCAAAAAGAAAATAATCAAAGTTGACTGCCTGATTGTAAATATTGTGTGTGTGTGCTAAATGAAAAAGCAAATACAATATTACAATTTTAAAAATCAATATAGAAATTTATAAAAGGAAAATACAAAAATATAGTTTAAATGTTTTCTTTATTTAGGATTGAATCTGCCTTGGCAACATGTGAGAAATGATAGTACATCAGATGTAATTAGTTGCATTCTTCACTCAATAATAAAGTCTGACATGATCAGATATGATGTGCTGGTATAATCATGCAATTATATTGAAAAAGTAGATTCTTGTGATTTAACTAAATCATTATGCATTTTTGGGTATTCATCTTAGTTCTTATGAGTTGTGTTGACTTTTCTAATTGATTGCCTGTTAAGTCACAAACTCACACATGATGATGATATGAATAACCATGAGATCGGTTTACTGCATCTGTTCACTTCTCTGTTATGAGTCATCATAGACCTGAAGTGACGAGGTATCCTCTGTTGTAAATCATTACAGACCTGGATATTCTCACCTGATGCAAAAGATGCCAATGTGCATGATCCTTTCAAAAGTCCAAAAATGGATGTCTTCTGATTCTTATGAATCATATATATATCCAATTCTTTATGAAATAGATTCAGGGATTTCCTAATGGCTTGTCAATGGTGGTTTTCTCAGAGATTATCAAATGGTTTTACCATAATGATTCTCTCATCGACCTAAACATGAGATCTGGTTATACATATATGTCATGTAATCAAGCTGAGAATAAGTGCTTGCTTGCATACCTTGACGAAGGTTGGACTCTCTAAGTCTAAGTGTGGGTTCCATAATGTCATATCTAATAGAACCATAGCAATCCAAGAATTGAAAAAGTAGGTGTGCTGATACTTTTACCAAAGTACTCATTGTCTGTCCTTAGATCTTGTGTCTCCTTTGCTGCAGTAATGCTGACCTGGAACACACATGATCAGGATTTAATCAGTGTCCATGACTATTCATCATTTCTTTTATTTTAATGTGCTGATTATTCTCTGATATGATCTCACTGCAGGCATATGATTCAGTGTACATCTAGTAGTATTTTTTTATTCTACTTTATTTTTAATTTTTGCATGTTTCTATGTGTGCAGACATGTTGATAATGGTTGTTTTTCTCAATTTTCAACTCATATAAACTTCTAAGTTTGTAAACTTAAAAGTTTATGGGGAGTAAAATCTGAAAAAGAGAAAATCAAAATAAAAGTTAAAAAGGATGATGCTAAGTTTTCAAGTAGTGTGTGTTTGATATGGTTAAAAATGAACCTAAAAAGATTTCAAGTGTTTAAAATGTGGAAAAGCTTCTTGCAAAGAATTGAGAATGGTTGTATTTTCATGAAATTTTTTAGACTAAAATGACGGGAAATTAATTAACAATAATAAAAAAGTCAAAATTTGGTCAAAAAGTCAAAGTTTAAAAGTAAAAATTTGGTCAAAAAGTCAAAGTTTTGATCAAATAGTCAAAGTCTTAGTCATTATTTAAAGTTTGACAAAAGTTTGAAAATTTTTATGAAGAATAGTGAAATTGGTCAAAATTATGGTTTGAATGAAATTTATGAAGTATGGATGACAAGTGTTAGACGTATGGATGTCTCATGCGCCTAAACAGTGACCATAAGTCTAAGTTTAGATGCATAATGAATTTTCAGTTTTATGATAAGTGTTGGACGTTTGAGTCAAACTCATGCGCCTAAACAATGGTCATGAGTCTGAAAATTTTGGTTAAGTTTGGGCATCTTGTACAAACTCATGCGCCTAAACAGTACAGACGTTTCATATTGAAAATAAACAAGTCTTAGGCGTTTCATACTAGGGTCATGCGCCTGAACAGTGCTCATGTGCCTATGTACTTAAACAAAATTTGACCAAGTGTAGCTCATGCGTCTAGGTCTCATACGCCTGAATAGGGGTAATACGTCTGTACAGTGCTAATGCGCCTAAACCTCATGTGTCCCAACAGTGGTCATGCGCCTACACAGTTGCAATGCGTCCAAAGGTTTTTCACACTTATATAAATTCAACACTTGGACTGATTTCATTTCATTCAAAATTTTCACTCTCTTATTCTATCTGTTCTTACTCTCAAGTACCTGACGAACACATTACTCACTGATTACTTTGATTTGCTAAGATTGTTGATATTCTGAAGTAAAATCAGTGATTGTAAACAACAAATTGAGTTTATTTCATCAAATCAGTGTTCATTGACATCACAATCATTCGGACGTTTGAATCCTATTTAGGCGTTCGAACCCTAAAACTTGAATAAATCTGAAATTGATGTTCGATTGTGATTGTATGTTAACAACGGAACCTGAAATTGTTAATGGTACTAGATTGCGACCTGTTTAACTTAATCAAATCCAAAGTTCATCACAAAAGTTTTGAAGAATCGATGATCATCTGTGTAAAAATAATAATAAAATATTGAACTTGAAATGAATCAACAAAATGCAATATTCAAACTGAATTTGCCAATAAATCATTAAATTCAATTTGTATGTTCAAATCATCTAGAAACAAATAACTTAATTGATTGTATATCTTAAAATTTTGATTGAATCATTAAAACAGTAAGGTCAAAACACTTAGAAATGTTTTTAAAATAATGATCAAATTTTAAAATATAAAATTTATTAAGTAATTTCTAAACCTATTGAAGGAATTATAACTTGTTACAAGTTTTGTTAAAAACTTAATTGAATCTTAAACCTTCATACTAATTCATGTTTCTTTCTGATTGACAGATGGCTACATTGAAGTTTGAGCCTAAGCACAATGTTGCTGCATTTCTGAATGATGAAGTTAGAGAATCTGCTGGATATGAAGAGATTATCAGATTTCTTCTAAGAACAAAATATGTATATGCTATGTGTGCTAGAGCGGCCATATATGCAAGGTTAATTAAGAAGTTCTGGAGAACAATAGAGATTGAGCTTGATGATAACAGAAGGAAAGTTCTAAGAGGATTCATTACTAATGATAGAATGATTGAAGTCTCTGAAGATACTATAAGGAGTGCACTAAGATTAGGTGAGAATGATGCACAAGATTTATCTGAGTACACTTTTAATGAGTGTAGGGAGATATTCATGCAAATAGGTCATCCAGATAACTTTCCTAAGAAGTAATTCTTTAGGGCAAGAGTCTGTAATCACTGGAAGCTGCTTTGCTATATATTCCAACACTGTATTTCCAAGAGGAGTGCAGGATGGAACTCTTTTCCAGTAGACATTGCATCTCCAATAGTAGCCAATAGCCACAAATAGAAGATTTAACCTGGCTAAGTGGATAATGAATGGGTTCATATTCAACTTGGAGAAAGAAAAGAGGAACAAGTACTTGATGTATCCTAGGTCTCTCCAATTGATCATAAATGAAGAATATCCAGATATACAAGCACTTAGAGTACAAGGTGACAGATTTGTTTGGAGCATATGTCTGAAGGTGTGTATAAGAGACTTGCTGTGATTACATGAGCTGATAATGTACCTCTATTTGATTATATGAGGAATGTAGCTGATGATAATGTTGATATTAATCAACAACACTTCCATTTGACTGAGGATGAGCCTATAAATCCTAATGTTCTTATAAAAGATGTAATGGAAGAAGAGGTTGTTGAAGAATCTGAAGAAGATGATGATGATGATGAAGAGGATCATAATGATGAAAGTTCTACCAATAATGATGATGATAATGATGATGACAATGATGATAATGATAACCAAGGTGGTGAGGTAGAAGGGAATATTGAAGAACCTATTCATGAGATGGATAGTGAACAAACAATTTTCGATCATAGAGATGATGAGAATAGAAATGAAGATGCTGATGTTGATACTGAAGTGAATGATCAAAGAGATGATGAGTATGTTGATAATGAGAATGTTGAGAATGTTGATTTCAATCAAGCTTTTGATTTTGATGCTATTTGGTCTGAGCCTATCACAGAGAATGTTATTTCTGCTGTGCAATCTCCAAATGTAGAAGTTATGATTGTGAAAAAAAAAAGAAAAGAAATGAAACAAACAATTGATGTTTGTGTTCAAACAGAAATTGATGATAACTCAGAAGTAATTAATAAGTTGAATTGCTGATCAAAATGAAGAAATTGAGAGATTGAAAGAAGAAAATGCTTTGTTAAAAGCAAATGATGAAAAGAAGAACATCATAATGAATGAACTTGAAGAAAAGTGAAAAGAATGTTTGATGTGATAGAAATGTTAAAAGAAAGTATGAAGGAACCAGAAAAGGAAAATGAAGTAATAGTTGGTGAGAAAGAAACTATACAAGAACATCAAGAGATGATAACTGGAAAGTTTACTGAATCTGAGAAAGGTAAAAGAAAGGTGGATGAAGTTGAATCATCTTCAGTTCCTTCCAAAGTTCAAAAGACTGCTGATATAGTTGAGAATATAGAAGAAACTGAGATGCAACAGAGAATAGAAGCCCTTGATGATATAGATTCTGATTTACCAGATGAATGGTATGACGAGGTGCTAGAAGATGAAGATGTATGAGATGTTGTTGACTCACCTGTTGTTCAAGATGATATTCCTATAGACTTTGAAGACAGATATAATTATCTGATCAGACAGAAGTACAAAAAAGTATTTTTAGATGGATTGATTGTGTCTCAGAACAACGAAGAATATGAAAAGTGTATGATAGCAGAATCATCAGCACCTGTTGATCAAAATGAGATAAGTCTAGAACATGGTGAATGGGCACCTATGAGTGAAAGTATAAACATAGATGATATTCCTGAGAAGGAATTGCACCATCCTGATCCTGATGATATGAGTATTCTAGCATTTAGGATGTTGTTGCAATCAAGGAATTATCCTTGGAAAAGGCTAAAACGATGTTGGAGCATATATTGTCATATATAGTGTGTCCGTTGCTTGTCGAATAGTCTAGGCTTAATGTAATACACCTGATATGTTGTAAACACATGAAACTAGGTCATTCGCAGGAGCATATGCGAATGAGACTCAGTCGTACGACTGAGCCATGCTAATGGACCAGTCGTGCGACTGAGAGATGCGATTGGGCCATTCGTAAGACTGAACCATAAGTATGGTCCGGTCGTACGATTGAACCATACGCATGGCCCAATCGTACGACTGGGCCCAGTCGCATCTGATATGGGCTGAGGCCTATAAATACCAGTTTCATTGTGTAGAGAGAAAAGGGTTTTTGAGAGTGTGCCTGGGGCCTAGGTGCTGCCGGATGAGAGGGGAGATCATGCTCGATCTCCCCTTGCCAAGAGTCGTGATTCTTATGTTGTAACGAGCTTGTAATCATTAGGTTTTATCAATGAAACCATTTTATTATAGTTCGTTCTATTGTTTGTCTCTTGGTTGTTTATCCTTCCGTCAAGAACACGCTCGGATGTCTACCGATCCAGCGACTTCACAATTGGTATCAGAGCCGGTTACTGCTAGAATGATCTAACAATCATTCTAGCAACCCGAGCTCTTGATTTCTGGATCTATTTCATGTTCTTTGACGTTAAACCCACTTCGTGTTCTTCGTGTTTTGCTCAGATCTTGTTACGTGTGTTGGTTCTTGGTTAAAATCGAACTCGGAAACACGTTCTTATCACCCTTGCGAATCTGATGATGCCTATTTTGTTTCGGTTTATGTAAAATTCATCAGATTAGGGTTTTTGGCGGCCATTGCGGCTGCAGATCTGAAAATCTTTTTGCACATCCGCTCATGCGACTGGATCATGCGAATGGACCATTCGTACGACTGGACCATGCTAATGGACCATTCGTACGACTGGGCCATGCTAATGGACCATTCGTACGACTGGACCATCCGACTGGACCATTCGTTCGACTGGAATGCGACTGGACCAGTCTTATGACCAGTCATGCTACTGGACCAGTCTTATGACCAGTCATGCTACTGGACCAGTCTTATGACCAGTCATGCTACTGGACCAGTCTTATGTCCAGTCATGCTACTGGACCAGTCTTATGACCAGTCATGCTACTGGACCAGTGTTATGACCAGTCTCATGAGGATATCATTCGTATTATCTACTCACACAAATGTGATAATTGTACTCCATGTCTTACGAATGAACGGTGTTCCAGACCACACAAAAAAAAGAGTCTGGAACTGCCACTTGCACAGATTTGAGAATGAGAAAATCACATTCATCTTGAGGTTCTTTTGTAAAATAAGTTCGATGGATACCCCATTATTCGTTGGACTTCCAGAATAGATGAATGTAGTTAGAACACGAAAGAGAGAAGAGAAGATGTCAGCAGTCGGTGCTGATTTTGTGGGGTAGTCAGAAGCATGTGACTATTTATGGGCCAATCAAGTTATATTTATCCGTACAGAGAGGATTCTCATGCTTAAGGGGAATCCATGTTTAGAGAAATTGAAGATCAGCACTCTGCGTTTACTGCCAGTAGAGACTCTCGAATCCAGAACCTTCTGCTTCTGGAGAATGAAGTGGGAAATCACAATAAGCCACCTAAACTTATAACGTTAGATGAGTACCCACAATGGAAGCAAAGGTTTGAGATTTATCTAAATGGAGTTGATTCCAATCTGTAGGAAGCAATCAAGACAGGTTATAGCATGCCGGTTGGTGCTGATGGTGTTAAACTTACCTTGGATGGCATGACTGATAGCCAGAAGGTGAAGTACAATGCTGAGAAGAAAGTGTATGTTCTGTTGACTCAGTCGATACCTAAGGATATATTCCACCAGTTTTCTGAGAACACACAGGCAAAGAAGCTATGGGAAGACTTGGAGAAACGATACGACGGGAATGCATCGTTGAAAGCTCTAAAGGCAAAGGCTTTGAAGAAGGAGTTTGATAACTTCTCGTCAATGGTTAAAGAGAGCTTTGATGATGTCATAGACCGATTCTACCATTTAATGAGTGAGCTGCACACTCATGGAGTCACAACGTCAATGGAAGATAAGGTATCAAGCTTTGCCGATGGTCTGCTAGAGAAGTGGGACTCGTTTGTGTCAAATTTGTCACAGAACAAGTTATTGAAAAAATTAGACATAAACGACTTCATCCTGAAATTGAGAGAGGGGGAACTAAGGATGAAATACAGGTCACAGAAAGGATCCTATGACCAGAATCCTTCACTTTATAGATCCTCTTCCACTTCAACAAGTTCAGGAGCACCTCTTCAAACATCATTTGTGTCTAGTTCAACTGTTTCTTCTCAGCCCACTACTTTGGGATCTGAAACGTCAGGGTCTTCTTGCACTCAACATATAGTGCCTGAAGCAAATGCTACTAAGTTAAAGACCGAGAATCTCGGGAATATGACTATGGAGGTTACAAAGGAGCATATGGACCTTTTAGCTGCGGTCGTTCATTCTTATGATGGTCTAGTTGCAGGAAAGATCGGAAATTGCCATCTGGATGATGAGGATTACGAGCAGGTGGACGAGAATAAATTAGAGAGAATGGACATTATGTGGGCTCTTGCAAGTGCTGTTCGAAGGGCTAAGAAGTTTGTGAAGAAGACAGGACAGAACTTGATAGCCACAAAGGATACAACCTTTGGTTTTGACAAAACCAAAGTTACTTGCTTTAACTGTGGAGAAAAGGGGCACTTCAAACGTGAATGTGTAAAGCCCAAAAAGACAGGTAATGGGAATCCATTCTCGTCTTTCAGCCGTCAAGACAAACCTACGAGTGGAGGTGCATCGTCAAGCAAAGATACAAAGGCCTTGACTGCTCAAGATGATGAAGGACAAGATTGGACCTTCAAGTTTGTATCTCCGGGCGAATCGAACATTGCTAATGTTGAGGGTCTGGATGACGACACTGCAAGTGAAGGTGAAATAGCATTTGAACTAGTGATGTCAGATCATGAAGATACTGCTAATGTGGTCAATCACCTGATTGAAGAAGATCTTAAAACGACAAGTTCAGAATCTCCAGCATCCGAGGAATCAAACTCTGCACTGATGGCTGATTCAACCAAATCTTCACAGGTAAGTAACAAAGACCAACTTTTTGAAAGTAATGCTTGTAATGAATGTAATAAGTGTAGAGAAAGCATTGATCTTAAATTTGCTAGGTTATTAGATCACAATGATAGCTTAGTAAATGACTTACAACTGTGCATAGAAGCTAATCGGATTTTAAAACACAATGAGTGCAGTTATAAAGAGAAAATAGAACTTTTAAATAAACGACTAAGGGAAACCGAGGTTGTTGCTTTTAATCAAGAAAATGATATAAAGTTTTATTTGAACTCTTTGGAAGAAACTAAGAAAGAAAAAGCAGTTTTGGAAGTCGAAGTCAACTCATTAAAACAAAAACTGCACAGTTGGACCAGTTCCTCTCACATAGTTTAAAACTTAGTGAAAGAAAAGAACAATGGGGAAGGGTTGGGTTACAAAGTGGTTCCACCACCACATGAGATATTGTTAAATGCTAAATGTAGACCAGTTAATAACAATCCTATTAAGGATCATGTGGTGTCCACTCCTCTAGTTAGTGATCCAGATTCCACGTGTAAACCAATAAAATCTGTCACTAAACAGAATGAGGCTACTTTGAAGTCTAAAGGCAAGATGCCTATTGTGAATTTGGAAGAACAATTTGAAAAGGTAAATATAAAGTCAGGTACCAACATGTCTTCTTCAGAATCCAAACTGACCAACCCAGTTAACCAAACACGTGCTTCACGTCAAAGTCCAAATAAACAAAAGGATAAAGATGTTAAAAATGTTCAAACAGTAAATTTTTTAAAGAAACAAAGACATCTAAACAAGAAGTGTCCAAACCCAATCAGACTAAACTCATACCTGTTTCACACACTTCCCCACAGAGTCAATTTTCCCAATATGTAGAAGATAGATCATGCTACAATTATGGAAAGAGAGGACACATCGCTTCTAATTGTACTCAATATCAGACACCAAGAAAGAAAATTGAACTTTATGATACTAAACCAATTTCTTCAAAAAGGAGTTCTATTTACTCCACCAAAAAGAAGTAATGAACCTAAAGTTCAAACAGTAAGCCAGTCGTCTGTTTATCACAAACAGGCCTTACACAAAACTAGCTTATGGAAAGAAAAGTCAAGTGCAGTGTCTGATACTGAGAACACTAAGAAGCATGATATGCCCTCACCTTCAAATGGACAATGGGTTGAATTAATGATATGTGATGCCTCTGGGTCACCCAAGCCAGATAAGGCTTGGGTACCTAACTTAAACTAATCATTTCCTTTAAATGTGCAGGGTGTCCGCTATAGTGCTTCTACAAATACCAGGATCGTTGATAGTGGGGCATCAAGGCACATGACTGGGAACTTGTCTCTCCTTTTCAATGTCAAACAAATTAAAGGGGGACAAGTATCCTTTGCTGGAAATAAAGGAGGATACATCACGACTCAAGGTGAAGTGGGAAACCAGAAAGTCAAGTTTGACAAGGTCAACTACGTTTAAAAACTTTAAAATAACTTGCTTTCTGTATCCCAGATTTGTGACAAAGGATTCAAGGTAGTCTTTGACAACAAGAAGTGTTATGTGTTGAAGAAGGAGTATGTAATCCCGGAGGACCAAGTCTTAATGTCAACTTCAAGATATAATGATTTATATGTCTTGGACCTATCAAAGGCCTCCACAATCGATCATCAAGTTCAATGCTTCTTGTCAAAGGCAACAGAGAAAGACTCTGTTTCCTGGCATAAGAGAATGGGACTCATTAATCCACGGAAGATGAATCACTTGATCCAGAATGATCTAGTGCATGGAGTAAATGTTAAGAACTTCCAATTACCGGATTTTTGTATTACGTGTAAGAAAGGGAAACAGACAAAGAAGTCTCATAAGGAAAAGAAAGTTCACTCAATTGACCTACCTCTTGAGCTTCTTCACCTGGATCTGTTTGGCCCAGTTAGTACAAAGAGCATTGCCGGCAATTTGTATTGCTATGTAGTTACGGATGATTACTCAATATTCTCTTGGGTAATGTTTCTGAAATCCAAATAAGAGACATTTGAATCATTCAAGGAGCTGGTAACCACATTGGAGTCACTTTACAAGCTGAAGGTAAGGCAAGTTTGCTTAGACAACAACACCGAGTTCAAGAACCAATGGATGGAGGCATTCTGCAAAGAAAAAGGAATTGTGCACCAGTTCATATCTGCCTACACTTCTCAAATGAATGGGGTAGCTGAGAGAAAGAATCGAAGCTTGATAGAGACAGCCTGGACAATGCTAGCAGACTCGAAACTGCCTATCCAATTTTGGAACGAGGCAGTTGCCAATGCATGTTACACCCTAAATCGATTCCTGGTGGTCAAACGTCATGGTAAGACGTGTTACGAGTTACTCCAACGATGTAACCTAATCTAGAGTACCTCGAACCGTTTGGCTTACCATGTAAGCTGCTGAAGAAAAATCAATCAGGGAAGTTCAGCGAAAAAGCTGAAGAAGGAATTTTTCTAGGATACAACATACCGAATAAGAGAGTTTATAACAACTCAACGGGTCAAGTAGAAGTATGGTGCAACGTCGACGTTCAGAGATACACCACCCCCTTGCTGGTAAAGGACCCGTATTGATTATGATGGATTCTTTAAGTCCTTCAACATCCATCTCTCCCCTTCTGATGATGAGTTAGCGACCAGAATGATGTATGACGTCTTAAACACACCGTCTCTAGACTCGTCAACCTCAGGTCCACTCAAGGAGTCTTCTAGTTCTTCAGGGGGAGCACTTGATGTAAGTGACTCCTTCTCTAAAGATGAAGAAGTGGAGACTAATCAGGTGACCAGGAGGAACAGGTTCCTGCTGCAACAAGTACACATGCATCAAACCCTGATGCCTCTGACTCTTCGGAACCACAAACTCCAACTGCCTCAGATACTGAAACTGGTGTTCACAATCCGGATAATGAGGTAGTTGTTCCCATCACTCCTGGATCACGGTTAAATGTTTATCATCTCTTGGACAATGTCATTGGAGATGTTCGATCAGGAGTACAGACCAGAAATCAGCTATACTCAGCTGATTATGCCTCGGTCATGGAAAAGGAATATCGCAGTTGAAGACGCAATCAGAAAGTGTTGATGTGAGTCGGTTTCGATGATGAATCTGAGTGCATGCTGATTTGTTTGAGATTGTCAGCTGTGGATTGGAACCTTCTACCTTTTGCCCAATACACGGTATGAAGACGCCAGGAGAGCACAATGTCTATATATTGGGATATGCTGAATTTGAGGGGGAATTTCTGCAGGTGTTAATGTTAATCATGTTAGCCTGTGTGGAGATTGAAGCAATGGAAAACTGTTCATATCATTATCTGGAAAAATCAGTCATATGGGGAATTTTGCTGCTATGATGGTGTTCTGCAAAGTAACGAAAGCTATTGTGCCTAAATTCATTTTCAGGGATACTGTAGCAACCTGACGGATCGACAACGTTGGCTAATATGGTTTTTCGTTTGATTCTATTGGAAACCAGAGCAAAGATTGACTGAAGATTGTAAGAGGTGTTATCTACTATTCGCAAGCAACGTCCAATGAGGAATTTGTTGGAGCATATATTGTCATATATAGTGTGTCCGTCGCTTGTCGAATAGTCTAGGCTTAATGTAATACACCTGATATGTTGTAAACACATGAAACTAGGTCATTCGCAGGAGCATACGCAAATGAGACTCAGTCGTACGACTGAGCCATGCTAATGGACTAGTCGTGTGATTGAGAGATGCGATTGGGCCGTTCGTAAGACTGAACCATAAGTATGGTCCAGTCGTACGATTGAACCATACGCATGGCCCAATCGTACGAATGGGCCCAGTCACATCTGATATGGGCTGAGGCCTATAAATACCAGTTTCATTGTGTAGAGAGAAAAGGGTTTTTGAGAGTGTGCCCGGGGCCTAGGTGCTGCCGGATGAGAGGGGAGATCATGCTCGATCTTCCCTTGCCAAGAGTCGTGATTCTTATGTTGTAACGAGCTTGTAATCATTAGGTTTTATCAATGAAACCATTTTATTATAGTTCGTTCTATTGTTTGTCTCTTGGTTGTTTATCCTTCCGTCAAGAACACGCTCGGATGTCTACCGATCCAGCTACTTCACAAACGATTACAAGGAGAATCATTGAGGAAGTTGGTGAGAAGTTTTCAACAAACTGAGAAGATGTATAACAAAATGATTGTACTAGACATGGATAATCCTCAGTATCTGGAGATTACAAAGAGAACAAAGATTCTAAAGCCTCAAGAGATAAAATCCATGGAGCTAGTAAGAAGAACTCATGAAAGAAGGAAAGAATTGATGAGAATGTTTCCAAACACTGAGCAGCAAGCCTATAAAGTTGATTTGAATCAAAAGCAATTATGGAACAAGGCAAGATCTGCTGGAGATTTAGTAAGGAATGTGTTACAAACAGTGTAAGGATTCCTTTAAGTCTGATGCAAACCAAAACATCCAATGTCTCTCTGCAACAAATGCACTAAGTACTGAAGTAAGAAATGCTTCGGAAGTTTTACACCATACACTAGAAAATACTCTAAGTGTAAAATCTTCCGAAGCCAAGACCAATATCTTCCGAAGCCAAACATGAAGTCTTCCGAAGCCTCAGAGACAAAGTCTTCCGAAGCTTCAACCTATGAAGACAGATTTCTTCCGAAGACTTTTAGTAACATGCTTTATCTGATGTACTGTTCATAAAGTTGGACACCTTTCCGCTGCATCTCTGTAAAGTCACCAACTTACATGAGTTGGTGAAAAGGTCCATGCTTTTGGTAACTGTACATTGAGGTCTTGAGTCTGTAACTTTCTACTTTATGTACTTTATCCTTTTTGTAATAGATAAGGATGTGAGCTATGGCATGTCATAGTCACAAGGTCAAAAGGCAGATATGCCTTTTGATCCTACAATTGATTTTGTTGTGTCTAGTCAATTGTATCCAGCTGGCTTTCAAAGTATAGCCGGCTGTAGGTTGTAGTATAAGTATTCCAAGTTCTTGTATCTTTCTTTATGCTTTGTAACACTTGTAAAAGAACTTGAGAAAGCAATATACTGCTCCTTGAAACCCAACTCTCTTGTTCTGTCTCTTTTACTTTACTTGTGTTCTTTGTATCATATATTGGTTAATCCAGTTCACTGTTTGATCAAGTTTAGTTATTCTCCTCTTTGTGTTGTTGTGTTGTAATTGTTCAAGCCCTTAACCGGTCCTGCAATTGGTATCAGAGCTTTTCAGGCTCTTGATATAAGATCTCACCATCTTAAGATCCCTCACACACACAAAAACTAAACTCTCCAAATGGCATCCATTCAAAGACTGATATGGAGACTGGAACCATGAACAAATCCCCACTGATCACTCTTGATGACTTTGACACCTGGTGTATGAGAATGGAAGGTTTCATCAGGTCTCTAGACTCAAGAATGTGGGAATCTGTTGAGAATGGACCTTTCATACCCAGCACTCCTTCTGCTACTGGTGCTGGTATGATACCAAAAGATGTGGCCAACTACTCTGATGAAGATAGGAAGAGAGTAGAGATTGATAGGAAGGCCATGACTGCTCTTCAAACTGCTCTTCCAAACTCTGTGTACAGAGGTTTTAAGAAGTGCAAAACAGCTAAACAGCTGTGGGATGCACTGAAGCTGATGTATGAAGGCTCCTCTGAAGCCAAGGAGAACAAGAAGGATCTCCTGAAGCAGCAGTTTGAAAACTTCACCTTCAAAACAGGTGAAACCATGACTCAACAATACTTCAGGTATGTTGAGATAGTGGATACCCTAGTGGATGGAGGAGTTCCTCTTGAGAACAGGGACATTGTAAGGAAGTTCATGTCCTCACTTCCTAGGCAATGGACACACTACTGTGTGGTGATCAAGAGGACTGAGAATCTCAAAACTCTTACTCTGACAGAGTTATATGGGATTCTCAGTGGCTACCAGATGGAGATGAACATGCAAGGTTCATCTGGCAACTCCAACAATCAAATGGGTTCAGCCCTTCATGTGGTTGAAAGGGATAGCATAGAACCCCAACATCATCTCATATGCTACCCTGACAACTCACCAAAGGGTCCTTTCATCACCTTCCCAGAGACACCCAGGGAGAACTACACTCAAGGAAGCCCATTCCAAGAGACAAGCTCTTCTCAAGCCTTTGTGTCTTCTGATGAAAGCTGTGGGAACTCTCTCTTCACTCTTGAAGACCTGGACTGTATCCATCCAGATGACCTGGAGTACATGGAAATAGTTCAGCAGATGGCTCTCCTCACTCATAGAGCCAAGAAGTTCTACAAGAGAACAGGAAGGAGGTTTCCAAGCAATGCAACCAGTGGAAAGTTTGGGCTGGATAAAAGCAAAGTCAAGTGTTACAACTGTAACTTGATGGGCCACTTTGCTAGGGAGTGTAAGGCACCTAAAACAAATGGTGGCCAAGCACAAACCAGACCAAACTACACTGACAAAGCCCCTCAGAATGAGAAGCCAAAGCAACATGCTGCTGTTGCTGTTGAAGAGGAGGCTTTGACTGGAGCTTTCAGGTGGAAGATGCTTCTCCAAACCAAGCACTAATGGCAGACCATGATGAAGCCAAGGTATTGGAACATCTCTGTACTCCTGAATGCATTGCTAAAGTAAACAGATACAGGTCCTATAACTTAGAAATGAGATCTGATCTTGAGTCATTAAACATATTAAAATCTGATTTTAGAAAGTCTGAAAATGATTACAAGTTAAAGATAGAGGACTTGGAGAAAACCATTTCAGTACTAAAACATGAACATACAGATTTTAGGACTCAAATCCAGGATCTCATAACTAAGTTGACTGAGTGCCAGGCTGAGCTTGTGATCAGCAAAGCCAAGGCAGAAAAGAGTGTTCTTGAAGAAGAGACCTTCAAGAACATGATATCCTCATCCCTGCACAACAAAGTGTGCTATCAAAATAGACAGGGACTGGGATCAAATGAGATAGCTCCTCCACACACAATCTTGTCTGTAAGATCTCCTAGGTGTGGAACTTGTGAAGATGAGCTTCCTCTCATAGATCCTATAAGTGAAGAGGATGAAGAAGAGATAGTGAAGAATTCCTCTGAGAAGAGTGAAGAAGAGGATTCTACTAAGGGCCACTATCCTTCTGAGGAGAAGAAATCTACTGTGATGACCAAGTCCAAGAGAAAGAACTTGATCAGGAAGAGCAAAAGAAAAGCAAAGAAGGCTCAAGAGATCAAGGCTACTTTTGACTCTAAGCAGAAACAAGTTTTTATCTCTGCAGGGTTTAAAGTAGTAAAGACTGAAGACATCAACCAAGACTCCTCAGCTAAGAGTTCTGGTTCTTGTTCAAATCATCTCAGTCCAAAGAAGAAGACTGAGCTGCTGTGTACCACTGCTGCACAGCCTGGACCATCAAACTCCAAGAACAGTTCACAGCCCAAAAGAACTGTCTCAGCATCTACAAAGATGAAGGTGGAGAAGGGATGTGACCAAAGCCAGTCTTGCTCTCATAGGAGACTCTTTGAAGAAGAAAATGTTATGTGTCATGTGTGAAAGTACCTCTCACATTGCTAAGGATTGCCCATACAATCCTAAAAGTACTATCCATATGACCAATACAAAGACTTCAAAGAGTTTCAAGAAGATTCAAGCTTCGGAAGGAAAGTCTGTTTCCTTCGGAAGCTCCAAATCAAAGAAGAAGGTAAATGGAAAATTACCTTCGGAAGAAAAATTGGTCTCGGAAGAAAGGAGTTCTTCCGAAGCACTGAAGTCTGCTGCAGTGACTGTAGAATCTTCCGAAGGTTCAGTCATCAAAACTTGTGAAGTCCCAAAAGCTTCTAAGGTTTTGAAGGTCAAGTCCAAGACTCCAAAGGTGGTGTGGAAGTCTAAGAAAGACCAAATGACTGAAGTTTCTCCATCAACAACAGCTGAAGATCCCCCTAGTACAACCATAGGATCTATTACTGTTGCATTACCTTCTATACTTAGTGAGCCCAAGACAAGTAAGGCTTGGGTTTCCAAATGTAACTAATCATTTTCTTTGTGCAGGAACAGCTCAAGACAAGCAGGAATGTCTGGATAATTGATAGTGGCTGTTCCAGGCACATGACAGGCAATAGGTCTCTACTCCATAACTTTGAGAGAATTGATGGAGGACCAGTTGCTTTTGGAGGAGATGAAGGTGGTTACATTTCAGGAAGGGGCAAGGTCACAAATGGTAAGCTCAGCATTGAAAAGGTAAACTTTGTTAAGGAGCTTGGGTACAATCTTCTGAGTGTATCCCAATTTTGTGATCAGAGTCATAACATGCTCTTTACTGAGCATGAGTGCATTGTTCTCAAGCCTGGAGTGGTCATTCCTCATGAGCATATCCTGCTCAGAGCCCCAGGAAAGGGAACATGTACAAGATGGATTTGCAAGAAACATCTCCCTCTGGAGAAGTTTCATGCTTTCTATCTAAAGCAAATAGTGATGAGTCTTTCCTATGGCATAAAAGAATGTGCCATGTAAACTTTAAGAACATGAATAAGCTAATTAAACATGATTTGGTAACTGGAATGCCAAAGAAAGAGTTTACAAGTGATGATCATTGTGTTGCATGCCTGAAAGGGAAGCAACATAAGGTATCTCACAAGCCTAAGGAAAGGAACTCCATCACTACTCCCCTACACTTATTACATATGGATCTCTTTGGCCCCACCAGTGTAATGAGTCTAGGAAGGACCTCTTATTGTTTGGTGATCACAGATGATTTTACAAGATTCACTTGGGTTTTCTTTCTTAGAACTAAGGATGAAACCCCTGAGATTCTGAAGAATTTCATCTTAAAAATTGAGAATCAAAGTGATCACAAGGTCAAAACCATAAGATGTGATCAAGAACTGAATTCAAGAACCAAATCCTTGATACATTTTGTGATGAAAAAGGTATTACAAGACAATATAGTGCTCCCAGGACTCCTCAGCAAAATGGAGTTGCTGAGAGGAGAAACAGGACACTAATTGAAGCTGCAAGAACTATGTTGTCTGACTCTAAACTGCCCATCACCTTCTGGGCAGAGGCAGTAAATACTGCTTGCTATGTGCAAAACAGAGTTTTGGTAGTTAAGACACATGGTAAGACTCCTTATGAACTTTGGCACAAGAGAAAACCTTTCATTGGTTTTCTCAGGTCATTTGGATGTCCCTGCACCATCTTGAATACCAAGGATCAAATTGCCAAGTTTGCTGAGAAATCAGATGATGGACACTTCATTGGATACTCTTCCCAAGCTAAGGCTTATAGAGTATACAATCTCAGAACTAGAATTGTTGAGGAGTCAGCCAATGTGACTTTCAATGAACACACACCCTGTGTGGCTGGTTCTGGTCCTGATTGGCTATTTGATCTTGATTTAGTTACCAACTGTTTTAACAAATCTTGTGAGAATGTTTCAGGATCTGCAGAAAATCTAAATACAGGTGATCCTGATCCAAGATTTGAGCTAGGAAGACCCTCAACTCATACATCTTCAGCTCCAGTTGGAACTACTTCAGCAAATGAGGTCTCTATCAGCACTACAATGACAAATTCAGCTGATACATCTGGGGTGCCTTCAAATTCCAGCTCAGAGGCTCCACAACCAGATAAAGATACCTCAATTGTAGAAGACAACAATGGTGATGGTGAAAGTGATCAGGAATTTCTTGATGCTAATAACCACACCATAGATGACAACATCAATGATGTCACACACTCATTGGATCAAGTTAATCTTGATAAGTGTGGTAATGTGGAGGGTGAATCATCTATGCCAGATCTAAATTTCTCAAATTTGGATCTTTCTCAGCAACTTGCTGTGATCCCTCAGCTAAGGATCCACAAGTCTCACCCCACCACAAACATCATTGGAGATGTTGTCACAGGGGTAAGAACAAGAGGACAAACCCATGAAGCAAATGTTTGTCTTCACTCTTGTTTCTTATCTCAGATAGAGCCAAAGAAAGTTGATGAAGCTCTAAAGGATGGAAGTTGGGTTGAAGCTATGCAACAAGAGCTACTTCAATTCAAAAGGCAGAAAGTTTGGAACCTTTGTCCTCTTCCTCATGGGAAGACTACCATTGGAACCAAATGGGTTTTTAGGAATAAGAAGGATGATAGAGGAATTATCATCAAGAACAAGGCAAGACTAGTTGTTCAAGGATACACACAAGAAGAAGGGATTGACTACACTGATGTCTTTGCTCCTGTAGCAAGAT
This sequence comes from Flaveria ramosissima, assembly GCA_025215565.1. Classification (NCBI taxonomy): domain Eukaryota; kingdom Viridiplantae; phylum Streptophyta; class Magnoliopsida; order Asterales; family Asteraceae; genus Flaveria; species Flaveria ramosissima. Next base: position 12,722,412 of record CM046035.1, read on the forward strand.
TAGAAGCTGTTAGGATATTCCTGGCATTTGCTGCATCCAAGAACTTCAAGGTCTTTCAACTTGATGTAAAGTGTGCTTTCTTATATGGAGTGATTGATGAAGAGGTTTATGTCAAACAGCCACCTGGTTTTGTAGACCCTGATCATCCTGATTATGTCTGCAAGCTTGACAAAGCTCTTTATGGGCTGCATCAGGCACCCAGGAAGTGGTATGAGACATTGTCTGAGTATCTTTGTAAACATGGATACAGGAGAGGTACTATAGATGGAACTCTCTTCATCAAAGGACAGGGAAATGACTTATTGCTAGTTCAAGTATATGTAGATGACATCATCTTTGGTTCAACTAATCCAAAGCTCTGCAAAGACTTTGAGAAGCTGATGAAAGACAGATTTGAAATGAGTGCAATGGGAGAACTCAATTTCTTTCTGGGAATTCAAGTGAAGCAAGTTGAAGATGGCATCTTCATAAGTCAGTCAAAGTATGTTCAGGACATACTCAAGAGGTTCAACATGACTGATTGTAAGATTGCTAAGACACCCATAGCCAGAAACCACTCCTTGGACCTGATCTTGAGGGGGAGTGTGTAGATGAACATTTATACAGGGCTATGATTGGGTCTCTTATGTATCTTACAGCTAGCAGGCCTGATATCATGTTTGCTACATGTATTTGTGCAAGATATCAAGCCAACCCTAAGATGTCTCACTTAATCACTGTCAAAAGGATTCTAAGATACCTCAAAGGTGCTTCAACACTTGGTTTATGGTACCCAAAGAATCCTGACTTCAATCTGTATGCTTATACAGATAGTGATTATGGTGGTTGCAACATGACTGCAAAGTCTACATCTGGGGGATGTCAATTCCTTGGTGGAAGGGTTGTCTCATGGCAATGCAAGAAACAATCCTGTGTGTCTGCATCAACTGCTGAGGCTGAATACATTGCTGCTGCAAGCTGCTGTGCTCAAGTGCTTTGGATTCAAAATCAGATGCTGGACTATGGATTTAACTTCAAGGAGACTCCTATCCACATAGACAACAATAGTGCTATCTCTATCACTGAGAACCCTGTGCAGCACTCAAGGACCAAACACATCAATATCAGGTATCATTTAATAAGAGATAACTATGAAAAGGGATTAATTAAACTAGTCAAAGTTCATACAGATGAACAATATGCTGATCTGTTTACAAAAGCTTTTGATGAACAGAGATTTAAATATCTAATATCAGCTATTGGGATGATTAACTTTGAGTAGATCATTTTCTTAAAACTAATTCTAATTATTTCTTAAAATATGTGTGTCCTAAGTTGTCTAGTTCATCACTTTCATAAGCTCATGTTTTCTTTGGATATAAAATTCTTTTTGAAGACTTTCCTTAGATTCTTGAAAATTTTCTGATCCTTCGGAAGATAAAATTTTATCTTCGGAAGAAAATCATGTCTTCAAAATAAATAACTGTCTAAGAAATTTTACCTTCGGAAGAAGTCTAAATCTATCTTCCGAAGCTTAAATTCTTATCTCAGACACTTATTTGTTTTTAAGGACTTTTTCCTTCCGAAGCAAAATTAACTCTCGGAAGCTTTTTGTTCCTTATACAAAGCATTCAAGTGTTTATTTCTCTTCCGAAGCAAAAATTTTCAAGACTCTCAGGAAAATCTTCCGAAGCCATTTTAGCTTCGGAAGCTTTTTCATTAAAACTTCCGAAGACAATTTACCTTCGGAAGCTTTTCGAATTCCAAGAAAACTACTTTTTGAGCAAAAGTAAACTACTTTTTCAGAGGTGGGACCGACTTTCGGATTTCAAAGTTTATCCTCTTTCATTAACTTTGGTTCAAATCCTTTTCACATAAATACCCAACGGTTCCCCCTCTTCCTCACTATCTTCCTCAATTCACTATTCCTCAAACCTAATTCCCAAAACCGCCTTTGCTTTCTACCTTTCTTCAACCTTAAGCTTCTAAAATGGCCAACCTTAACCGCAGAAACAACCCAGATTTCTCCATGCAACTTCACAGGCAACACAATCAGGTTGCTCTGTTAAGCTCTGAGAAAGATGCAAGTTTCTCAGAGATTTGCCAATTCTTAACTCTATCCAACTACTTCACCTCCCTGACCATTGATCCTACTCTGTATGAGGATCATTTGCTTGAATTCTGGAAACCTGCCAAGAGGTCATTATGGATGGGGAGAAGGCACTGTCTGCCACAGTGCAAGGGAGGACAATCTTCATCACTCCGGCCATCATCAACCATCATTTGCAGCTGGATGATGAAGAAGGTGAGTTGTCCTTCCCAAAGGAAGCTGTTAATCATTCTTTTGAGCAGATGGGCTATGAGGGAGATTTCTCTGTAAAGACCTTCAGGAAAGGGAAGGTCTCATCCCAGTGGAAATACCTGCTCCATGTGGTTATCCACAGCTTGTCAAACAAGCATGGAGGGTGGGACCAGATTCCTGAGGATCTCTCCTTCATAGTGCATGGAATGGTTCAGGGGGTCAAGTTCAGGTACTCTCAATTTGTTTATACCAATTTACTTGCAAACTTGGACTCCTTAGAGTATTACATGTTTCCTAGATATGTTCAGCACATTCTTAACTGTGAACTGGGCTCACAGTTGAGGGAAACAAGTAATATTCTTAAATTGGGACAGATGAAGCCCGGCATCTTTAAAATCATGAAGAAGCCAACTGTAGGCTTCTCAGGGGTAGAAACAGCCCTAGTCCCCAAAATGTTAGAGCTCATTGCTCAAGGTGACAACCTAGCAACACAAGCTAGTGTTGAACCCACACCTTCTTCTTCCTTACCACTAAAAAGACCACAAATAACCCTCACCTACCAAAGAAAATCCAAACAAACCCCTGCTCAAGCTATTGAGTCTGTGCAGGTCCCCATATACTCACCTTACAGGAGGAAGTGGACACTAGAGCTCCCACTTCCCCTGAGGAGCAAACCACTCCCATTTCTTCAACTATCAGGGCTGAGGTTCCTCATGCTCACCCTGATGAGCTCACAAGCCCAACACCCTTAAGCTTTCACTCTGAGTCTCAACACTCAAGTGAACAACCTTCAGGGGACAGTTACCATCCCCAGCCTTTAGATCTAAACCAACCCATTCCCAACCTATCCTTCTATACTGATGAAGACTTAGGATTCAGTGAGTACCATGAGTCTCTCTTCTCCTCCCCTACTCAAAGAGAGATGAGTACCTCTGATTCTCCTCAGTCTAGCCCACATCAGTCACCTGTTACTGAGGTGGACACTTCTGAACATGTTCAGGATGTCCATATGGAAGAGGCTCTCACTTCTGCAAGTGATTACATCATTAAGACCTCAACCATGGCAACTCAGCCCACTGACATCTCAACTGAGATTGCTAGTGAGCAGAGGAAAACCAGCAGCCAAGAACCTCAAGCTGGTGGTGAGAGAGAGAGGACTTTGGTCCAATCATCTCATCCCCCAATGATTCTCTTGATGAAGAAGAGGGGAATTTGAGACTAAAGGTGCAAAAACTGTCAAAAACATGCTCCTATTTAGTCTCTAAGGTTAGTCACCTTAAATCTCAGGTGACTACCTTACAAAACAGGGTCAATGATCAGCAACTTCAGATTTCATATCTTAAGGAAAAACTAGCTGGGAGACCTTTAAGGAGAGCTCAACCAGGAACACAAGAACCTGTGGAAGTGATTGACTTATCCTCCAGCTCACCTATGCAAGTGGGTGATGCTACCAAAAAGGGGGAGAAAGTTATTGCAGCCAAAGAACCTAGGAGTTCTTCACAGAGAATGGACATAGAGGACTCACCATTCTCACTTGCAGTTGTGCATTCTCAGCAACTTCCTCAAGTTCACATTAATATGGACTCTATAGACTCTATCATCAGGAGTCTCTTTGAGGAAGGTATACCAAGGGCTGTGTCATCTCCACCACAAGGAACTTCAAACTACATCATAAGGTGGAGGTATGATGCTGACAGAAGAGCCCTTATTCTTCACAGAGTTCAAGGGCAACAAGAAGTATTTGATTTTCAAAGCTTGAACTTCTATGAAAGATTGGATCTAGTCAACATGCCACTTGTCAATCCAAGCAACTCAAGACAAGCTGACAGATTGGCTCAAAGAATCCAAGACAGGATCCTTGCAGAGTTCACTCTAAGAAGGAGACTTAGGCAATCAGGCAATGTCATCGGTCAACTGGATGTTGAGGTGGACCCTAAGATTAGTTTCATAGGGGAAACCTTGACTGAAGGCCCAGTGGCAGAACCTGAGACCCCTGTCTCATCATCAACAACTGCTGCAGAGGTTCATACTCCTTTTGAGACACCTGCTGGTGAAGGTGTTTCTCAGCCTCTCTCTGGCCAGAGCATGGATGCTACACCGAGCAATGAAGGCCAAGCCTCTATCCATCCTGAGTCACAAAGGTCTGTGGCTGACAAAGGGAAAAGGATTATGACTCCTGAGGAAATTGAGGAGGAAGAGAGAGAGAGGAAAAGGAAGCTAAGGGGAGAAAGTTCCTCTGGGTTTTCAAGCTTTATGCAAGCTGCAATCAGGGCTGCCCCCAGATCAAATACTCAAGATGATGAGTTGAGGGCAGTCAGGATTACTTATTTACAGACCAGGAACTATGATATTGATGAAATCATCTCCCTCCCCTTAGAAGAATTGAATGAACTGGCTGACATGGAAGTGTCAAGAGAGATGAAAGAAAAAGAGGATGCAAGGCTACTTCTCCAATTCAAAGAGGAGAGGAGACAGAAAAGACTCTACAAGCATGCTCCCACTCTCTCCCCAGTTCAAGAAAGCCCTGTACAAGAAGATGTGGCTCCACAAGAACCTCAGGTAGACAAAGAAGAAGATAGGATCAAAATGATCAACTACCTGTGCCACAGGCTTCTATCAGGCAGATGCACTTCTTTCCCTGTCCTATGACTTCATTGAGTTTGAGTACTTAAATCAACTTGAACTTGAGCTAGTCAAAGAAAGAAAGACAACTAAAAGGAAGCTAAGGGAAGAAGCTGCAAAGTCAAGAGCCATAATCCAAAAGAGTATGAAGAAGTCTGCTGATAGACAAAGGATGATGAGCTTCTTGAAGCTATATGGATTCTCCGGAAGGAGACTTGGCCCTATGTCTCTATCCACAATGGATGAGCATATAAGGGTAATCAAGCAGAAGATTAAGAGTGGTGAACTGATTGACTTACACTCTTTTCCAAGTCAAGTCCCACCTGAAGTGGAGGTTAAGTTTGAACAACCTGAGACACCTCAACCCGGACCTCCAGCTGAGCCTCAGCAAGCTTCATCTTCTGATCCAAAGCAGGGTCAAACTCCATCTCCTTCTGAACCTATGAGGGAGGAACACCCAACTGAGAAAGACAAGGATGATCAACAAGGTGCTGCAGACCAGTCTTCTCAGTTAAAGTCATCTAAGAGGAAGAAGAGAATGGCTTCTAAACCAAAGTCAAAGAAGAAGAAGCCTAAGTCATCTATCTCTACACCTCAGGCTGAGTCAGATCAACCTGAAGAAGTGGATGATGAGGCAGCCCAATCAACTCCAATGCAAGTGGCTCCTCTGACAACTGAGACACCCATCTTGTCCTGGACTTACTCTACCAATCCAGAAAGATGGCATGTAATCAGAGATCAAGGTGTTGAGAATGTCTATACTTGGCAAGACATAATCAACTTACCTCTGCATGATCTTTTTGAGATGAGAAGATACTATGAAGGTCTAAATGATCCTGACCATCTAATGAAGAAGGGTATGGTCATGATTGTGCTTAAGACTACTAACATCTGTAGATCTTCTAAATGTTTTGGTAGCATCAGCCTAGGGGGAGTTTGTAAGGATTCCTTTAAGTCTGATGCAAACCAAAACATCCAATGTCTCTCTGCAACAAATGCACTAAGTACTGAAGTAAGAAATGCTTCGGAAGTTTTACACCATACACTAGAAAATACTCTAAGTGTAAAATCTTTCGAAGCCAAGACCAATATCTTCCGAAGCCAAACATGAAGTCTTCCGAAGCCTCAGAGACAAAGTCTTCCGAAGCTTCAACCTATGAAGACAGACTTCTTCCGAAGACTTTTAGTAACATGCTTTATCTGATGTATTGTTCCATAAAGCTGGACACCTTTCCGCTGCATCTCTGTAAAGTCCCCAACTTACATGAGTTGGTGAAAAGGTCCATGCTTTTGGTAACTGTACATTGAGGTCTTGAGTCTGTAACTTTCTACTTTATGTACTTTATCCTTTTTGTATAGATTAGGATGTGAGCTATGGCATGTCATAGTCACAAGGTGAAAAGGCAGATATGCCTTTTGATCCTACAATTGATTTTGTTTGTGTCTAGCCAATTGTATCCAGCTGGCTTTCAAAGTATAGTCGGCTGTAGGTTGTAGTATAAGTATTCCAAGTTCTTGTCTCTTTCTTTATGCTTTGTAACACTTGTAAAAGAACTTGAGAAAGCAATATACTGCCTCCTTGAAACCCAACTCTCTTGTTCTGTCTCTTTTACTTTACTTGTGTTCTTTGTATCAATATATTGGTTAATCCAGTTCACTATTTGATCAAGTTTAGTTATTCTCCTCTTTGTGTTGTTGTGTTGTAATTGTTCAAGCCCTTAACCGGTCCTGCAAACAGGACAATCTATATCTGAGATTTTGAATGCTATGATTGTGCCTGATAAAACAAAAGATGTAAAGATAGTAGCATGGAAGTATGATGAGGTGTTTGATGCTTTCTTGATAAAAAAGTAAATGCTATATGTGATGTGTATCATTTTTACTCAAGTATAGTTACTCTTCCAGTGCAAGATTTGAAGGAATTGCATAAGTTACCTCTTATTAACCCATCTAAAGCTGCTAGAGGAGAGAACTTTGTGAAGTTGCTTGATAGAGGAATCTCCGGAATGCCATCTTTTCTTCAAACAAGATGTGATCAAGAGGACAAGGCCTATTTTGATACACCGAGGAGAGATGAGAATAAAGGTGAATCTAGATCAGAAATGGCTGATAAATATCTAGAAGCTTTTGGAGATAAATACTTTGAGAAAGTAACTTGTCCTGGTTTGAAAGTAATTGATGGTACTCAGACATCAAAACCAATCAAGAGATGGTTTTATGATTCTGATACTTTTCATTTGAAGCTAGTGAGAGATGAAGATGATTGGAAGAAAGACATGATAAGCTTATTGAAGTATTAGAGTTGAAGTTACTTCATCCAAGCTACATCTCATTTTTGTCAAATCAAAGATTTGAGCAAGTGTCATCTGCTGAAGCTGAAAATGATAGAAAGTACTTTATGACAATCATCAAAGTGATGAATGCAGCCATGGAGCAAATTTCTTTGATGAAAGCTCTGGCTTATGCAAATATTGTAAAGAAAGATATACAAAACATAGAGTTCATGAGAATATGAGAATATCAAGTAAAGGAGTGTTAGAAGTGCTTGTGAAAGATCAATCTGATCCGATTGAATTTTATGCAAATATGGATATAGTAACATTATCTAAGGAGACACTGCAGGTGATGGATGCTATGGAGATCAAAACGAATGATTTAAAATCCAAGCAAGGGAAATTAGCTGAAAAGTTCAAATCTTCAATAAAGAAAGCTCTGAGAGAACTGGAACTATACAAAGAGAAGCCAATGTTTAAGATAAAAGAAGAACCAGAAGATTTCTTTTGACTGAAGAAAAATGCAAATCTTAGGGGGAGTATTGTTAGAGCTTTAAAGATTAGTATTAGTCTTTAGTTCATTTTTATCATAGTATAGGGACTTATTGTGTAAATATATGTTCCTTTGTTTCTTGTATTAGTATAAATAGGATTATTTGTATTTTGCAGGAAAGACTTTTTGCAACAGAATTCTCTCATTCTGTACTTGTAATCCTTTGCTAATATCAATGAAATTGCTATGAATTTTTCTGATAATTTGCTTAGTTGATTACATTGTGCATATTATTGTCAATTGTAGTTCATCATTAACACAGATCGATCCATTTTGAACCTATCAATCTTAAGCAGCTTGAGCAACAAGTTATAAAAGAATATAAGGGTACTAAGAAAAAGAAGAGGTAAGAAGCTGCAAAGTCAAGGGCTATCATCCAAAAAAAACAAAAGAAGTCTGTTGATAGGCAGAGGATGATGAGCTTCTTGAAGATGTATGGATTCTCCAAAAGGAGGCTTGGTCCAATGTCTCTATTCACCATGCATGAGCACATTAGAGTGATCAAGAAGAAGATTAAAAAGGGGGAGCTTGTTGACGTGTATTTTCCACCAAGTCAAGCTCCTCTTGAAGTTGAGGTCAAGGTTGAACCCCAAGAGACAACACAACCTGGACCTAGAGCTGAATCACCAAACTTCATCTTCTAATCCATAGTAGGGTCCTGATCCCTCTCCTTCTTAACATGTGTGAGAAGAGTACCCAACTGAGAAAGACATGACAGAACAACCTGGTGCTAAAAGCCAGTCTTCTCAGTTATAGTCATCAAAGAGGAGGAAAAATGGCCATGAAGAGGGACACTAAGAAGAAGAAAAAGTCCAAGGCATCTATTTCCACACCTCGGGATGAGTCAGAACAACCTGAGGTGGCTCAAGAAGAGGCTGCTCAACCAACTCCTACACAAGTACAGCCTCTTGCAGCTGGAAGACCCATCCTGTCCTGAACCTTTGCTGTTAATCCAGACAGATGGTATGTCATCGGAGATCAAGGAGATATACATGTCTATTTATGGCAAGATATGTTTGATCTTCCTCTGCATGATCTCTATGACATGAGAAGATACTATGAAAGTCCGATGGATTCTAACCAATTGATGAAGAAAAGAATGGTCTTGATCCTGATGAGAACTGTCTATATCTAAGTATACTTCTCTATTTTGGTAGCATCAGCCTAGGGGGAGTTTGTAAGGTTATACTTGAAAGGTTGATGCAACAAAAGCAACCAAAGAGCTTCTAGCATGTATGCATGATGTACATAGTAGAAGTTACTTTAGAAGTTTTACACTCCTTATAGAAAATATTCTAAGTGTAAAATCTTCTGAAGCTAAAGACTAAATCTTTTAAAGCCAAAAGTGAAGTCTTCCAAAGCTTCAAGGACAAAGTCTTTAGAAGCCAAAGACTGAAGACTGATTTCTTCTGAAGACAGAGAATACATGCTTTCTCTGATTAGCTTTTTTCATAAAGTTGACCAACTTTTCGCTGCCACTCTGAAGACTCACCTACTTATACAAGTTGGTGAAAAGGTCTATGCTTTAGTAATTTGTAGATTATGATTTGGAGTCTTTAACTTTTTACTTTGTACCTTTTATTATTTTGTAATAGATTAGGATGTGAGCTATGTCATGTCATAGTCATAAGTCAAAAGGCAATTTGCCTTTTGACTGTACATTGATCTTGTTGTCTAGATTAGTGTTTCCAGCTGGCCTTCAAAGTATGGCCGGCTATAGGATGTAGTATAAAGTATCTCAGGTTTCTTGTATTTTATCTTATGCTTTGTAACACTTGTAATAAAACTTGAGAGCAATATATAATATTTTTGAAAACCAATACTTATATTGTTCTTGTTCAATTGTTCAGTCTCATTACTTACTTGTTTTCTTAGTGTCTTCTATATAACCCGGTTCACTATTTGATCTGTTAAGTGTTCTAACACTCTCCTCATTGTGAGACTGATTATATTGATCACCCTTAACCGGTCCTGCAGATTTTAAAATCAATCTTTTGAAAAAATGAGATATTGATAAAAAAACGACCTTTTTTCAAAGCAATATTTTTTTTAAAACTACAGGATTAGAAATAGTAAAAATATTTTATCAGCTAATCATAGTACTCTTAGATTTAACGTTTTACAGCTACTAACTCTTTATTAATAAATATTTAGTATTTTTTTATTTAACTCGTGTAATACATGTTAATACACGGCTTTATAACCTGGTGTTGTTTATATAAAAGAAATTATAATAACAAGTAACATAAATCAATCTATAGTACAAAAGAAAAAATCAAACAAAAGAATATGGATTATATTTGTGTGAGAACTCATAATAAACTGAAAGATCGTATGATTTTCTTGATTCGTCTTACGACATTGGCGATATCTTTTAAAATTCTTTGCTCAAGTACATGACGAGATTTAAATTTTTTTCCAAAATGAATTATTTGAAAATTTTATTGCTTATGGCAAGAATTTAATTTTTGTTTTCTTTTATAATTAATAATAGTGGATGAGATTTTCTCGTTGATATGACAAAGGTAAGTGGATTTACCAGCCATGCAATGTATGTGAAGTGTGTTGTATACATGTGTGTGTCTAAGTATATAATGTTAGACAAATTCGTCTATTTGTATTTCATGATAAAAACATTAGTTAGTTGGACATGAATTTAACTTGATTGGAAACTTATGGCTTGTTTTACTTTATATGTCGTTAAATTATTTTTATCATCTACACATTATAAAATTAAATTGTTATTACACAAACTCGTGTAATATACAACACTATAACCTAGTATAATATATAATATAATCCGGACGATCGCTTCTAATGGTGAATGTTAGAGTTGAAACATAGGCTCCATAACTTATAAATAATTTCTCCTTTTAGAACTTCTAGTCTTCTCACTTGCTTGTTTTTTTCTCTTTCTTCTTAAGACAAATATATCTTAGTCTAATCCATGTTTTTGGAAATTATAATGAAAATTACTTTTTGTATTTTATTGACTTTTTCAAGGCTTGAACAATAACGTATACTCGTTATAAGAACTTGAAACTTTCTGCACACAAGTAAACTGATATCGTCAAAAAGATAATGGAGCACATGTTATATTCGTTTTACTATTTAAAAAGTCATTCATACACAAGTGAATTGTAATTTATCTGTATCGTTGTTACAATTTCATAACGATGGAAGTTGATTTGTATCACATTAATATTATAACATAGTAATTACTATAAAATAGAGGGTATTCTGAAAGTTACTTCGTCGATAAAGAAGTCTACCAAGGGATTATCCACGGCATTTCCCTTTCACCGATTGTGAATGGAATGCAATGGGAGGTCCTATGCCAATATCAACATAGACGTGCACTGAGTTTTATTGAGGGTTTACCAACGGAATTCACCAATGTAGGCTGAAAACAAGATAAATAATTAAACATGTTGATTAATAAAAAAAATATCAAAAACAATTGTTTTAACTATCGTTGATTCACAATAAATACCGATAATCAGAAATTTCACACACTAACACAAACTTTTGATAGGGAGAAATAATAATTTTCATATCCTTCAAAAGCTACCGATCTCTTAAGGTTTACAAGAATATAAAATGTAAAGCAAAATCTTGAATGAGTCTTAAAACATAAACGTACAAAAACTAGGCCATAAACAAAATCAAACAAACACTAAAAATAATATAAAAAGTTAAAATTAAGAATTTTACCAAAATATAATCTATTTTGGTGATTACACGTGAACAATTCTAGGTGGCACGTAGGTAGCAATGATATGGACATTCTAGAAAATAACAGTGTGACTAATACTTATTTTGATTTATTAAATTTGATTTTTCTAAAGAACACAACCTAAATCTATTTGACTCAATGTATCCATTTTAATTCTAAAGTTTAGTTTCCCATTCTACCTCAATGTAAGTAGCGTTAATTTCCATATTATATTTGCAACAAATGAATTCCAAGTATAATACAGTAGTACTTATTAGAATGATCAATATATATGTTTTGAACCAACTGGCTTGCATCACCCATTGAAAGTTTATAGACATCTTAATGTAAAATAGTTCATTTCCCAAGGCACTAGTAACTTTTGTGTTTAGTGTGACAATTGAGTTTTAACCAATTTCTCGTCTAAGTAATTAGTTTTAGACACCGAATCTATCTAAGGTCATCAGGGACGTCTCTGCAGTACAAACAACTAAAGCAACCGTTTTAAGCTCTCAAACACCTCAAATAGACATGTAGTGAAATAAATGGATCATAAACTCCTTGTAAGCAAACATCTTTAGTTCCTTTAATGCTTCTTGTTCATCTTCAAACACCTCAAATAGGTATAATTGTTTGGTTTTGTATCTGTGCCTAGGTATTACTTTCATAGTACACCAAAATAACCTCTAACCCTCTAAGCATCAAACTCTTTACTCGTTAACCTTCTTGTAACATTTTGATTTACGCGGAAGCAAAATATACACAATTGAATCTGTTGATTCAACGAGAATACCAAGGACAACTCTTTTAACTATCATTAATTCAAAAAACTAATGCCGATAATCAGGATCTCACACTAACACAACACACTGTGATAGAGAGAAATAGTATTTTTTGTTATAACTTTAAAAACTAATTTCTCCCATTGCTTTCATGCATATAAATAAATAAACCAAAATTCGAATGGCCCACAAAACATAGACGGGTCAAAATCTAGGCCAACAATAAAGTCCAATAAAATCTAAAAATAAGAACAAAAATAAGAAAATAACTCATAAAACAAGAAGTTTTTTGGCCGAAATAATGACCCAAACCGCGGACGTTTCGACTGGTCGCAGACCCAAAACGAAGACTTCTAGCGCAAGTTATGACCATTTTAGTGAAACCTCATTTGATAAACAACTTTTCCTCTAAAAAAATAATAGTTTGCTACTCAACACTTGGACTCACACCTCATTTGGTTACCAGAAATCCCCAGAGGGTAGGTAACAAATTGCAATTCGTCGCATTATATATTGTTGTATGGGGTACTTTTAGTTCTTTAATTATGGGAGTGTACCAAATCTTTTTTTGGCTAATGTCCCCCGCCCGGGAATAGAGAAAAAACAACTAGAATAAAACAAATAAATATAATCATTAGATTAGTATTCAGACTTCTTATAAATTTGAAACCTAGTACTTAAATTTGTTATTGTATTTGTTTAATATCTTTACCTGTTACTTTGACAAAAATACTTGATCAATTGTGCAATAAACTTAAATTTTATTAAAAGATTGAATATAATGTCCTCATGTGCTTGGCTTGTGAGGTGAATTCTTCTAAAAGTTAATAGATGTTAACCATTAAGTACTGAACATTCAAACATTTAAATCATTAAAAGTTTGATGCAGATGCTATCAAATAACCCATTAGTATCCTACGATGTTATATATATTTAGAGCTCAAGTTTCATAGTTGTTAGTAAAACAAATTAATACTCAAACGTACACTACTACAAAATATACCTATAATGACATGCAAATTATAACACACACTAATTTTATGACGTGTAAAACTATGTGTTATAAAAAAATGTTATCTTTATAAAAATCTAAATGAACGATAGCTCAAGTTTCATAATTGTTTTAATCTTTCTAATCTAATAAAAAAGTATCTCAAGAGTACACTTGTCACAATTCTAAACTATTAAAAAAATTTATTTTCCCCCCAAACTATTTTCACCCATTTTATGGCAATTAATAATTAAGGTAGTAAATCATTCACACTTTATGATTACCTTTTCAACTTTTGTTTATTCAAATATAGAATATAATGTTTCCTAATTTTTATAATTTGTAAATGAAAAAATACCATCACAACATTTTATATATAATAAGTCATTTCAATAATTATAAATGTATACAAAAATAAGATTTATATTTGTTTAATTACCCAACAGGTGTAACACACGGGTTTTCTAATGCTAATATCATATAAAAGAAAAAAAAGCACGGGGTATACTGTATAAAAATTATGTGTCATCTTTATTTGTCATTTTATGTTTTCATATTCTCACGCGCTTGAAGTTCTTTTTGACCATAACAAAATCGATTTCATCCTCATCTTCGACCATTTCCCTTGCTGCTTTACTCCCCCCCACCAGTTCCTCATACTTCATCTGCTAACCTCTATTGTTCATCCCCTAACTTTCACCACTTCGCCGCTTGCACCACCACCGGTCCATCCATTACATGCTGCTCCGACCTTAAAATCTGAAGAAATAATATTTTCATCACTATATAAGGTTTGATCTATTAATCTTCCTCAAATCCATGACTTGCTCCCCATTTCAATCTTTAACATATATCCCTTTTGATGAATCGCTTTCCCAATCCCATTTCCTTAGGGTTTTTCAACTTTTCGATTCGATTGCTAATGGATGAAGACAATGGTGATCATGACATATGTTGGGTTAATCGTGATCGGGTCAAATCGGGTCACGGTCTAGTATTTAAGTCATGTGTTATTTAAATTATTTTTGAATTAGTCTAAGTAGTGAAGTAGTGGAGTTAAGTAGTGGTCTATTTTATAAGAGTTGTGATCCATGTTTTCATGATGTTTTTAAATCTATTTATATGTACGAATTGCAAGTAATGAAAGAAGATAGTTTGTGAGTGTGTAATCTTGAGCCTGAAACAACATAATCATACGGTGCATCACTTTATCCATATATTTGATTTATTGTAATGAGTTACAAAAGGGCTGAACGGCAAATGCTTGATTATAGTGTTTAGATGAAAGGGACTTGAGATGAAAGCAACGATGATGGCATATCAAGAACTTCATCTTTCAGCTTTGCATCACTTGTTTAAGACATAGAAAATTTACGGTAAAGCTTCATGATCTGTAAGCGTGATTCCTCAATTTATTTAACTAAACGATGTATGTCGTAATGCTAATTTTTTTATGAAAGGGGACTTGTCATATGATACCTTATATGCAAACTTAGTAAATGGGTCTAGTTGTCACATCCCGGCGGAAGCGTGAAATGCTTAGGGTGTGACCTGTTTGCTCAGAACTCATTGATATACAATTTTTACCAAATATCACATAAACATATATTTCATGATAAGGCATATTAAATATATATAATAACACATAACATAACAAGATTATTAATATAGGAATTAGGATTACATCAATTCATGATAGTCAAAATTTGAACTAACATAACCCTATTACATTAACATCCTAACAGCAACATCTTCAGAGACGATGGAAGTGTGCATCCACCGAAACACTGAGATCATATAAGTTCACTGTCAGGTTAACACAAACTTTTCCCACAACCTCTCCCCAGCCATTATAAACATCAAAGGAGAACATTAAGCTGTTAGTCATGGTGAATTCCTGAAAAAGCATACCCAAAACAGTCAACATAAAGTTGGTGAGCTTCACAGGTTTATCAAACATGTAATATTGATGCATTATATACAACCAAACCTTACATAACAATCAGATCATTCATATATGTCATAACACATTTCATAAATCAGATAATATAGCATCACAATACTCATCCTATTGGTGCAGGAAATATTTTCCTAAGTAGCGCTACCAATATTATCTAACGGTTCCACATCCGAATTAATGGTTGTAACATAAATTTCAGAAAATAATGCATCAAATAGTATGCTTTTTCCTCAAAACTTTATAAAACAAAATGGGCCATGAAACTCACCTTCACTCCAAATGGTAACCTATAAACAAGAAAAATATTTATAGTTTAGAAAATGTATTTTTCTTTAACATTTTTAGTACCTCAGATTGAAGAATTTATTTCTTAAGTTAGGTTTTAGTATAAATTCCGAAATATTCACAGTAGATGTATCTTAGTGTTAGATAAAATATACTAAAATTTCATATTTAAATTATTTTCAGGCTAATTCTTATTATTTTTACATTATTCAAATAATTCTTTAGAAAGACCTTCGGGCCTCTAAAATTAGTCAAATTTTGTCAGATTAATAATTATAATTCGTATGGTTTCTCAAAATTTTCTCATGTTTTAAATCATAGCAGAGTTATTTTTATAATTTTTCCTATTTTACTCTTATTTTCTAAAAATATCAGATCATGCCCAAAAATTCTAGTTTTTACACAGACTGTTCTATTTATATTCTCATATTTTTTATAAATTTCCCATAATTTATTTCCTAATTTAAGTATTTTTCCTGATTTTTAGTTCACAGAATAGTTAAAAATTAATATTTCGGATAATATTTTGAGTTAGGTCACGAGATTTTTCCAGTGGATTCTATAATTTTTAATAGTTAGTATATAAGTTTTCTATACCTTTACTAGGATCGGCTCTTTTAATATAATTTTTCTCTTTGTATCCTTAAATATTGCATATAAATTAACTAATTTATAGGAATGGTACCAAATTTTGCAGAGTTCTATTTCCTAATATTCTAAATATATTTTTAATATTTGTTCTCACAATCACGGTTATTTAATATGCTGAATCAATTTAACAAACTATGACTAGATTTTTTTTAACCCTTTTGTTGATAATTTCTTGCTAAAACTTTGATTTTTAAGTTTTGTTTTATTTTTCCAGATTCTTAAAACCTTTCTTTTTGTTCTGAAAAGTAGGTTTGTTTTTGTATATGTTTCTATAAGAACTTTGTTTTAACCAAAAGGGTTAATCACATGTGCTTTATTTAACACATGTTTGGTTTCCATAATCTTAATCAAGCAAGGTTTTAGGAGTTAGAACCTTGATTTTGACAGAAGGAGAGTGTGAGAAGAAGGTGAGGATGGTCTAAGCTTGCTTGGTTTTGGTGTTCTTGATAGTCTTTCGGGAGATGATGCTTCCACGAGGCTTGGATGTTGCTGCCGTGTGTCCGAAAGTGTGTGACCGAGTGAAGTTGATGATGGTATTTGCTTGGAGAGGTGGTGACCGAGAGGATTGTGATGATGTCTTGTGGCTTATGGTGGTGATGTTTGAAGGTGGTAACCGAGAGATAAAGTGGAGGGTGGTGGTGTTAGCCGAGAGTTTGAGATGGGATGGTGGTGTCCGTGAAGTGGGGAGTAGGAATAGAGATTGAGAGGCTACCGAATGAAGATGGGTTCTCGGTTGTGGTTCGATAGTTTGGGTTTCCCATTCGGCCGAGACCTCCAAATAGTGGAGGTGTAATTATGAAGTCTAGTCCTTAGGGTGTGAGGTGGTGTTATAGGTCTAGTGAGTCGGTCATTAGGGGGGGCTAGGTGGCGGGTTGGGGTTGAACTTGGTGGCATGGTGAGTCTAGGTGTCACTCAAAGAGAGGGGTGAGTCAATGATCATTAAGGGATGGTTATGGTGTAAATCGGGTGGTTAAGGATGAAAGCCGGGTTCTTAAGGGTGTTAACCGAGTGGTTCTTGATCTTTAATGGTTCTTTGGTTTAAGGTTTAGGTGTAGGGAATTTGTTTATGTTTGTTTTGATGTCAAATTTCTTGTGATGTTAACTTATGTTTGTGGTGTTTGGTTGGATTATATTTTGGTTTACTTAGTGTTTGTTTGGTGTTTTGAGTTTCTTGTTCATGTAATGTTTGGTATCAAAAGGTTATGAATATAGATACCTCGTACGTAACTTCTTGTTTATGCATGCAAGCATGCAAATGATCAACACTTATGTTCATGTGATGTGCACATGTTTCTTAGCAAAAGATGGTCATGCACACGTAGAAGGGTATGCATGCGACCATGCATACGTATACATATATATATATAAGTGAACAACATACTTGTATAAGCAAAATGAAAGCATGCATACGTATATGTATGTATAAAAATATATATATTAACCTAGGTGTGGCTTAGAATATTTGAATGAACTTAGTGTATAAAATTTCTAAATCTAGGGTTGTCACATTCTCCCCCCGTAAAAATAATTTCGTCCCGAAATTTATTTGGATAGTAATGAACTTATCTGACCATCGTCTTAAAATAGATGGGGGTATCTTCTTCTGATTTCATCTTCTCTTTCCCATGTATACTCTGGTCCTCTCCTAGCGTTCCACTTAACTTTCACTATGGGGATCTTGCTTCTTCTTAGCTTTTTAACTTCTTTATCTAATATGGCCATTGGTTCTTCTGTAAAATGAAGCTTCTCGTCTATCTTTATTTCTTGAAATGGAACTTTTAATGTTTCATCTGTTAAACATTTCTTTAGATTGGACACATGGAACGTGTTGTGTACTTTACCTAATTCTTCGGGTAAATCTAGCTTATACGCAACAGGACCAATTTTGTCAATAACTTCAAATGGTCCAACATATATTGGGTTCAACTTATTTCTCTTTCCAATCGAAAGATTCCTTTGGTGGGTGATATTCTTAGATAGACCTTATCTCCAATTTGAAATTCTAACGGCTTTCTTCTTTTATCCGCGTAACTTTTCTGCCGATCCCGTGCTGTCTTTAATCTATTTTTGATTTCTTTGATCTTGTCAGATGTTTCTTGAATTAAATCAGGGCCTACAAGTTGTCTATCTCCTATTTCATTCCAACATAATGGCGATCTGCATTTTCTTCCATACAAGGCTTCAAACAGGGCGGTTTTAATGCTGGAATGATAGCTATTATTATAAGAAAATTCTATCAAAGGTAGATGCATATCCCAGTTGCCACCAAAGTCTAATGCACAAGCACGTAACATATCTTCTAGTGTTTGTATTGTCCTTTCACTTTGTCCATCTGTTTGCGGGTGGAAGGCTGTGCTAAGATTTATTTGGGTTCCTAAAGCTTTTTGTAGGGTTTGCCAAAACCTTGATATGAATCTATTGTCTCTATCAGATATAATGGAGATTGGTATTCCATGTCTGGATACGATTTCTCGTATGTAGATTCTTGCTAGTTTCTCTATTTTGTAGTCTTCCCTGATTGGCAGGAAGTGTGCTGATTTAGTTAACCTATCTACTATAACCCAGATTGTGTCATAACCACTTGAGGTCCTTGGTAACTTGGTTACAAAATCCATAGTAATTTGATCCCATTTCCATTCTGGAATTTCAGGTTGTTGTAGATATCCTGAAGGTTTCTGATGTTCTGCTTTAACTCTTGAACACGTATTGCATTTCTCTACAAACTCTCCAACTGATCTCTTCATGCCAGGCCCCAGTAATGATTTTTCAAATCCTTATACATTTTGTTATTTCCTGGATGTACTGAGTATTTTGACTTATGTGCTTCTTGTAATATAATCTTTCTAAGTATAGCATCATCAGGTGTCCAGGTCCTTCCTTTAAATCTTAGAATTCCATTTGTATCTTCCTGTAAATCTCTTTCCTGTCCTTTTATTTCTATTTTACTTTTCTGTTGGGCTTCCCATATTTGTCTCAACAGGTCTGATTGTAGTTCCATTCTCATGGCTCGTACTCGTAATGGTTTAACCCTATCTTTTCTACTTAAAGCATCTGCAACTACATTTGCCTTACCTGGATGATATTTGATTTCACAATCATAATCACTCAGTAATTCTATCCATCTCCTTTGTCTCATGTTCAGCATTTTCTGCTCAAATATATGCTGTAAACTCTTGTGATCCGTATATATTGTACATTTTGTCCCATACAGGTAATGTCTCCAGATCTTAAGTGCAAAGATTACTGCTCCTAATTCCAAATCATGAGTAGTGTGGTTTTCTCACTTCCCCTAAGTTTTCTAGAGGCATATGCAATGACTCTACTTCGTTGCATTAATACACATCCAAATCCTTGACGAGACGCATCACAATATACTACAAAATCGTCAGTCCCTTCTGGTAATGACAAAATAGGTGCACTACATAACTTACTTTTCA
The DNA here is from genome assembly GCA_025215565.1 of Flaveria ramosissima. Lineage (NCBI taxonomy): Eukaryota > Viridiplantae > Streptophyta > Magnoliopsida > Asterales > Asteraceae > Flaveria > Flaveria ramosissima. The sequence continues at coordinate 12,741,962 of CM046035.1, forward strand.
AGAGTTCGAATGCATTCTTTTGTTTTTCTCCCCAGACATATGGCCTGTCTTTTTGGGTTAGTTCAGTCAAGGGCTGAGCTATCCTCGAGAAATTTTCTATGAACCTTCTATAATATCCTGCTAATCCTAAAAATTGGCGTACTTCTGTTGGTGTCTTGGGATCCTTCCATTCTTAACAGCTTCTATTTTTGCTGGATCTACCTGTATTCCTTCTTGATTGACTATGTGCCCAAGGAATTGCACTTCTCTTTTCCAAAATTCACATTTTGAGAATTTTGCATATAGTTTTTCTTTTCTTAACAACTCCAAGGTCGATCTTAGGTGTTGCTCATGATCCTCCTTATTCTTAGAATAGATTAAAATGTCATCTATAAAGACTATGACAAACTTATCTAGATAGGGTTTACATATCCTATTCATCAGATCCATGAATATGGCGGGACCATTGGTTAATCCAAATGGCATTACCAGAAATTCATAATGTCCATACCTTGTTCTGAATGCTGTCTTAGATATATCTTCATCCTGTATTCTTAGCTGATGATATCCTGATCTCAAGTCTATTTTTGAAAAGTAACTAGATCCCTGTAATTGATCAAATAGATCGTCTATTCTAGGTAAGGGATACCTATTCTTCACAGTTACCTTATTGAGTTCCCTATAGTCTATGCACATTCTAAATGTTCCATCCTTTTTCTTAACAAATAAAACTGGTGCTCCCCAGGGTGATACACTAGGTCGTATAAATCCTTTATCCAAAAGTTTCTGAAGTTGGCTCATTAATTCCTTCATTTCAGTAGGTGCTAAACGGTAGGATGCCTTAGCAATAGGGGCTGTTCCTGGCATTAATTCAATTTTGAATTCTACTTGACGAGGGGGTGGTAACCCAGGTAATTCATCAGGGAATACATCTGAATATTCATTGACAATTAGAACATCTTTCAGGTTTACTTTGTCTATCTTAGTGTCAACAATGTGAGTCAGATAAGCCAAACATTTCTTTCTTAGACATTTTTGTGCATTTTTACAAGAAATTATTTTTATGGTGCCCCTAGGTTTTTCACCATATACGCACAGTGTTCTATTCTCATTAACCAAAGGGATTTTGATCATCTTCTTACCACATACTATTTCAGCTTGATTTTTACTTAACCAATCCATTCCTACAACAATATCAAATCCTCCTAAATCAATAGGAATCAAATCTATATTGAAATAGTTTTCATCTAAATTCATTATGCAATTAGGAATGATTTCATAAGCTTCGATTATCTTACCATCCGCTAATTCTATCATATATTTTTGATTTAGCTTTTCTGTGGTCAAGTTAAGTAGTGGCTGTGACATCTTGTAATTTTGGTTAATTAAAAGTTAACGCCGTTTATTTTTATAAGGACTATTTATGCTTTTATGAAACTTATGGGGTCTTATACATATTGCTTTAATTTGTCTTTAATTTGCTTAATCTGAAAGTTGATAATGTTAATAAGTAACAATCATAATAAAGATTTTAATAATAATATTAACAAGGAAATATAGTAAATTATATAATAATAATAACACTAAGAATAATAGTAAAAGTTAATAATGATAATAATAAAAATATTAGTAATAATAGGACTAATAATAATAATAATAATAACAATAATAATAATTAAGAAAAATAATAACAATCATATTATTATCAAAAATAACAATATGTAAAAAATTAATAAACTTAAAAAGGTTTAAGGAAGTCTAGGGTGCTTTATTGCCAATTTAGGAACTTGAAACACAAGTTTCTGCATAAAATGTTAATATCTAAAACCGCAGGGACCATTTATGTAAAGATACAAAACCCAACCCCCCAATCCTTTTTCTCTCTCCCCGCAATCCCGGTCGCCGGCCGGCCATGTCCGGCGCGGCGCCGGCGAGTCCCAAACGCCAAAATCCAGTCGGTTTCGAAGCCTTAAACCGTTTCAAATCGTTCCGTGTCTTGATTCGAACTTTAATGATTCTAATAATTAGGAATTAAACGTTGAAAACTCATCCAATCGAAAGGGGTAACCGAAGCTTTCAATTCTAGAGACGTTCGAGCCTTAATCACCAATAATAATGCAATTAACTTCACCAAATCGAACGTTTATCTACCACTAATCTGTACAACTCTCAATTTTTACCTGAAACAAACAACAACATCAAATTCGAGCACCCACTTTAACCGCGAACCTGCAACCACTCGAACACCACCATACGAGCCTGATAACTACGAATTGATAAAGGGATTTCCATCGTTTCAACTATTCGAAGCTTTCTGTAAAACGAATTTGATTTTCATCGCCGATTGCAACTTGAACGAATTGCATCCTAGCCGCGGCCGTTCTTGTGCTCGTTGTCCATCAATTCCTCACGAATTCGGGTAATAAAACACATGTATAAGTTCGTTTAATCATGGGGAGGAAAAGCCCCATGGTTAATTCGATCAACAACATCAATTTATGGTTTGATTTGGGGGTAAATTGAACCTAGGGTTCATGTGAATTGGGGAGGTTTCGGTGCTTGGTATTTTTAGGTTATAAAACCCATTCCCTAACGCGGCTGAGGCCTTAGTTCCACTGGTTAAGACAAAGCTCCCCTTAACATGAGGTCCCGGGTTCGAAACCCAGGAACCTCATGTTTTCTTTTTAAGGCTTTTAGCCTTCCAAACCCATTTTAAAATCTTTTAAAAATTATAAAAAACTCCTTTATAAAAGCTGCATTTTTTCTAAAATGTTTTTAATTGTTTTCTGAAAATTATTTCTTTAAAAAAATAAACATTCTTGTTACTTTTGATAAATAATCCAGAAATAATATAATTAGTTTAATTGTTATATATAAAAAAAAAAACACATATTATATTTCACAAATATGATTATTTCAAATGTAGTCTTTAAATTATTGTTTAAATTATGCTTATAGACCTTATTTAAATCTTTATATACCGAAATTGTTATCAATGTTATATTTATATATAAAACTTTATATAGAATGTAACAAATTTCTTTGAATTTAATAAATATAATTCATTTCATATTGTTAAAACATAATCATTTGACAAGCACTAAATACCAAATCGCTACCCTAGACCTCAAATTAAATCGTTAAATATATTATCAAACTTAAAATCTTGTAAATATATATAGGTATCTTGTGACGGATTACGTTGGAACAACGACTTTTATTTCTTATTAATCATCCATTTATACATTTATTGAAACAAGTGAGTACTCCATACCCCCTTTTCATTTTATTTCATACTTTGGGGTGAGACATGTTAACCTATACTTTGCATTGTAAACTTATTTGAGACTTGTAAACTTTATGGCAATTTCATCATGTTAAGTTGTGGTTAGTTGAATTTATGTGGTTACCATGTTATGGCGTTATATGTACAATCATTAACTATTGCTAGCCCAGCGAAGTCATAGATCTATGGGTAAGACAAGCCTGCTTGGTTGATCCAAGTACACTTAGCTGATCGTATATACTTTTAACGTTTGAGACTTGTAAAACATTGTCAAGGCTTGATTGTTGCATTGTTCATAGCATCCCTAATCACAATATATTCACTAACTTATGACTTGAATTGCCATCTTTTATATGTACTTATGTATAAAAACTATGGAATGCTCACCAACATTATTGTTGACCATTTATTTTTAACATGTTTCAGGAAATGCCCAAGTTTGATTTTCTACAATTTGAAGCTTGCAACTAGGAATGGACCTAGACTAATAAATAAGATAGAATGATTCATTGCATTCTACGTTATGTTTTTGTTTCCTTGAAAACTTATGATTGTAATGTGACAATTTAAAATTTATGTTTAAACTTTATTTGGTTTATTAATAGCGTTATGTGGCTACGAACGATCTTAACTCTCACTCCTCGACGTTTCCGCCGTCAAGGTTGGGGTGTGACAGATTGGTATCAGAGCCCATAACTATAGGGATCTAGGTTATTAGAAATGGTGACCTAGGCTATAGTATGCATGAACCTTATAGAATTATATTTCTATCTTGTAAGTTATATACTTTTCATGCTACATAATGCTATGCCCCTTATGTGCAATTTGATGCCTTAGCATAGGGTTGCCTGAACATTGTTACTTGTCTCCCTAAACTTAACTTTGACTCTTTGACTCTCCCCGAACATGAACTCTCTTAATCTTATTCTCGTCGACACGTGGAATCTCATGCTTATGTTATGACTTGGATCTTTAGACGTTATGTCTAATCTATATAAATCTCATCAAGGTTTTGACTCTATGAACCTAAGAAATATTGTGTGACACATAGACACCTGTATCCTGGTTTTCCTGGCAAAAGGCCCTCGGGCTAAGGCAAGCATATCGCATAAATCCTACGGGACTAGTTATGCTTACCTGGGGATTTCTGGGATGAGTGATAAACTATGGTCAACATACACAAGTTTCTAAGGTAAATGGGTCAATTCACCTTGACGTGTCAACGTTTTCAAATGGTAATGCGTTACCAAATGGAAACATCCCGTGTACCTTATAACCCTTAGCTTATCTTTGTTAAACTACTATCCATTGTTATCCCCGCTCCTATACTAACTCATTTTTGTATATCCAGCATGTCTCGTCACCATGGAAAGCGTGGAAGTTCCGACCGTAAACTGGCTGCCATGATTGCCCGACAAATGGCTGCCGTTCTCCCGACTATGGTTGCTGAACTCAATAGCACACTAATGGCTAATAGCAACAACAACAACACCAATGGGAACAATGGTGGTGTTAATGGAGACAATAGCAACAATCAAAATGGGAACAATCAACAAGGGAATGACCGTACTTGCACCTTCAAACACTTCAACTCGTGCAAACCCACTAGCTTTAGTGGAAAAGAAGGAGCCACTGGACTTCTCGAGTGGTTTGAAAGCATGGAGAACACGTTCATTGTTAGTGAGTGCCCCAACGAGTTCAAGGTTCGCTATGCCACAAGTGTTCTCCAACAACGAGCACTCACATGGTGGAATAGTGAAAAAAGAAACCGTGGAACCGAGATTGCTTTGGCCTTACCTTGGGAGGAATTTAAGGAGATCATGATCCAAAAGTTTTGTCCGAGGAGCGAGTTGCAAAAGCTAGAGGAGGAATTCTGGAACCTCAAACAGGATGGTGGAAATCACTTGGCTTATTCCACCCGACATCATGAGTTGAGTATGCTTCTACCACACATGGTGGACACCGTGCCCCGTAATATCGAGAAGTTCATCAAGGGGGTGCCACCTCAAATTCAAGATGCCGTGGTGGGTAGTAGGCCCACAACTTTGGAGGAAGCAATTACCATTACTGCACAGCTCACTGAGAATCATATAAGAGCTGGTACTATGTCGGCAAAGGGTTCCAAGGCTGTTGCGAAGGTGATACCCGAGGCAACAAAGGAGGTAAGGGCCGAGTCATCTTCGCAAAACAAAAAGCGTAAGTTCATCCCGACACGCAACTACGCCGTGACCACCCCTAATGCTCCTCAAAAACAAATGGTGGTTGCAAATCAAGCTCCCATGGCTAAGGTTTATGCTGGTCCACATCCTATGTGTAACACGTGCAAGTACCACCATGCAAACAACATTCCATGCCGAGTCTGCTCTCTGTGTGGAAAGTATGGTCATTTAGTGGCTACATGCCTTCGTGCGCCAAACAACACTGCCATGCTTACCAACCGAACCTGTTACAACTGTGGCGAGGCTGGCCATATTCGTCCTCAATGTCCTCGCAACGTGGGAAATGTGCCACCGGCTCGTGGAAGGGCTTTCAATATCAACGCCAATCAAGCACAAGCCAACAACGACGTGGTGAATGGTACGCCGTTGAATTTCTTTTAGTCTTTTCTTGTCTTGTGAAATTTCCTGTCTATGTTCATCATACCAATAATAGGTTGTTACCAAACAGGTATGTATCTTGTAAATAAACATTATGCATCTGTATTGTTTGATTCGGGTGCCGATAGGAGCTTCGTGTCCCTGGAATTCGAGTCTTTACTTTCTAAACCGCGCGACAATCTAGAAAGATCTTTCACTGTCGAAATCGCCGATGGAAAATCTATCGTTGTGGACGTCGTAATACGTGACTGCACTTTAAGCCTTAACGAACACGAGTTCTTCGTCGACCTTATTCCTATGCAATTGGGAAGCTTTGATGTTATCATTGGTATGGATTGGTTAGCCAAGCATCGTGCGGAAATTCTATGTTTCGAAAAGTGTATCCGAATTCCTTTACCGACTGGAGATACCTTGAAAGTCTTTGGGGAGAAATCATCCCAAAGACTCAAACTCATGTCTTGCATCAAGGCTCGCAAGTGCTTAAGTAAAAACTACATGGCTTTCATGGCATATGTAGTTAATACGAAAGCCAAGGGTAAGGAGATGAAAGACATCCCTGTTGTGCGAGACTTTCCCGAGGTCTTTCCCGAGGATCTTAAAGGGTTACCTCCCGTGCGAGAAGTTGAGTTCAAGATTGATTTAATCCCTGGCGCAAACCCTGTGGCTAAATCACCTTATCGTCTTGCACCGTCTGAAATGCAAGAACTAGCTAGTCAATTGCAAGAGTTGACCGATAAGGGTTTCATTCGCCCTAGCTCATCACCGTGGGGTGCACCTGTACTGTTTGTGAAGAAGAAGGATGGTTCATTTCGAATGTGCATCGACTATCGGGAACTCAACAAGCTTACTATCAAAAACCGATACCCTCTTCCTCGAATCGATGATCTCTTCGACCAACTTCAAGGAGCAACTCAATTCTCAAAGATCGATCTACGTTCTGGGTATCATCAACTACGTGTTCACGATGATGACATTCCAAAGACCGCTTTTCGTACTCGATATGGACACTACGAGTTCATGGTTATGCCTTTTGGCTTGACCAATGCGCCTGCCGTGTTCATGGATCTCATGAATCGAGTATGTAAACCGTATTTGGATAAGTTCGTAATCGTGTTCATTGATGACATTCTTATCTATTCCAAGACGAAAGTCGATCACGAGACACACTTGCGACAAGTTCTTGAACTTTTGAAGAAGGAGCAATTGTACGCCAAGTTTTCCAAGTGTGAATTTTGGTTGGAAGAAGTTCAATTTTTAGGACATGTAGTGAATAGCCAAGGAATTCACGTTGATCCCGCTAAAATTGAAGCCGTGAAGAATTGGTGTGCTCCCACAACCCCAACCGAGGTTCGTTCTTTTCTGGGTTTAGCGGGATATTATCGTAGGTTCATAGCAAATTTCTCGAAGATTGCTAAACCATTAACGGCGCTAACCCAAAAGAATCGACTCTTTGAATGGGGACCCGAACAAGAAGAGGCTTTCGAGACATTGAAACGCAAGTTGTGTAACGCTCCTATTCTCACACTTCCCGATGGAAACGACGACTTTACCGTATATTGCGATGCCTCTAATCAAGGTCTTGGTTGTGTTCTCATGCAACGAGGCAAAGTTATAGCATACGCGTCGAGGCAATTGAAGGTTCATGAAGTGAACTACACAACTCATGATCTTGAACTTGGTGCTGTGGTTTTCGCATTGAAGATTTGGCGACACTATTTATATGGAACGCAATGCATAGTCTACACCGATCATAAGAGTCTCCAACACGTGTTTAACCAAAAGGATCTCAACATGAGACAAAGACGGTGGATCGAGTTAATTAGCGATTACGACTGCGACATTCGCTACCATCCTGGAAAGGCAAATGTTGTAGCCGACGCGTTAAGTCGCAAGGTTCACAATAAGACTGTCTCACTTCAAGAAATTAGAGATCGAAGGCAATGGTTTGATACGCTAGGAGAATTTGATACCGAGATCCATGTGGATGTCAACGAGGCTACTATCATGCTCCAAAACATAAGGATCGATAGTGACCTCGAGTTATGCATTCGCGAGGCTCAACAAGCGGCACTAACCGACGAAGGGAAGGATGAAGATTTGATGTCTAACGCTCGGTCGCAACTGGAGACAAAACCGAATGGCATGTGGTATTTCTTGAATCGACTTTGGATCCCGAATCGTGACAATCTTCGACACTTCATTATGAACGAAGCTCATCAAACCCGATACTCCATTCATCCTGGCTCCGATAAGATGTACATGGACCTGCGTGGTCAATATTGGTGGCCTGGAATGAAGAAGGATATCGCGTCTTATGTTTCTAAGTGTCTCACGTGTGCAAGGGTCAAAGCTGAGCATCAACGACCAAGTGGTTTACTCGAGCAACCTGAAATCCCTATGTGGAAATGGGAGCATATATCCATGGATTTCATAACCAAGTTACCTCGTACACCTCGTGGTCATGATAGTATTTGGGTCATCGTTGACCGTTTGACCAAGACAGCACACTTCATACCTATACGAGATACATACAAGGTTTCAAAGTTGGCTCGAATCTACATTGACGAAATTGTGAGTCGTCATGGCGTGCCTTTACACATTATTTCCGATCGAGATGCTCGTTTCACATCACACTTTTGGTCTTCGATGCAAGAACTCTTGGGTACTCAATTGGATTTAAGTACGGCTTACCATCCTCAAACCGATGGTCAAACCGAACGAACAATCCAAACTCTCGAGGATCTACTGCGTCTTTGTGTCCTTGATTTTGGTGGTGATTGGGATACGCACTTACCGCTTGCGGAATTTTCGTATAACAATAGTTATCACTCGAGTATCAAGATGGCACCATTTGAGGCTTTGTATGGTCGTAAATGTCGTTCTCCGATCTGTTGGACTGACATTGGAGAAAATCTTATCACTGGTCCGGAACTTATTCAAGAAACGACTGACAAAGTTTCCAAGATCCGAGATAATCTTGAGGTGGCTAGAAGTCGCCAAAAGAGTTATGCCGATAAAAGACGCAAACCGTTGGAGTTTCAAGTCGACGATATGGTTCTTCTTAAGGTCTCTCCATGGAAGGGTGTTGTACGTTTTGGGAAGAAGGGTAAGTTAGCCCCACGTTTTGTAGGACCTTTCAAGATTCTGAAAAGAGTTGGAAAAGTGGCTTACAAACTGGAGTTACCTTCTGAACTTAGCGGAGTTCATCCTGTCTTTCATGTCTCGAACTTGAGGAAGTGTCTGGCTGATGAAAATTTGCATGTTCCACTAGAGGAAATTCAAATTGATGAGTCATTGCATTTCTTTGAGAAGCCTGTTGAGATTATGGATCGAACCCTAAAGAAGACCCGAACAACTACCACACCTATCGTCAAAGTCCGTTGGGAAAACAAACGTGGAGCTGAGTTCACTTGGGAGCGTGAGGATCATATGAAGGAGAGATACCCGCATTTGTTCTCGTAGCTTTATTCTTAATTTCGGGACGAAATTCTTTTAAGTTGGGGAGACTGTGACATCTTGTAATTTTGGTTAATTAAAAGTTAACGCCGTTTATTTTTATAAGGACTATTTATGCTTTTATGAAACTTATGGGGTCTTATACATATTGCTTTAATTTGTCTTTAATTTGCTTAATCTGAAAGTTGATAATGTTAATAAGTAACAATCATAATAAAGATTTTAATAATAATATTAACAAGGAAATATAGTAAATTATATAATAATAATAACACTAAGAATAATAGTAAAAGTTAATAATGATAATAATAAAAATATTAGTAATAATAGGACTAATAATAATAATAATAATAACAATAATAATAATTAAGAAAAATAATAACAATCATATTATTATCAAAAATAACAATATGTAAAAAATTAATAAACTTAAAAAGGTTTAAGGAAGTCTAGGGTGCTTTATTGCCAATTTAGGAACTTGAAACACAAGTTTCTGCATAAAATGTTAATATCTAAAACCGCAGGGACCATTTATGTAAAGATACAAAACCCAACCCCCCAACCCTTTTTCTCTCTCCCCGCAATCCCGGTCGCCGGCCGGCCATGTCCGGCGCGGCGCCGGCGAGTCCCAAACGCCAAAATCCAGTCGGTTTCGAAGCCTTAAACCGTTTCAAATCGTTCCGTGTCTTGATTCGAACTTTAATGATTCTAATAATTAGGAATTAAACGTTGAAAACTCATCCAATCGAAAGGGGTAACCGAAGCTTTCAATTCTAGAGACGTTCGAGCCTTAATCACCAATAATAATGCAATTAACTTCACCAAATCGAACGTTTATCTACCACTAATCTGTACAACTCTCAATTTTTACCTGAAACAAACAACAACATCAAATTCGAGCACCCACTTTAACCGCGAACCTGCAACCACTCGAACACCACCATACGAGCCTGATAACTACGAATTGATAAAGGGATTTCCATCGTTTCAACTATTCGAAGCTTTCTGTAAAACGAATTTGATTTTCATCGCCGATTGCAACTTGAACGAATTGCATCCTAGCCGCGGCCGTTCTTGTGCTCGTTGTCCATCAATTCCTCACGAATTCGGGTAATTAAACACATGTATAAGTTCGTTTAATCATGGGGAGGAAAAGCCCCATGGTTAATTCGATCAACAACATCAATTTATGGTTTGATTTGGGGGTAAATTGAACCTAGGGTTCATGTGAATTGGGGGAGGTTTCGGTGCTTGGTATTTTTAGGTTATAAAACCCATTCCCTAACGCGGCTGAGGCCTTAGTTCCACTGGTTAAGACAAAGCTCCCCTTAACATGAGGTCCCGGGTTCGAAACCCAGGAACCTCATGTTTTCTTTTTAAGGCTTTTAGCCTTCCAAACCCATTTTAAAATCTTTTAAAAATTATAAAAAACTCCTTTATAAAAGCTGCATTTTTTCTAAAATGTTTTTAATTGTTTTCTGAAAATTATTTCTTTAAAAAAAATAAACATTCTTGTTACTTTTGATAAATAATCCAGAAATAATATAATTAGTTTAATTGTTATATATAAAAAAAAAAAACACATATTATATTTCACAAATATGATTATTTCAAATGTAGTCTTTAAATTATTGTTTAAATTATGTTTATAGACCTTATTTAAATCTTTATATACCGAAATTGTTATCAATGTTATATTTATATATAAAACTTTATATAGAATGTAACAAATTTCTTTGAATTTAATAAATATAATTCATTTCATATTGTTAAAACATAATCATTCGACAAGCACTAAATACCAAATCGCTACCCTAGACCTCAAATTAAATCGTTAAATATATTATCAAACTTAAAATCTTGTAAATATATATAGGTATCTTGTGACGGATTACGTTGGAACAACGACTTTTATTTCTTATTAATCATCCATTTATACATTTATTGAAACAAGTGAGTATTCCATACCCCCTTTTCATTTTATTTCATACTTTGGGGTGAGACATGTTAACCTATACTTTGCATTGTAAACTTATTTGAGACTTGTAAACTTTATGGCAATTTCATCATGTTAAGTTGTGGTTAGTTGAATTTATGTGGTTACCATGTTATGGCGTTATATGTACAATCATTAACTATTGCTAGCCCAGCGAAGTCATAGATCTATGGGTAAGACAAGCCTGCTTGGTTGATCCAAGTACACTTAGCTGATCGTATATACTTTTAACGTTTGAGACTTGTAAAACATTGTCAAGGCTTGATTGTTGCATTGTTCATAGCATCCCTAATCACAATATATTCACTAACTTATGACTTGAATTGCCATCTTTTATATGTACTTATGTATAAAAAACTATGGAATGCTCACCAACATTATTGTTGACCATTTATTTTTAACATGTTTCAGGAAATGCCCAAGTTTGATTTTCTACAATTTGAAGCTTGCAACTAGGAATGGACCTAGACTAATAAATAAGATAGAATGATTCATTGCATTCTACGTTATGTTTTTGTTTCCTTGAAAACTTATGATTGTAATGTGACAATTTAAAATTTATGTTTAAACTTTATTTGGTTTATTAATAGCGTTATGTGGCTACGAACGATCTTAACTCTCACTCCTCGACGTTTCCGCCGTCAAGGTTGGGGTGTGACAGTGGCCTAAATGTATTTGAAACAAAACTACGGGTTGCTCCAGTATCGAATAGCACAGTAGCATACTGATCGTTTACAGGGAATGTACCCGTGACAACTTCTGGTTCGTGTCGAGCTTCTTCTGCCTGCATTATGAATGCTCTCCCCTGAGGGTTGTTCTGATTAGCCGGTGCCTTTCCTTTCAGCTGTGGACATTCGTTTCGGCGATGGTTTTCATTCCCACATTGATAGCAGACTGATTTTGGATTTGCAGGGTTTTTGCAGTCTCGGGATATATGCCCCTTTTTCTTGCAGTTGTAACAGATTACCATCGCACAGTTGCCTTGATGGTATCTTTGGCAAGTGTTGCACCATGGCTGGTTTTCTGTCTGGGGTTTCTTTTCCCGTGTCATTCCTAGGTAGTTTCGAGGGGGCTGTCTAACTATTCGTTTCTGAGGGGTTCCCTTAAATCTTCCCCCTGGGCTATCATCACTCCACTTTCTCTTTTCTCCAGATCTAGGGTTGCCTAGTGATCCATTTCTTATCATTTCATCTGTCAAGCTTCCTGATAAACTTACAGTATCTTGAAAAGTCTTGGGTCTAGCTGATTTTACTAATCCCCTTATCTGTGGCACTAGTCCCCAAATATATCTTCCTATTCTCTTTGATTCTGGGGCCACTAGATGTGGTACTAACCTCGAGAGTTCATTGTACCTGTCAGTATATTCCCGATGTGCTGCTCCTTTCATTTCTAAAGCTAAAAATTCAGTTTTTAATTTTTCTATTTCATTATAAGGGCAGTATTTCTCTATAACTAATTTCCTGAATTCCTCCCAACTTAACTCATTCATAATGTGCCTACCTTTAGTGGTCATCTCCATTTTCCACCAGGATTGTGCTTCCCCTTTTAGTGAGTGTGAAGCAAACAAGGTTCTGTTGTTATTGGCACATTTGATGATCTCCAGAGTTGACTCCATTTCATCTAACCAGCGTAGAGCTTGTACTGCTCCGCCTCTACCATCAAATTCTCGGGGTCTACATGACATAAAGGCTTTGTAGGAACATCCTTTCTCTGTTATAATCTCTTCTGCTGGTTGTTCTCTTATGGCATCATCAGTTGGTATTTCGTTGCCGGGGGTTGTGGTACCGAGGTTCAGGTTTTGTTGAAGTTGAGTTACTAGTATGGGTATGGCAGGTTCCAATTGCTGTGACACTATTCGGGAGATCCTTTCATCTTCATTGGCTGTCGAGTTAACAGGTGTTTCTTCTCCAAGTCTAGTTCTAGGTCGTCCCACTCGCGCAGTCCTCCTTATGGGTTGCGTATTTCTTCTTGGCGGCATGCTTTTCTATAGTTAATTGTAGTAAATATTAAAAAAAAATTAGATTCTTAACAATATTCTAGTTAACATATAAGCAAGTAATAGTTCAAACACAAAAGATGTTTTTCATTTAAGTTCTTATGTAAAGATTTCACATTAAAAGTTAGATCCTAATTTCTCTGCACCCATTTCCATATTCTTGAGAAGATATTTCCCTTGGGTGCTTTTAGTTCCTTAACGTCCTTCTGAATATTCCTGATCCCTTGTTGAGTTTTCCTGAGCTGTTTAAGGGTTTGTTGAGTGGCTGTGTTTTGATCTTCATCCATCCTTTGTCTTTTAGCTTTACTTCCTTCGTTTCTGAGGGAGTTAGTTTCTTGTATCTCCTTGCCTTCGTCTTGCTTGGTCTTGAATTTGTTCCCGGGTCGTACCCTTTTCCTAGGAGTTTTAATGGTATACCCTCCTACCATTACAAGTGCACGACGGACATAAAATTTAGGCTTAGGATTATCTTCATCTTTGGTTGGAAAAGGTTCTAGAATTTGCTGAGGTTCAGGTTCAAGCGTAAGTTCTTTGTGATCATTATGATCCGAGTATCCGGATGAGTCAGTCTCACAAGAATTGTTATCGGTACTCATGGCTGCAAAACAAATCTTTTCATGGTTTTGAACCCAACAGTTAGTTACCTATTTCTGTATATATTATAAATCCTTTTCAAGGAACATGCTTTAATATTCATGGAATCATAACACGCAAATTCATATATACACACAATTATACAGATATGAGCTTATGGTTATAGTCTAGGTATTTTATGGTACCTAATTCTCTATAACCAATGGCTCTGATACCAACCTGTCACATCCCGGCGGAAGCGTGAAATGCTTAGGGTGTGACCTGTTTGCTCAGAACTTATTGATATACAATTTTTACCAAATATCACATAAACATATATTTCATGATAAGGCATATTAAATATATATAATAACACATAGCATAACAAGATTATTAATATAGGAATTAGGATTACATCAATTCATGATAGTCAAAATTTGAACTAACATAACCCTATTACATTAACATCCTAACAGCAACATCTTCAGAGACGATGGAAGTGTGCATCCACCGAAACACTGAGATCATATAAGTTCACTGTCAGGTTAACACAAACTTTTCCCACAACCTCTCCCCAGCCATTATAAACATCAAAGGAGAACATTAAGCTGTTAGTCATGGTGAATTCCTGAAAAAAGCATACCCAAAACAGTCAACATAAAGTTGGTGAGCTTCACAGGTTTATCAAACATGTAATATTGATGCATTATATACAACCAAACCTTACATAACAATCAGATCATTCATATCTGTCATAACACATTTCATAAATCAGATAATATAGCATCACAATACTCATCCTATTGGTGCAGGAAATATTTTCCTAAGTAGCGCTACCAATATTATCTAACGGTTCCACATCCGAATTAATGGTTGTAACATAAATTTCAGAAAATAATGCATCAAATAGTATGCTTTTTCCCCAAAACTTTATAAAACAAAATGGGCCATGAAACTCACCTTCACTCCAAATGGTAACCTATAAACAAGAAAAATATTTATAGTTTAGAAAATGTATTTTTCTTTAACATTTTTAGTACCTCAGATTGAAGAATTTATTTCTTAAGTTAGGTTTTAGTATAAATTCCGAAATATTCACAGTAGATGTATCTTAGTGTTAGATAAAATATACTAAAATTTCATATTTAAATTATTTTCAGGCTAATTCTTATTATTTTTACATTATTCAAATAATTCTTTAGAAAGACCTTCGGGCCTCTAAAATTAGTCAAATTTTGTCAGATTAATAATTATAATTCGTATGGTTTCTCAAAATTTTCTCATGTTTTAAATCATAGCAGAGTTATTTTTATAATGTTTCCTATTTTACTCTTATTTGCTAAAAATATCAGATCATGCCCAAAAATTCTAGTTTTTACACAGACTGTTCTATTTATATTATCATATTTTCTATAAATTTTACGATAATTTATTTCATAATTTAAGTATTTTTCCCGATTTTTAGTTGACAGAATAGTTAAAAATTAATATTTCGGATAATATTTTGAGTTAGGTCACGAGATTTTTCCAGTGGATTCTATAATTTTTAATAGTCAGTATATAATTTTTCTATACCTTTACTAGGATCGGTTCTTTTAATATAATTTTTCTCTTTGTATCCTTAAATATTGCATATAAATTAACTAATTTATAGGAATGGTACCAAATTTTGCAGAGTTCTATTTCCTAATATTTTAAATATATTTTTAATATTTGTTCCCACAATCACGGTTATTTAATATGCTGAATCAATTTAACAAACTATGACTAGATTTTTTTTTTAACCCTTTTGTTGATAATTTCTTGCTAAAACTTTGATTTTTAAGTTTTGTTTTATTTTTTCAGATTCTTAAAACCTTTCTTTTTGTTTTGAAAAGTAGGTTTGTTTTTGTATATGTTTCTATAAGAACTTTGTTTTAACCAAAAGGGTTAATCACATGTGCTTTATTTAACACATGTTTGGTTTCCATAATCTGAATCAAGCAAAGTTTTAGGAGTTAGAAGCTTGATTTTGACAGAAGGAGAGTGTGAGAAGAAGGTGAGGATGGTCTAAGCTTGCTTGGTTTTGGTGTTCTTGATAGTCTTTCGGGAGATGATGCTTCCACGAGGCTTGGATGTTGCTGCCGTGTGTCCGAAAGTGTGTGACCGAGTGAAGTTGATGATGGTATTTGCTTGGAGAGGTGGTGACCGAGAGGATTGTGATGATGACTTGTGGCTTATGGTGGTGATGTTTGAAGGTGGTAACCGAGAGACAAAGTGGAGGGTGGTGGTGTTAGCCGAGAGTTTGAGATGGGATGGTGGTGTCCGTGAAGTGGGGAGTAGGAATAGAGATTGAGAGGCTACCGAATGAAGATGGGTTCTCGGTTGTGGTTCGATAGTTTGGGTTTCCCATTCGGCCGAGACCTCCAAATAGTGGAGGTGTAATTATGAAGTCTAGTCCTTAGGGTGTGAGGTGGTGTTATAGGTCTAGTGAGTCGGTCATTAGGGGGGGCTAGGTGGCGGGTTGGGGTTGAACTTGGTGGCATGGTGAGTCTAGGTGTCACTCAAAGAGAGGGGTGAGTCAATGATCATTAAGGGATGGTTATGGTGTAAATCGGGTGGTTAAGGATGAAAGTCGGGTTCTTAAGGGTGTTAACCGAGTGGTTCTTGATCTTTAATGGTTCTTTGGTTTAAGGTTTAGGTGTAGGGAATTTGTTTATGTTTGTTTTGATGTCAAATTTCTTGTGATGTTAACTTATGTTTGTGGTGTTTGGTTGGATTATATTTTGGTTTACTTAGTGTTTGTTTGGTGTTTTGAGTTTCTTGTTCATGTAATGTTTGGTATCAAAAGGTTATGAATATGGATACATGCGTACGTAACTTCTTGTTTATGCATGCAAGCATGCAAATGATCAACACTTATGTTCATGTGATGTGCACATGTTTCTTAGCAAAAGATGGTAATGCACACGTAGAAGGGTATGCATGCGACCATGCATACGTATACATATATATATAAGTGAACAACATACTTGTATAAGCAAAATGAAAGCATGCATACGTATATGTATGTATAAAAATATATATATTAACCTAGGTGTGGCTTAGAATATTTGAATGAACTTAGTGTATAAAATTTTTAAATCTAGGGTTGTCACACTAGTAGTGTATTTGTTTAAACTAAATAATTGTCTCTAATATTAATTTCAAAAGAGTTTGTTGTCATAAACTTTGTTGGATCCAATGGTGTATTCCTATACATGCTAGTATTTACTAAAATTTGATTCACACTTTATATATTGTTTCCTGCAGATGGAAAAATGGTTTATTATGTTTATAATGAGTAAGTTAATGGTGTTTCAGGGTCATCAAAACATCAAACTAACTAGACCATCTCTAATGATCATGTTTTGATCATCAAACCCATACGTTAGGAGTAGAACATAGTTCTGTTTTCATTATAATGATCGCTTGCTTTTATCTTGTAATGTTTTTGTTCGTATATCCCTTTTAGTTATATTAGTTAGTTTTTTAACATGATTTTCTTTGTTTTTTCCCTTCTTTTTGATCGTTGGATCATTGGATGCTTACGTGGAATACTAATCTGCACAGTTAGAGGTTGGGGATTAATTTAACACACGTAATAATGAACTCGCATCTATCCAACTTTGATTTAACCTACTTAGTGGTGATAAAATACATAAGAAATTGACATAATAATTTGACAACCCAAATTTTCAGTCATGTAGCGTAATAATTACCTTAAAGACAAGTAAAACAATTTAACTGAATGTTTTAAATTTAATGAGCTTAATTACAAGTTAAAAACAACTGAAACGATTAAATAGAATGTATGGTTTGCATATTATTCTACTACTTCGATCCATTTAGTACCATTCAAATTTAATTAAATTAACATTATTCAAATCAACAAGTGCAAATAATACACATAACCAACCCCTTAAATATCAAGTTGTTGATAAATAAAGACAGCTTTAATCAAATTATTGAACATTAACAACAGAATAAAATTCCAAACTTCTGAAATTAGTTGTGAGTTGATTAAATAATTGATTATTCTCTCCGTTTGAACACAAGTTCAATAGGTTTCTCCTTCTGCAAAGTCACACCAAATTTTTCAGTCATATCAAGTTTTGTTGGATCCTCATCATTTGGAAGAGACCAATCATATCCGAGAATCAAGGACGCTAACATGGTTTGCAAACTCTTAACACCAGATGGTAAACCAGGACACATCCTTCTACCACCACCAAAGGGTATTAACTCATAGTCATGACCTGTAAAATCAATGTTTGAACCAATAAACCTTTCGGGTTTTAAGGTGTTAGGATCCTCCCAAACATTTGGGTCATGACAAATTGCCCAAACGTTGACCCATACTTGAGCATTTCGAGGAATCGTATAATTCATAACTTCACAAGCTTCAACAGCACGTCGTGGAATTAAGACCGGTACAACAGGGTGCAATCTCAATGTTTCCTTGATAAAAGCATTGAAATAAGTCAATTTAGAAAAGTCCGAATTTATGATAGTCATGGAATTTAGTTCTTTTTTTAGCTCGTCTTGTACTTTGTGCATGATACTTTGATTCTTTAACAATTCAGCCATAGCCCATTCAATGGTTGTTACTACGGTATCTGTACCTGCTATGAATAATTCCTGCATGTATGAAATCTAAAATTAAAATACTAATATAATAATGACAACAAATGCACACACAAAAATATATGTGTATATATATGAGAGTTTTCTCTAGTAAGATTCTATCTTTGTTCAATATGGAATTATGTGTCAAAACAAAGATAACAGAATGCTTTAGATGATTTTTTGACATTCGTTATTTTCAATTACTTTTGTATGTATTAACTTCAATAATACATGTTCCCACGATCACCTACTTGGTTTATAATGCTACGGGTGGGTTTTGATAAACCAAATTTTTTTAAGATCAAATCTTATTAATATGTGTGTATTGTCTAGCGTACGTGTTACATGATTATGTGTGTGTGATCTTGACAAAATCTCTTTTTTGAACATCAAAAAATGATTCTTAGTATAGCAAGAGGATGTCTGTTAAGGAATTACCAGAACCAAGATGTTAATTTGAGCAGTCGTAAAATTAGTTTCAAGTAGTCGATCCAAGAAATCTTTTTCATGGTCTTCCACAACCATTTTCTTGGCGAGTCGAGCTCTCCTTTCTTTAACTATAGCTTCTGAAAAGCTAGATAACTCGTCAAGATGATTCAAGCTGTCTTTCCTTAGTCCTTGAAGATCTAGGCCTCCAACTATAGGGAAAAAATCACTTACATTTGGTGTAACAGAATTCTCCAATATCTTAAAGAGCCCGAACTTCAACTTATGAGCAGTTTCATCATCCTTCAAATCAAGAAAATCTTTGCTGAACAATATGTTGCTCAAAGTGTTAATCAATGTAGTAAAAATTAGCTCCTCAATTTTCACTACTTTTCCTTGTGTGCTATTCAGGAAATCTAACATGTGAGACAACTTTTCATTCCTTAATTTTGACTGGGACTCTATTGCTTTAGCCGAGAACAGCTCAAGCCGACACAAGGTTCTACATGATTTCCAGTGTTCATTGCAGTCCCTCGCCCACACAAAGTAGTAATCAATGAAACTTTGTTGAAGGGCATCAGGTATGGAACGACCAGAAAGATGACGATCTTGAGTCTTCAGAACTTCCTTTGCTGCCTCTGGAGAAGAGGCTACCACAAGAAGTCGAGTGCCTAATCGTAGAGAGATGAGTGGGCCGTATTTTTTTGCGAAGTTGGCAGCTACAATATGAGGATTTTTGGCCATTTGGTGCATGTTGCCGATGATTGGCCATGGTCGTGGCCCTGGTGGGAGATTTTTGGCAGACGTAAAATATGTATATACGTAAGCCACAAACAATAAGAAGAGAGGTGTTGCGAAAAGGAGAAAAGAATACAATAGATTGAGCTCCATAGAATTAAAAGAATATGATTTCTATTAGTATGTTTTTGGTGTGGTTTACTTTGTGCATGAACATGTGCTTTTATAGGCTTCAAAGTCATCCACTAATTTATGGCATGCTTGATTTTAATTTAGGATGAAAATATAATCAAACTTAAAGGAAAACAAATTTAATAAGTTGATGACAAGAAACGCAACGGAACTTTCATAAAGCAATACGATTTTCATTTAAACAAAAAAACTAAATCTTAATCTAAAATCTTTTATGCTTTTGATCTCTTGTTTTGATTTAAGTACAAGAATTACGTGACATGGGTTTCTTCGCTGATGATTTATTTTAAGAAGAAATGATTGGGGCGGCTAAAATATTTTTTGATTATTATATTTTGGTTAATTATCAGAATAATTAAATATTTATAGAAAACCACAATTTTATAACTCACAGCAATTTAGAATTCGAATTGCTAACTTATATTATTATGTAACTTGCTGTCATTGTTTACCCATTTTTCTTCTTCGGCTTCTATTACTACAAAATAATTCTAACTGCAAAAACTAAGTCATTGCTGTCATTGTTACACGTTAACTGTGCAAAACAAGATTAATTTACAACATTTAAGTCGATAAACGAAGAAATTATGTCATTTTCAGGGGTCAAAAACTAAGATAAAATAAGTACAAAACTTCAAGTAAATTGTTTATACACCATTACACTAAAGAATCCCAGACGACGTGAAAGACCACTTGCTTTATTTTTTCAATTTAAAAACGGCAAATTGAAAACCGACGTACAAATAAATATATGACATTACGACGTCGTGAAATATTGACCAATGGAATATTATGAATCTTGACCAACATTCTCATAATTTATAAGTTATAACCATGGTGGTTCCATTTTGTAGACCATTAAATTATCTATAAGAAACGAGTAGAAAAGAAAACTATTTTTGACTAAGATAAAATGTGTAAACACAAACTTTATTACCCTTCCTGCGTGCTATGGTAAAATTTCATATTTGTCATAGTTATTAGAAACTACGGATAGTCGGATCTTGTTCTTGTCCTCTCTGAATAATCAAGTTTTTGTTCCCCACATTAGACGGATATTACTTGTTAGGTTTTGACGTTTATTTTTTGAAAGTGACAACTTTTTCTTTTAGTTGCTTGTTTTTAAGAAAATCAGAAGAGCTAAACAACTATTACCCAACTCCCCTCCCTAAATACCTTTCACCATCTTCAATCATTGTCTTTGACACCCATTTTGGTCGACATCTCTGATCATCTTCTTCGATGAATTATTTTGTTCACGGTTTACCAGGTTTTCCTCCAAATTCATTTCGAGCTAATTAAATAGAAAATGACAGCTATTGATTTGACCTTAAAAGTAGAAAACTAAGGGTTGTTTGTTCAAATAAATAGAAAATTACAGCTATGGAGTTGGAATATTAATTTTAAACATTTGATTATTTTGTTAAACATTCCTTGGATAAGTAGAAAGAAAATGAATTTCAATTAATGTTTGAAAAAATTCAATTTTAATTTCGTGACCAACCAAACAGAAATTTGGATTAAAGTTTTACAATTTCACTATAATTCTAAATTTTCAAAATAAACATTGAAAACCATGAACTTAAAATCAAACATTGAAAACCATCTCCGACTTAAACCATTGTATTATCTCAGACTCAAACGTTAAGCTAGAATTCTCTAAATATAATTAATTTAAAAAAGTATTAAAGAAATTTTAAAAAGTAAAAATGTAAGTAATATCTTAAACACATTTTTGTAAAAATCACGTTGCATTAGAGTATGAAAAACCCTTTTATACTCCTCCTTAGACCTGAATAGTTGAATGAAGTCTTGTGAGGTTTTCTAGTAAATACACGCACAAAGTTCTTCGAGTTGGCTCATGAGTAGCACTAAATTTTATGTATTTAGCCATACCATACCTAATATTCCTTCATAGTGGTCAAAGTGAACAAATTCCTACTAAATTCCCTACCTAAGTTCGGTACTTGACATACCAAGTCTATACTAGTTTCTAAAAAATTGGATATAACTTTATTAATTGCTACTATGCTTCCACTTCATAATAAATTGTCCAATGTCTTGTAGTACCACCATCCTAATTTTTATCCTCAAACTATCTTCACGCCGACATATAAGTGTCTCACTCAATGGTGCTCAAGGGGTGCTACGTCTGTTGTCGGGTGTTTAAACATTCAATTTTATGCTTCAAATGATTCATAGCCTATTCTTTCATATCATAATCATCTATAACCCATATCACATGTGGCTTTTCAACAAATGTGGAGACTATTGTGGTATTAATCTTCACGACCTCCTCTCCCACTTGAAAATATGGTGAGATGGACTCTTCTACTTGTATTATCAAAATTAATTCTTCATGCTTGATACTTAAATAGTGAAATCATTATTGATCGGAAAGGTGGTGTTGTTATATAAACTTATTGATCTCGAACAACATAAATTCCAATCAAGTAATATATTCCTTCTTCTTAGATTGCTAAAAATGACTGACATTTTTATAGTAACATTTTCTAGTTTCTGACTAGAAAAATAGCATTGGTTCTTATTGTAACCTTAGTAAAAGTTAACCGGTTTGAGTATCCATAATATCTCTTAGATTACGCTTATAAAAATACTTGTATGCGAGCACGACTATTCATGGGTATAATTGTTTTACTCTGCCTTGTAACTTGAGCTATATGCCAGCTTCGGTTCATATTGTTGCAAACCCAATCTTGCCTAAAATGATAATTTACATCTGATTGATAATAACCTTGATACTTAGTAGAATTGGCTTGTAGTATGAAGAAGATGATGTTGTATCTTAAAATTCTTCATAATCTATCATCATATATCCTTGCATTTGATTGATACAACCATCATGTTTCTTATATGCTTCAATCCTCTTACACAACACTAAAAAATTGTTACAAACAATGGATCGAATAGCATAATATTCACATAGATCATCATCCCAGTTCATGGTGAGATCAAAGTACGTAAGATTCTACTATAATGAAATAGCTTGCATGTCACACCCCCAGCCGGGCGGAAAAACAGAGGGGCGATGAATATATATCTTAAAAGCACATTAATAAGAAGTTTACGGGTATACATTTATTGAAATAAATGTATTTGGTACAAGATTATAATGTTTAAACATATGGTCCTAATCCTAAGCCTATAATAACACATCTTCATATATGCCATAAATATTGTCCGAAGTGTATCCATAAGCTCACATTTTTGGTTGTTATCTATAAAAAAAGTTTAAAAAGGTCAACTTAAATGTTATTGATCTTGTAAAGTTTTGAAACTTAATAAAATAGTTGTTGGAAGAAATCAAGATGTTGAAATCAAATATAAATTATGCCACTTTATGTAAATATAATACTGCACAAGTAATAAGACCATGAGCTCACAACAAACCTAAAACAAAAATAATTGAAATTAAAGACCTTTTAATACTTATCAAGAATACTGGTTGTTGTTATTACAGAATTAATCATTAAATATCACTGACTAATGATTTACTCGATTAACAAATCTAGAGAATGGGAATGCCTACCCTGATAGAACTATCTATGCCTTTTAACGTCTCCTCTAGGAGTTAATTGATTGTGTATGAACAACTCGGACTTTAAATGTGATGAATGAAACTAAATTATGCAATATACCATAGTGTAAACATGGCACATAAAAGCAATATATCAAATTTCATTGTTAGGTAATCATTTTTCTCGCCTGAAACAATTTAAAGTAAAAAGGAGCTTCGAAAAACTCACTGTTGCAGTTATGTACTGATCATTAAACAAGTTCGGGTGGATTAAACTAAAGAAAATACTAAGTAGAAAAGGTCATTGATCTTTTAAGATCTTTAAAGTGAAAACTTGAAATTGATGGAGTTTATGAGAGTGTTGGGAGAGACCGAGGTGTAGGGAGAAGAGACATGATGTTAGGGTTCTATTATTGGTAATTACATTAGTATAAATGAATCGTATATAAATTATTATTGGTTCTAATAGCTTCATAAATCCATTTAAGGGTTCTATGAAAAATTATCAATTTTGTGCTTATGTACTAGTGTAACTAGTTTGTGTAGGATGGTAAAATTGAGATAATTCCCCTTGCAAAGATGATGAGGATATATTTTCCTTTTTATTTAATATACATATGTATTCAAACATACTAGCGGATTAGACCCGTGTTTGTCTCGCTTTGGTTTTAGATGTATAAGCGAATGTCGAAGTGATAGTTTTTAGGGTTATTTTTGTTTTGGTGAATTTAATGATATAGGCACTCGGATTCTCGTGTATATAGTCACATGTTTTAAGGATTTGCTATTATACCGTCATGATACTATCACCGAATATATGGTAATTGATAGGTCAGTGATATTAATTAAAACGAACACGTTAGAAGGGTTTGAATAAAAACCATTATGAAATTTAAAATATTGTATTATGATTAACGTACGTTACTATTTATAATAGATAATTCCTTGATACACACATACTTTTAGTTCCGTTGATTTATAACTACCTCTTTAGGTTAGAGAATATTAATTTTCAATTAAGATAATATTAACTTTAAATAACATCTAGTTACACAAATATAAAAAGTAAATAGAAAGTAAAATGTAAATTTTAGATTAAATTTAATGTAGTGTATTTGTAACAACCCTAAGTATAAGATTTTATACACTAGTACGTTTTAATTATTTAGCTACACCTAGGTTAACCTATATATGTTATTATACATGTATATGTGTTATACATATGCATGTTTTCATTTTACTTATACATGTGCTATCTCTATTAAAATATACATGTATATTATATACGATATACGTATGCATGCACAACCTTTTACGTATGCATGTATCCATATTCATAACCTTATGATACCAAATATTATATGATCAAGATACACCAACTATACAACATCAAACAAAACCAAAACACAACCCAACCAAACATCACAAACACAAGTTAACATCAAGTGAAACTTACATCAACACAAACCTAAACAAATCCCTTACACTTAAACCTCAAACCAAGCACCAATTAAAGATCACAAAACTGGTCCATTAATACCCTTAAGCACCGATTAAACAAACCAAATAACTAGGATAACCTTGTAATGATTGTGTGATGACTCACACACTCCTTCTCGTGACACCTAGCCGCAAGAACCAACTCACCATGCTAAAGTCTTGCCACCTTTCTAACCTATTACCCTAGTGTAATAATGGAGATCCCTCCATTTAATCCAACCGAAACATTCATCGGGTTTTACATGAACAAGCACAACCATCACTACCTCTCGGTTACAATCAATCACCATCATCACAACCACTTCTCAAAACCACACCTTCCACTTCCCGAACACTAAACATCAACTCCACCCGGTCATCTGTTGGCCACACACTCTCGGTTACTCACCATCACCAAACACCGCGACCTCAACACCTCCATTCGGCCATTCACACACTCGGAAATCACCACAACACCATAACAAACCGTTATCATCATCACCTCCTACTTACATCACGGTTACAAAGCAGCAACATCCAAGCCTCGTGGAAGCACCATCTCCCGAAAGATTGTCAAGAACACCAAAACCAAGCGGACTTTTAGAACATCTTCATCTTCTCCTCATACTCTCCTTCTGTCAAAATCAAGGTTCTAACCCCTAAAACCCTACTTGATTAAGGTTATGAAAATCAAACATGTGTTAAATAAACACATGTGATTAACCCTTTTGATTAAACACTCAAGGTTTTTATAAAAACATATAAAAATCAAACTTATTTTTCAGACAATAAGAAAGATTTTAAGAATCTGAAATAAGTAAAACAAATCTTAAAAATCAAATTATAACAAGAAATTATCAACAAAAGGGTTAAAAAACTTAGTTATAGCTTGTTAAAATCGGTTCTGCATATTAACAACTATGATTGTGGGAACAAATATTGAATATTTATTTAGAATATTAGGAAATAAAGTTCTGTAAATTTTGGTGCCATTCCTATAAATAAATTAATTTATATATAATATCTAAGAATTTAAAAGGAAAAATCATACTAAAAGAACCAACCCTAGCAAATGTATGAAAAAATTATATATTGACTACTACAAATTATAGAATTTTTTGAAAAAGTTTCATGACCTAACTCAAAAATATGTCTAAAATATGAATTTTTAATTATTCTGTCAAATGAAAATCGGGAAAAATACTTAAATTATGAAATAAATTATGATAAATTTATAGAAAATATAAGAATAAAGATGGAACAGTCTGTGAAAAAATTAGAATTTTTAAGCATGTTCTGATAGTTTTATTAAATATGAGTAAAATGAGAAAATTTTTAAAAATTGACTCTGCTATGATTTAGAACATAAGAAAATTTTGAGAAACTATAAGAATTATAGAAATTATTCTGAATAAATTTGACTAATTTTAGAGGCCCGAATATATTTCTAAGAAATTATTTAAATAATGTAAAAATTATAGAAAATAGGCTGAAAATAATAATAAAATGAAATTTTAGTATATTATATCTAATATTAGAATATGTCCACGGTAAAAATTTCGTGATGTATAACGACTTTAGCATAACTTCTAAAATAAATTTTATAACCTGAGGTGCTAAAAATGTTAAAGAAAAATATATTTTTTTTCTAAACTACGAGTATTTTCTTGTTTATAGGTTATCATTGGAAGTAAAGGTGAGATTCATAGCCCATTTTTATTTTATAAAGTTTTGGGGAAAAAGCATACCATTTTATGAATTGATGCATTATTTTTGAGATTTATGTTACAACCATTAATTCGGATGTGGAACCGTTAGATAATATTGGTAGCGTTACTTAGGAAATATTTCCTGCATTAACAGAATGAGTGTTGTAATTCTATATTATCTGATTTATGAATTATGATATGACAGATATGAATGATCTATTGCTATGAAAGGTTTGGTTGTATATAATAAATCAATGCTATATGATTAATAAACCTATGAAACTCACCAACTTTATGTTGACTGTTTTGAGTATGCTTTTTCAGGAATTCACCATGACTAACAGCTTAATGTTCTCCTTTGATGTTTATAATGGCTGGGGAGGGGTTGTGGGGAAAGTTTGTGTAAATCTGACAGTGAACTTGTATGACCTCAGTGTATCGGTGGATGCTCACTTCCATCGTCTTTGAAGATGTTGATGTTAGATCTTTAATGATGTAATAGGGTTATGTTATTTCAAATTTCGACTGTCATGAATTAATGTAATCCTAATCCCTATAATATTTATGAAATATGTTAAGCTTATGTGATAAAATCTGTTATGCTTTGCTATGAGATATGTTATATTTATGTGATACTTGGTAAAAGTTGTGAAGCAATGAGTTCTGAGCAAACAAGTCACACCCTAAGCATTCACGCTTCCGCCGGGATGTGACAGTATTAAATAATCTTATACTATTAAGTAATATATTGTAATATTACTTGAATAATGTATTGGTTTTTTTAACAACAATTCCTATTACCAGGAAAATTTTCACCAAAATAGTACACTATAACATTTGAACCCACAACCACTTGATTGGGTACTTTGTTATTGAGTACTTTGTTACACCAATTAAATAATAGTATATAGAGTTCCATATGTTTTTCTTCTTTGTATATTGGAATGAGTTTAAATACAAAGTCTTATAAAATTAAAAATTATAAAAGGTAATATAATGTTAACAAGTGTTCTTTTGATCAAAATTAGTTTAGGGACAAAATTGGTAACGTTCCCCCTTTCAAAGTTTCAACTTTTTTAAACACTCATAACTTTTACATACGACATTATTTTTTAAAAAATTACATCATAAAAACGAGTATATTTTAATCTTAAAAATGAGTGTTGATATAAAAAATAATGTTTTTAAAACTAATTATGTAATTTCGTCAGGTTATTGTGTAATCTTTTTAATTGATTAAGATTACATAATTATTTAATGAGTAATACATAATAAACTTGAAACATAAAATGTTTATATTTCTTATTATTGAAACTTTAAACGCTTGTAATTTTTATATACGTATTATTTTAATTTTTTTTATTTCACCATAAAGACAAGTATTTTTTAATCTTTAAAGCGCATATAATTTTGATAGATAATTTTTTTTATTTCAGTTCATTGTATAATATCTTTTACTTTATTGTGTAATATCAGGTTATTATCTAATATTCATTATATCTTTATGGCTAATATTGACCATTTTGTTATGCATTGTGGTTTTAGAAATAATAATTTTCAAATAATACAATCCTAAAATGTAATTTTTGTATGTTTTAAAGTTCATTGTGTAATTATGAGCAGGTTATTGTGCATTTTATTATTAACTACATTTCAAGTTTCATCTTTTTTTAAATGCTCGTAACATTTATATATAATATTATTTTTTTATAGTTACACCATAAAAACAAGTATTTTTTAATATTTAAAACGCCTATAATTTTAATAAATAGAAAATGAACTTTCTTTTTAATGTTATTCCATCTCATTGTGTCACATCCCGACGGAAGCGTGAAATGCTTGAGTGTGACTTGTTTGTTCAGAACATACTGATCAAACAAATACAAAAGATTCATCACATATTTTTAGTCTAAACATTTAAACATAACATTAATTAATATATGTTAGGGTTACATCAATAATATAATAAAATTTTCAAATATAACCCTATTACATACATATTAAACTAACTGCTACATCTTCAGTAACGATGGAAGTAAGCGTCCACCGATAAGCTAAGATCGTACAGGTTAACAGTTAGATTCTCACAAACTTTCCCCATAACTTCACCCTAGTCATTATACACATCAAAAGAGAACATAATGTTGTTAGACATGTTGAATACCTGAAAAAGCATACTCAAAATAGTCAACATAAAGTTGGTGAGATCATAGGTTTAACTTCAGACAAAATATTTTGATGCAACATAGATAAGTATACAACCAAACCTACTTATAAGCCGAGTGATTCATAACTGTCATAACATAAATCACAAAAATCAGATGATATAGCATCACAACACTCATCCTGTTGGTGCAGGAAATATTTTCCTAAGTAGCGCTACCTATATTATCCAACGGTTCCATATCCGAATTAATGGTTGTAACATAAACGACAGTAAATCTCAAAAAATCTTATATATATGCATCATTCTTATAACAGTATGCTTTCCCCCAAAAACTCATAAAATACAAACTGGGCTATGAGTCTCACCTCTTACTCCAATGAGTAACCTATAAACAAAATATTTATAGACTAGAAAATATATTTTTTTCAAAACTTTTAACACCTCAGATTATGAAAATTAATACAGAAGTTATAATCATTCATATGTCACGAAATTTTTACAGTAGATACATACAAAAATCTAATACAACATACCAAAGTTTCATATATTAACTATTTACAGTTTATTTTCTGGAATTTTTATAATATTTCTATTAACTAGAAAAAATACCTATAGGTTTCTAAAATTCACCAAAGTTTATCAAGATTTACATACCAAAATTTACACTACTTCAAAATTTCCTGAAGTACTAAATCATAACAGAACTCTTTTTAATTATTTTTATTATTCTGATAGTATTCGGTAAAAATACCAAAATATATCCAAAACTTCTAAGTTTTATACAAAGTGTTCTAATTTAATTATTATACTTTGTATAAATTTTTCATGATTTATCTTATTTATTAAATATTTTTCTAGATTTTTGATTTGCAGATACTTCTAAAATTCTAAACTTATGCATAATTCGAATTAGACCATGAAACCTTTTCTACAAGTCCTATAAAACATAAACAATATCAAATAATTTGTCCAGCTTTTTACCAGGTTCGGTTCTTCCAGTTGATAATTTTCTTTCAAATACTATAATAATTCATATAAATTATTGTACTTATTATAATTGTATCACAATTTGCAGAATGTTAATCCTTAATATTTCTAACATATTCACCATTTTTATTCCCATAATCACAGTTATTTAAGTAATACATCAAATTTATCAAGATTTCACATAATTATAACCCTTTATTTGTGATCTTTTTGTTTAATTCCATAGTTCATCATGTTTTTTTAGATTCTCAAGCCTTTCTTATTGATTTTTAAATAAAGATGAAGTGTTATATAAAGTTTATTGAAAAACTTTCAAGTTCTAATCAAAAGAGTTGATATGTGTTTGTTTAAACACATATATCTTGTAAACTTAGTTAGTTAGGAGTTAGAACCTTGATTTTGATAGATGAAGAGGGTGAAGGGTAGTTGATGGTAGCTTCTTTCTTCCTTGATGAACCGGTTGGAATGATCCTCTTTGAGCTTGATCACCAATGGTTGAAGTTGTTGGTGTTTGATTATTATGATAACCGAGAGGGGTGTAGAAGTGTGGTGATGGTGGTAGTTTCTTGTGGTCCACAGGGTGGTGCTGGTGAGTAAGAGCCGAGAGTTAGAGGTGGTGGTGTAAAGGTGGTGGTGGTCGAAGCGGTTATAGTGTGGGTTCTCATTGTTGGCCGATGATATTGTTGTAGTGGAGAAGGAAGCATTAGGTCTAGGTGCTAGATAGGTGAGGTGTGTATGTTTTAGGGTGTTAAGGTGGCGAGTATAGAGAGAGATCGATAGGTGGCGGGTGGGATGGGTGGATTCATGTCAAGGCTTGCTATGTGGCAAGTTATGAAGGTGCATGACTCATCAAGCCATTAATGCAAAGTTTAACAAATGTTTAGGTTGTTAATTGGTTTGTTTGTTGCTCTAATGAACCAAGATTAGAGTTTAGGTTATGCTTATGTTTTAGGTGTTTAAGGTTTGTTTTGGTTTTTGTGTTGATACTAAGTTTCCTTGATGATATCTTTGTATTATGTTGTTTAGTTGGATTGTATCATGATTCATTTGGTGTATGTTTGGTGCTAACATGATGAGGTGATTGATCAAATAATGTTTGGTATCAAGAACTTATGCATATGAATACAGGCACACGTAAATTTCGTGCATTCATGCAAGCATGCATACGTACCACACATATATATATACACTAAAACACATATACTTCATAAAAGGGTTAATCAAATAATGAGTAACATATAATTATAAAAATTTCTTAAAATATTAACTTGTCTAACCTTAATTTTAGGGTTGTCACATTCTCCCCCCGTAAAAATAATTTCGTCCCAAAATTTATTGGAGAGTAATTCCTAGGGTTGAGAAGGACTTATCTGGTTACTGACTTCAAATAGGTGGGGATACTTCCTTTTGATTTCATCTTCTCTTTCCCATGTAAATCTGGTTCTCTTTTTGCATTCCACCTAATCTTCACTATGGGTATTCTACTCCTTCTTAACCTCTTTACTTCTTTGTCTATAATGGCTACTAGTTCCTCCATAAAATGGAGTTTCTTATCTATCTTGATCTCTTGAATTGGTACTTTTAATGTTTCATCTGTTGGACATTTTTTTAGGTTGGACACGTGAAAAGTGTTGTGTACATCACTTAATTCTTAAGGTAAATCTAGTCTATATGCAACAGAGCCAATTTTATCAATGACTTCAAATGGGCCAACATACCTAGGGTTTAACTTACTCCTCTTTCCAAATCGAACGATTCCTTTTGTAGGTGATACTTTTAGATAAACTTTATCTCCGACTTGAAATTCCAATGGCTTTCTTCTTTTGTCGGCATAGATTTTCTGTCGATCACGGGCTGCTTTCAATTTATTTTTAATTTCAGTGATCTTATCAGATGTTTCCTGTATCAGTTCAGGGCCTGTAAGTTGCCTGTCACCTATTTCATTCCAACACAAGGGTGATCTACACTTTCTTCCATACAAGGCTTCAAACAAGACTGTTCCAATACTTGCATGGTAACTACTATTATAGGAAAATTCTATTAAAGGTAAGTGCATATCCCAATTACCACCAAAGTCTAGCACACAGGCTCGTAACATGTCTTCCAATGTTTGAATTGTCTTCTCACTCTGTCCGTCTGTCTGTGGATGTTTTGCTGAACTCAGGCTTATCTGAGTTCCTAAGGCCTTTTGCAAAGTTTGCCAGAATCTAGATGTAAACCTACTATCTCTGTCGGATATAAATGATCTGTGTATTCCATGTCTGGACACAATTTCCTTCATGTAAATTCTTGCTAACTTTTCCATCTTATAATCTTCCCTAATTGGCAAGAAATGTGCTGACTTGGTTAATCTATCTACTATAACCCAAATTGTGTCATATCCACTTGAGGTTCTTGGTATCTTGGTTACAAAGTCTATGGTGATCTGGTCCTATTTCTATTCTGGGATTTCTGGTTGTTGTAAATATCCTGAAGGTTTTTGGTATTCAGCCTTTACTCTTGAACATGTATCACATTTTTCTACAAACTTTCCGACTGATTTCTTCATGCTTGGCCACCGGTATTGGCTTTTCAAATCTTTGTACATTTTGTTATTTCCTGGGTGTACGGAATATCTTGACTTATGTGCTTCTTGTAGAATAATCTTTCTAAGCATAACATTATCTGGCACCCAAATTCTTCCTTTGAATTTCAGGATTCCATCTGTCTTTTCCTCCAAATCTTTTATCTGTCCTTTTATTCTCAACTTATCTTTTTGTTGGGCCTCTCGAATTTGATTTAACAAATCTGAACGTAATTCTATTCTCATGGCACGTACTCGTAATGGCTTAGCTCTTTCTTTTCTTAAGGCATCAGCTAATACAATTGCCTTTCCTGGGTGATATTTGATTTCACAGTCATAATCACTTCATAACTCTACCCACCTTCATTTTCTGATCAAATATGTGTTGGAGACTCTTATGATCCGTATATATTGTACATCTCGTCCCGTATAGATAATATCTCCAAATCATAAGTGTAAATACTACTGCTTCCAATTCCAAATCATGAGTAGTATAATTCTTTTCACTTCCCCTAAGTTGTCTGGAGGCATAGGCAATTACCTTATTCCGTTGCATTAAGACACATCCAAATCCTTGACGTGATGCGTCACAATATACTATAAAATCATCAGTCCCTTCTGGTAATGCTAAGATAGGAGCACTACATAACTTACTTTTTAGGAGTTCAAATGCAGCTTTTTGCTTTTCTTCCCAAACGTAAGGCTTATCTTTTTGAGTCAATTCAGTTAGGGGTTGGGCTATTCTTGAGAAATTTTCTATGAACCTTCTGTAATATCCTGCCAAACCTAAGAACTGGCGTACTTCTGTTGGTGTTCTTGAATCTTCCCATTTATTTAACAGTCTCTATTTTTGCTGGGTCGACTTGAATTCCCTTTTGATTAACTACGTGTCCTAAGAATTGCACTTTCCTTTTCCACAATTCACACTTTGAAAATTTTGCGTATAATTTTTCTTTCCTTAGTAACTCTAAAGTTAACCTTAAGTGCTTCTCATGATCTTTCTTATTCTTGGAATAGATCAAGATGTCATCTATAAAAACTATGACAAATTTATCTAAATAAGGCTTACATACCCTATTTATTAAATCCATAAATACTGCTGGAGCATTAGTTAATCCAAATGGCATTACAAGAAATTCATAATGACCATATCTAGTCCTTAATGCAGTTTTTGGTATGTCTTCATCTTGAATTCTTAGCTGATGATATCCTGATCTTAAATCTATTTTGGAGAAGTAAGTGGATCCCTGTAATTGGTCAAATAGATTATCCTGGGTAGGGGATATCTATTCTTTATAGTTACCTTGTTGAGTTCCCTGTAGTCAATACACATTCTAAATGTTCCATCTTTCTTTCTAACAAATAGAACATGTCCTCCCCAGGGTGATGCACTAGGACGTATAAATCCCTTATCCAGTAGTTCCTGAAGTTGATTCATTAATTCCTTCATTTATGTGGGTGCTAAACGGTATGGTGCCTTAGCAAATAGGGGCAGTCCATTGTATTAACTCAATTTTGAATTCTACTTGACGAGGGGGTGGCAAACCAGGTAATTCATCAGGAAATACATCAGGATATTCATTAATGATAGGGACACTTTTTAGATTTATCTTATCTAGTTTTGTATTAACTATATGGGCCAAGAAAGCTAGACATATCTTTCTTAAACATTTTTGTGCTTTCTTACAAGAAATTATCTTCATAGAACCACTAGGTTTCTCACCATGTAAACAGAGTGTTCTATTTTCATTAACCAGAGGAATTTTTATCATTCTCTTACCGCATACTATTTCCGCCTGATTCTTACTTAACACCAATCCATACCTACAACAATATCAAATCCTCTTAGTTCAATAGGGATCAGATCTATATCAAAACAATACTCATCTAGATTTATAGTGCAGTTAGGGATAATTTCATAGGCTTCAATTATCTTACCATCGGCTAATTCTATCATATATTTATGTTTTAGCTTTTCTGAGGTTAGATTAAGTAACGGTCTAAATGTATTTGAAACGAAACTACGGGTTGCTCCTGTATCAAATAACACTATTGCGTACTGATTGTTAATGAGAAACGCACCCGTTACTACTCCCGGTTCATGCCGAGCTTCTTCAGCTTGCATCACGAAAGCTCTTCCTCGAGGGTTATTTTGGTTGACCGGAGCCTTACCCTTCAACTGTGGACATTCATTTCGAAAGTGATTTTCATTTCCACATTGATAACATACTGGTTTTGGGTTAGTGGGGCTCTTACAGTCTCGGGATATATGTCCCTTCTTTTTGCAGTTATAACAGATTACCATCACGCATTTACGATGATATCTTTGACAGGTACTGCACCATGGCTGACCCTCTGTTTGTGGTTTCTTTTCTCGCACCACTCCTAAGAAATTTCTAGTTGGTTGTCGGGTTACCCTTTTCTGAGGATTTCCTCCAAATTTTCCTCCTGAATTATTGTCATTCCTTTTTCGTTTCTCCCCTATTTTTGGATTACCTAAAGATCCATTTCTTATCATTTCATCAGTCAAGCTTCCTGATAAACTTAGGGCATCTTGGAAAGTTCTAGGCACGACAGATTTCACTAATCCTCTTATTTGTGGCACTAAACCCCAAATATATCTCCGTATTCTTTTTGTTTCTAGGGTTACCAAGTGTGGTACTAGCCTAGAGAGTTTGTTGTATCTGTCGGTGTACTCTCGATGTACTGGTCCCTTCATTTCTTGTGCCAAGAATCCAGTTTCCAATATCTCTATTTCGTTATAGGGGAAATATTTTTCAATTACCAGATTTCTGAATTCTTCCCAACTCAATCCATTCATGATATGCCTTCCTTTTGTGTGCATCTCCATTTTCCACCAGGATTGTGCTTCTCCTTTTAGTGAATACGAGGCAAATAGGGTTTTGTTATTGTTGGCACAGTTACTAATTTCTAAGGCTGATTCCATTTCATCCAACCAGCGTAGAGCTTGTACAGCTCCGCCTTTACCATCAAATTCTCGGGGCCTGCATGACATAAAAGTCTTGTAGGAGCATCCCTTTTCGACTTCAGTTACAACTTCCTCCTCTTGTCGTTCCCTTACATTGGCATCTTCTGGTATTTTGTTTCCGTGTGTCGTAGCTCCTAAAGTTCAGGTTTTGTTGTAGTTGAGTTATCAGTGTCGGTATGGCAGCTTCTATTTGCTGAGTTACTAACTGAGATATCCTGTCGTTCTCATTTGTAGTAACATTAACTGGTGGTTCTTCTCCAAGTCTAGTTCTGGGTCGTCCAACCCGTGTCGTCTTTCGTATAGGCTTAGTGTTTCTTTTTGGCGGCATGATTTTCTATAGTTAATTATAGTTAGCATAAAAAAATAAAAACCACTTCTTTAATATAGTTTATCTAACACATAGCAATTTAATAGTCAAGACAAAAGATATATTTTATTATGTTTTTATTTTTCAAGGGTTAACATGTTAGTTCTAATTCTTGCAAACCCAATTCCATATCTTTGTAATGATACTTTTCTTTTGTGCCTTTATTTCCTTGACATCCCTTTGAATTGTCCTGATTCCCTGTTGTATCTTCTTAACCTTCTTAAGGATTTGCTGGGTTGTTTCTATCTGACTTGCTTCAAACTTCTGTATTTTGGTTTCCTTTTTCTCAGCTTCAGAGTCACTTGATTTTTGAATTTTCAAGTTCTTATCTTCCTTGACCGAAAATCATTCTCCGCGTCGTACTCTTTTTCTGAGAGTCTCGATCGTATAACCTCCAACTGTTATTGGTGCGCGTCGAACATAAAACTTTGGTTTGGGGTTAATCTTAATTTCAGGTTGGAGAGTTTCCATATCATTCTGGGGTTTTGGTTCGGGTGTTGTTTCCTTTAAGGTTGCTATGGTCTGAGCACTCGGAGGGGTCAGTCTCACTGTGGTAATTATCTGAATTATAAGCACTCATAGCTGCAGGATTCTTATAAATTTTTAATAAAACAGTTAGTCACATAATTTTTTCAAATATTTCACATATTATATATCTCAAAATGAATTTTGCTTTTTAATCTATTAACAGGTAGAGTTAAAATATTCACGAAGTCACAAAAGTTCACGTATACACATAACATATATATTCATATTTGTTAAATTTTTGTCATGATACGAGCTTATGGTAATAGTCTAAGCATTTTTATAATACCTAATTCTCTATAACCAATGGCTCTGATACCAACCTGTCACATCCCGGCGGAAACGTAAAATGCTTGGGTGTGACTTGTTTGTTCAGAACACATTGATTAAACAAATACAAAGGATTCATCATATATTTTTAGTCTAAACATTTAAACATAACATTTATTAATATAGGTTAGGGTTACATCAATAATATAACAAAAATTTTAAATATAACCCTATTACAAAACATATTAAACTAACTGCTACATCTTCAGTAACGATGGAGGTGAGCGTCCAACGATAAGCTAAGATCATACAGATTAACAATTAGATTCACACAGACTTTCCCCATAACTTCACCCCAGCCATTATACACATCAAAAGAGAACATAATGCTGTTAGACATATTGAATACCTGAAAAAGCATACTCAAAATAGTCAACATAAAGTTGGTGAGATCATAGGTTTAACTTCAGACAAAAATTTTGATGCAACATAGATAAGTATATAACCAATCCTACTTATAAGCCGGATGACTCATAACTGTCATAACATAAATCATAAAAATCAGATAATATAGCATCACAACACTCATCCTGTTGGTGCAGGA
This sequence comes from Flaveria ramosissima, assembly GCA_025215565.1. Lineage (NCBI taxonomy): Eukaryota > Viridiplantae > Streptophyta > Magnoliopsida > Asterales > Asteraceae > Flaveria > Flaveria ramosissima. The sequence continues at coordinate 12,779,046 of CM046035.1, forward strand.
AATATTTTCCTAAGTAACGCTACCTATATTATCCAACGGTTCCATATCCGAATTAATGGTTGTAACATAAATGACAGTAAATCTTAAAAAATCTTATATATATGCATCATTCTTATAACAGTATGTTTTTTCCCCTAAAAACTTATAAAATATAAAATGGGGTTATGAGTCTCAACTCTTACTCCAATGGGTAACCTATAATCAAAATATTTATAAATTAGAAAATATCTTTTCTTTAAAATTTTTAGCACCTCAGATTATAAAAATTAATACAAAAGTTATAATCATTTATATGTCATGAAATTTTTACAGTAGATACATACAGAAATCTAATACAATATACCAAAGTTTCATACATTAACTATTTACACTTTATATTCTGGAATTTTTACAATATTTATATAAACTAGCAAAAATACCTACGTGTTTTTAAAATTCACCAAAATTTATCAGGATTTACATACCAAAATATATACTACTTTAAAATTTCCTAAAGTGCTAAATCATAACAGAACTCTTTTTAATGATTTTTATTATTCTGACAATATTCGGTAAAAATAACAAAATATATCCAAAAATTCTAAATATTATACAAACTGTTCTAATCTAATTATTATACTTTGTTTCAATTTTTCATGATTTATCTTATAGTTTAAATATTTTTCCTAATTTTTGATTTGCAGATATTTCTAAAACTTGTAACTTATGCATAACTTCGAATTAGGCCGTGAAACTTTTTCTACAAGTTCTATATAACATAAGAATTATCATATAATTTGTCCAGCTTTTTACCAAGTTCGGTTCTTCCAGTTTATAATTTTCTTTCAAATAATTAAATAATTCATATAAATTATTGTACTTATTATAATTGTATCAAAATTGTTAATCCTTAATATTTCTAACATATTCACCATTTTTATTCCCACAATCACAATCATTTAAGTAATACATCAAATTTATCAAGATTTCACATAATTTCAACCCTTTATTTGTGATCGTTTTTTTTTAATTCCATAGTTTATCATGTTTTTCAGATTCTCAAGCCTTTCTTATTGATTTTTAATAAAGATGAAGAGTTTTATAAAGTTTAGTGAAAAACTTTCAAGTTCTAATCAAAAAGGTTGATATGTGTTTGTTTAAACACATATATCTTGTAAACTTAGTTAGTTAGGAGTTAGAACCTTGATTTTGATAGAGGGAGAGGGTGAAAGGTAGCTGATGGTAGCTTCTTTCTTCCTTGATGAACCGGTTGGAGTGATCCTCTTTGAGCTTGATCACCAATGGTTGAAGTTGTTGGTGTTTGATAATTATGATAACCGAGAGGGGTGTAGAAGTGTGGTAATGGTGGTAGTTTCTTGTGGTCCACAGGGGTGGTGCTGGTGAGCAAGAGCTGAGAGTTAGAGGTGGTGGTTGTCTAAGCGGTTGTTGTAACACCCCGAAAAGTCGAAACGAGTCATTAAGGATAATGGGCTTAAATAATGGGTATTTAATAAAAGAAGGAAATGGGTTATGGGCCAAATTGGGTTTATAGACAAGAGCCTAAGTGATTAAGGCCCATAATCAGCCCTTAACCTACCCAAATCAGCCTCCATCTCCATCATTACAACCCTAGCCACCAAAATTCATAGAGAGAGAAAGTAGAGAGAGAAAGTGGAGAAAACTCAAGATTTGAAGCTTCCAAGGTTAAGAGATTAAAGATCTGGGTGTTAGAGCATCAAGATCTAAGAAAGAAGCAACAAATCCAGGTAAGAATCGACCTCTAAACCCTTATGTAGATCAAACCCGGATTCTAGGGTTTTGGGTTTTGAAAAGTTGCAAAGAATCGTATAAAGGTCACATTTTTACGTATGAAAACATGTATAAAGCTTAGATTTAGCCTCATGGATGATAAACTAAGGGATTGGACGTAAAAAGTTATGATTTTGGGTTAAAAACGGTCTGGTCCCTAATTTTTATGCGATCTGCGAAACTGCGTATTCATCCAGCGAATTTGCATATTCAATCAGCGAAACTGTGGATCTTCCTACGAAATTATAGTTTCGCAGGTAGTTTCGCAGACATGTTTTTCCAACGAAAGTTGGGCGAAACTGGCAGCAAAACTGGCACGAAGATGCCAGCGAAACTGCCAGCGAATGTGCTAGCGAAACTAGCAGCGAAACTGCTGGTGAAACTAGCAGCGAAACTGTTGGCGAATCTAGCTGCGAAATTGCTGATCTTGCAGCGAAATTAGCAGCGAATTTAGGCAGAAAATTAATCCCTTAGAGTGTTAACTTGTCTGCAGGTTGTGTAGTGGGATCCTAGCCTAGAAAGCTTAGTCTAGAGGTTATTCGTGGTATCCAAGTGAGTTCTAGATCCCCAATTTATAAGTTTTCCATGTTTTGGGGCTATTATGCGTACTAAATATATGTTCTTAAATGACCAATATTTTAAGGGATTTTAACAGGAAGAACGATTTTTCTATAAGTAAATGTGCTATATAAATGTTTGAATATAAAAAAATTTTCGCGCTGACCTAGCAGCCCGGCCCCAGCCAAGGGCGTTGCCCCTTGGCCCCCACTAGGGGCTGCTGCCCCTAGGACCCCGCTGTCAGGGGCTGCCGCCCCCGAACCCCCGCTGTCCCGCGGCGGGTCAGTTATGTTTTATGATGATTAGTACTTGATATGTTGTGTACTTGATAAATTAAGTATTATATATTAAAGTGGAAGATAATATTAATGAAAAGCGAAACTTAATGAATGTTACCCCCGGGCCCGTTTGATGATGAAAAGTCTTGCAAGCACTATGATAGACTTCACTTATGTGAGTCTGATGTATGATGATGGATCTGTATTCATGAGCGGGCTATGTGCCTTGTAGTGTGGATCAACTGTCGGGGGTTAGCTACCGTATTCATGTGTACCAACAGGGATTGACATTTGTTGTCGATCAACATGGAGCTCTTGCTTTGTGCAATCTTGTTTATGATGAAAGTGAAAGATAATGAAAGAATGAAAGATAATGAACATGCTTATTATGATGCAAGTTATGTTATGTACTATGTTGTATGCATGGTCATTATATGAAGGATAAAGTTTATATTTTCTTATATTATTTAAAATTAGGACTCACTCAGCGAAGCTGACTTTTATGCATAATAGTTGGCAGGTAAACGCTGATGCTGAGGATGGCACACGGAGCTACTTGGGGAGCTATGGATGGCATTCCTATTTATGAAATATTTATTGTAATTTAAGAACAATTAGCATGTTTTGTTTGAAATTAAAGGACAAATGTATGAGTACAATATGGTTTCTAAGTTTTAAGTGAATGTCTAATTTATTTCCGCTGCAATGTTTTATTATTAAACTGATTTTATGCTATGATTAACCAACTGTGAGGCTTTCCGGGAACGGGGTCTTACAAGTTGGTATCAGAGCCAAAGTTTAAGAGAATTGGGTAAACTATTTTCAAAACCTAAACTTAAACTGAAAATGGGACCGAATGAAGGATGCCAATCCAAGTAGCTACGTGCCATCAGGTAAAAGTTTCAAGTAAACAGGAATTATGTGCGTGTGCTATTTGTTTTATGTGCTTGTAGATTTGAATACTGATATGTGTTAGGATAGTGATTGCTTGGGACAGGAGGGTAAGGTAAGTGGTTAATCACACTTGGCCACTGTAATGAAGGACTTACGGTACTTATAATGATCTGAGCAATTATCTTGAATAACCATTTTGGTGTTTGAATCTTATAGGAATTAGTTATGGCTGGTAGAAAATCTGGAAAGACAACCCGAGGAGGTGCTCGTGGCGGGCGTACTACTGAGCCACGTGTCACCCGGAGCAAAGCTAAGGCTCCCGAGACTGTTCATGAGGAGTCAGAGCTCCATAGTCACCCGGAGGGGGAGGGATCAGCCACCCTCAAACCCACTGTGAAGGAGGCTATCACTGACGAAGTCTACAATGTCATGCAAAATGTCTTACCCTCGGTAGTGACCGAGGTGATCAAAGCTGTCAAGGATGGAGAGAAAGCTGAGAAGAAGGGGAAGGAAAGTGAGAAGAATTCAGGAAAGTCCACTGGGAGGACTGAGGAGTCTGAAGAAGAGCCATCAAACCCTAAGGGGGTAGTCCATGATGACGATAATGATGAGGAGTCCGAGAGAGAGACTACTAGAGGGTGCAACTATGGGGCATTTCAAAGGTGCAAGCCCCCAACCTTTGACGGTAACGGCACTGCTACTGCCGCTCATCGTTGGGTCAGAGAGATGGAAGCGGTACTGGAAATTAGTGAGTGCCGAGAGGATCAAAAAGTTAAATTTGCCACTCATTCCTTCGTTGACTCAGCGTTATGCTGGTGGGACAATATTGTCCAGGCTGAGGGGAAGCGATCGATAGCTAAGATGAAGTGGTCTGAGTTGAATGAGTTAGTACTGGAGGAGTATTGTCCCCATCGGGAATTAGACAAGATTGAAAAGGAGTTCTTGTATTTGAAGGCTGGGAACATGACTCATCAAGAGTATACCTCCAAGTTCAATGAACTTGCAAGACTTGTGCCAGACATGGTGACACCTGCGTCCAGGAAGATCAAAAGATACATACAGGGTTTGCCTGTGGACATCAGGAGGCACATGATTGCAGCCAGAGCGGGTACGTTTAGGTCTGTGGTAGATTTAGCTGGGAGGTTGTACGATGAGAGAGACCCAGTGCCTGTACAGAAGAAGGTGGAGAAATGGAATGGGAACAAGAATGGAAATGGGAAGAGGTTCGGAGGTGATAACTTCCGAAGTGGAGAGAAGAGGATGAGGGTTGAGGATCAGTCTGGGAGACACGGAAATACTGGGGAAGGAGGTGCTTGTAGAAAATGTGGAAAAGGTCATTCAGGGGAGTGCAGAGTTGGGACGGGAAAATGTTTCAAATGTGGAGGCGAGGGCCACTATGCTAGGGATTGCAAGGCGGGGAAGTGTTACCTGTGTGGCGAGATGGGTCATGCAGGAAGAGACTATAAGAAAGGAAAACCAGAAGGATCAGGAACGGTTAAAGCTGAAGATAAGGGAAGGGGTGACGGTTCAAAGGCGAAGGTGAGGGCATTCAACATAACTCGCGAGGAGGCCAGGGCAGACCCAGAAGTAGTTTCAGGTATGTTTCTGGTAGACCATGAATATGCTTCTGTGCTCTTTGATTCTGGTGCTAGTAGGAGTTTTGTGTCTGTTGCCTTTTGTCGTTTGTTGCATGATAAGTGTAGAAAGTTAGATGAGCCTTTCTATGTAGAAACAGCCATTGGTAAGTCCACTAAGGTAACTGAGGTGGTTGAGGATTGCCTGATTGAGTTAGAAGATTGTAAGTTCCCTGCTAGGTTGCATGTTATGGCCCTAGGAGGTTTCGATGTGGTGTTAGGCATGGATTGGTTAGCTACCTATGAAGCCAATATTGTATGTAGTAAGAAGATAATTCGTCTAACAGCGCCCGATGGTAGTTCTGTTACGGTTCGTGGAGATAAGGTGTGCTGTATACCGAAGGTCGTGTCGATGATCACAGCTGAAAAGTACTTGAGACGTGGGTGCAGCGCTTACTTGGCCTACGTAAAAGATGTGGACGCATCAGAGCCACGATTATGAGACGTACCAGTAGTGCGCGAGTTTCCTGACGTCTTTCCTGAAGACCTGACCGGTGTGCCGCCTGACCGCGAAATCGAATTCCAAATTGATTTGCTACCGGGAGCACAACCTGTCGCTAAAGCACCGTATCGATTAGCTCCTTCGGAGATGGTAGAACTGAGGGACCAGTTGCAAGATTTACTGGATAAACGCTTCATCCGACCGAGTATCTCTCCATGGGGTGCTCTGGTTTTATTCGTCAAGAAGAAAGATGGTAGCATGCGGATGTGCATTGACTATCGCGAGCTCAATAAGCTGACTGTAAAGAATCGTTATCCATTACCAAGGATCGATGACTTGTTCGATCAACTTCAGGGTGCCAGCTGGTTTTCAAGGATAGACCTGCGGTCTGGTTACCACCAACTGAAGGTGAAAGAACAAGACATTCCTAAGACAGCGTTCCGTACGCGTTATGGACATTACGAATTCCTCGTCATGTCCTTTGGTTTAACCAACGCGCCAGCTGCTTTCATGGACCTCATGAATAGGGTATGTCAACCAATGTTGGATAAATCGGTGATAGTATTCATCGACGACATCTTGATTTATTCAAAAAATGAAGAGGAATATGCCGATCATATTCGAGAAGTATTGGAGACGTTTAGAAGTGAGAAGTTATATGCCAAGTTCTCTAAATGTGCATTTTGGCTTCGAGAAGTTCAATTTCTGGGTCATGTTGTTAATCCCAAGGGGATGAGGGTGGACCCTGCGAAGGTTGAAGCGGTGATGCAGTGGGAACCTCAAAGACGCCATCCGAGATTCGCAGTTTCTTAGGCCTGGCAGGCTACTATAGGAGGTTTATCTAGGATTTCTCCAAGATAGCTTCTCCTTTGACAAAGTTGACCCGAAAGGACGTGAAGTATGAATGGGGTACTGATCAGGAGAACGCCTTCCTAGAACTGAAGATGAGGTTAACTCAAGCCCCTGTCTTGACGTTACCTGAAGGGAACGAGGATCTGGTAGTCTACTCGGATGCCTCGTATGCAGGATTGGGTTGCGTGTTAATGCAACGAGGGAAGGTGATAGCATATGCTTCTAGACAATTAAAGGTTCACGAGGCAAATTATCCCACCCATGATTTGGAGTTGGCCGCGGTGGTGTTTGCATTGAAGATTTGGAGGCATTACCTGTATGGGGTGAAGTGCACCATCTTCACTGATCATAAAAGTCTGAAGTATTTCTTCGAACAAAAGGAACTCAATATGAGGCAGAGGAGGTGGTTGGAACTGATCAAGGATTATGACTGCGAAATTCATTATCATCCAGGCAAAGCCAATGTGGTTGCTGACGCCCTTAGCCGAAAAGGACGACCCGAACCAATTCGGGTGAGGGCTTGCCAGATAATCATGACGCCTGATGTTATGAAACAAGTGAGGGAGTTCCAGGATGAGGCATTAAGAGAGGATAGAGTCAACTATGAAAGGATGAAAGGACAAGTTTCAGACTTGGGGGAAAACACCGTGGGTGTTAGAACCCGATCTGGGAGAATGTGGATCCCTCTATACGGGGATCTGAGGGAGAAAATCATGGATGAGGCTCACAAAACTCGATATTCCATACACCCCGGTGCCACGAAAATATATCAGGATCTGAAGAAAGATTACTGGTGGCCGGGAATGAAGCGAGACGTGACTAAGTACGTGAGCAAGTGCCTGATTTGCCTGCAAGTGAAGGCAGAGCACCAAAAGCCATATGGAAAGATCCAGCCCTTGGATATCCCTGAATGGAAATAGGAACACATCACAATGGACTTCATCACGAAGCTACCTCGCACGGCGAGGGGTAGCGACGCAATCTGGGTGATTGTTGACCGTCTAACAAAGAGCGCCCATTTCCTGCCAATTCGTGAGACGTATTCTTCTGAGAGGTTGGCAGAGCTATTTATCAAGGAGATTGTGGCTCGTCACGGTGTGCCAGTGTCTATCGTTTCGGATAGGGACGCGCGGTTTACGTCCAAGTTCTGGAAGAGGTTTCATGACTCAATGGGGACTAGACTGCATATTAGTACGGCTTACCATCCCCAGACAGATGGTCAGTCGGAAAGGACGATCCAGACTTTAGAAGACATGCTACGAGCCTGTGTAATCGACTTTGGAGGAAGCTGGGATGAGCACTTACCGTTGGCGGAATTCTCATATAATAATAGTTACCATGCCAGCATTGGTATGCCCCCTTACGAAATGTTGTACGGTAGGAAGTGCAGAACGCCTGTGTGTTGGGGTGACATCGGGCAGAAGGAATTGGGGAGTCTTGAGGTGATTGAGGTCACAACTGAGAAGTTAGATAAGATTAAGGCGTTCATGAAAGCTGCAAAGGACCGCCAGAAGTCTTATGCTGATAAGATGCGTAGGCCGATAGAATTTGAGGTTGGTGACAAGGTTATGCTCAAGGTATCGCCCTGGAAAGGGATCATCAGGTTTCGAAAAAGGGGAAAATTGAGCCCAAGATTCATAGGGCCATTCCGTATTATCGCAAGGGTAGGAGAAGTGGCCTACAGATTAGAACTACCTAAAGAGTTGAGTGGAATTCACCCTACGTTCCACGTATCTCATCTCAGGAAATGTCTTGCAGATGATGATGCATTTGTACCATTAGAAGACATTGAAGTCGATGAACGGCTAAATTATGTAGAGCAGCCGGTGGCCATCCTTGACTGGAAAGAGAAGCACTTACGGAATAAAGTGGTTCCACTAGTACGAGTACAGTGGAGACACAGAAAAGGATCAGAATCTACGTGGGAGACCGAGGAGGAGATGAGGAAATTTTATCCTCAGTTGTTTGATGACTGACAGGTTTCGAGGACGAAACCTAAATAAGTGGGGGAGACTTGTAACACCCCGAAAAGTCGAAACGAGTCATTAAGGATAATGGGCTTAAATAATGGGTATTTAATAAAAGAAGGAAATGGGTTATGGGCCAAATTGGGTTTATGGACAAGAGCCTAAGTGATTAAGGCCCATAATCAGCCCTTAACCTAAAATCAGCCTCCATCTCCATCATTACAACCCTAGCCACCAAAATCCATAGAGAGAGAAAGTAGAGAGAGAAAGTGGAGAAAACTCAAGATTTGAAGCTTCCAAGGTTAAGAGATTGAAGATCTGGGTGTTAGAGCATCAAGATCTAAGAAAGAAGCAACAAATCCAGGTAAGAATCGACCTTTAAACCCTTCTGTAGATCAAACCCGGATTCTAGGGTTTTGGGTTTTGAAAAATTGCAAAGAATCGCATAAAGGTCACATTTTTACGTATGAAAACATGTATAAATCTTAGATTTAGCCTCATGGATGATAAACTAAGGGATTGGACGTAAAAGGTTATGATTTTGGGTTAAAAACGGTCTGGTCCGTAATTTTTATGTGATCTGCGAAACTGCGTATTCATCCAGCGAATTTGCATATTCAATCAGCGAAACTGTGGATCTTCCTGCGAAATTATAGTTTCGCAGGTAGTTTCGCAGACATGTTTTTCCAACGAAAGTTGGGTGAAACTGGTAGCAAAACTGGCAGCGAAGATGCCAGCAAACTGCCAGCGAATGTGCTAGCGAAACTAGCAGCGAAACTGCTGGTGAAACTAGCAGCGAAAGTGTTGGCGAATCTAGCTGCGAAATTGCTGATCTTGCAACGAAATTAGCAGCGAATTTAGGCAGAAATTTAACCACTTAGAGTGTTAACTTGTCTGCAGGTTGTGTAGTGGGATCCTAGCCTAGATATCTTAGTCTAGAGGTTATTCGTGGTATCCAAGTGAGTTCTAGATCCCCTATTTATAAGTTTTCCATGTTTTGGGGCTATTATGCGTACTAAATATACGTTCTTAAATGACCAATATTTTAAGGGATTTTAACAGAAAGAACGATTTTTCTATAAGTAAATGTGCTATATAAATGTTTAAATATAAAAAAATTTTCGCGCTGACCTGGCAGCCCGGCCCCAGCCAGGGGCGTTGCCCCTTGGACCCCACTAGGGGCTGCTGCCCCTAGGACCCCGCTGTCAGGGGTTGCCGCCCCCGAATCCCCGCTGTCCCGCGGCGGATCAGTTATGTTTTATGATGATTAGTACTTGATATGTTGTGTACTTGATAAATAAAGTATTATATATTAAAGTGGAAGATAATATTAATGAAAAGCGAAACTTAATGAATGTTACCCCCGGGCCTGTTTGATGATGAAAAGTCTTGCAAGCACTATGATAGACTTCACTTATGTGAGTCTGATGTATGATGATGGATCTGTATTCATGAGCGGGCTATGTGCCTTGCAGTGTGGATCAACTGTCGGGGGTTAGCTACCGTATTCATGTGTACCGACAGGGATTGACATTTGTTGTCGATCAACATGGAGCTCTTGCTTTGTGCAATCTTGTTTATGATGAAAGTGAAAGATAATGAAAGAATGAAAGATAATGAACATGCTTATTATGATGCAAGTTATGTTATGTACTATGTTGTATGCATGGTCATTATATGAAGGATAAAGTTTATATTTTCTTATATTATTTAAAACTAGGACTCACTCAGCGAAGCTGACTTTTATGCATAATAGTTGGCAGGTAAACGCTGATGCTGAGGATGGCACACGGAGCTACTTGGGGAGCTATGGATGGCATTCCTGTTTATGAAATATTTATTGTAATTTAAGAACAATTAGCATGTTTTGTTTGAAATTAAAGGACAAATGGATGAGTACAATATGGTTTCTAAGTTTTAAGTGAATGTCTAATTTATTTCCGCTGCAATGTTTTATTATTAAACTGATTTTATGCTATGATTAACCAACTGTGAGGCTTTCCGGGAACGGGGTCTTACAGTTGTAGTGTGGGTTTTCATTATTGGCCGATGATGTTGTTGTAGTGGAGAAGGAATCATTAAGTCTAGGTGCTAGATAGGTGAGGTGTGTATGTCTTAGGGTGTTAAGGTGGCGAGTATAGGGAGAGCCCGATAGGTGGCGGGAGGGATGGGTGGATTGGTGTCAAGGCTTGCTATGTGGCAAGTTATGAAGGTGCATGACTCATCAAGCCATTAATGCAAAGTTTAACAAATGAATAGGTTGTTAATCGGTTTGTTTGTTGCTCTAATGAATCGAGAATAGAGTTTAGGTTATGCTTATGTTTTAGGTGTTTAAGGTTTGTTTGGTTTTTGTGTTGATACTAAGTTTCCTTGATGATATCTTTGTATTGTGGTGTTTATTTGGATTGTATCATGATTCATTTGGTGTATGTTTGGTGCTAACATGATGAGGTGATTGATCAAATAATGTATGTTATCAAGAACTATGCATATGAATACATGCACACGTAAAATTCGTGCATGCATGCAAGCATGCATACGTACCACATATATATACACTAAAACACATATAATTCATAAAAGGGTTAATCAAATAATGAGTAAAATATAATTATAAAAATTTCTTAAAATATTAACTTGTCTAACCTTAATTTTAGGGTTGTCACACATTGTGTAATATTCGTTCACTTATTGTGTAATATCATGTCATTGTGTAATATTCATTACATCATTGTGGCTAATGTTGACCATTTTGTTATCATTGTGTTTTTTAAAATGATGAGTTTCAAATAATACATTCCTAAAAATCCAATTTTTGTATGTTCTCAATTCATTGTGTAATCTTGAGCAGTTCATTGTGTAATCCTAATCAAGCAGCTCATTTTGTATATTTCTAATCATTGAGTTAGTGCTAGTCATTGTGTTATCAATTGTGTCTAATGTTAACCATTGTATTTTTTTTAAAATCGTGATTTTCAAGTATAACAAAGCTGAAAAACTAAATTTTCTACATTTTTGTAGTTTATTCTTTAATCCTCGTCAGGCAGTGCATTGTGCCTATTGCTAATTATTGAGTCTAGCGTTGGTCATTATGTTATGATTGTGTCTAACGTTGACTATTTGTGTTTTGCAATGTGTTTTTTAAAAGGACAAATAACACAATATTTAAAATGTAATTTTTTTATGTTTTTCAAATTTATTGTGTAATACTAATAAGGTCATTGTGTAATCCTCGTCAAGCAACTCATTGTGTCAATTGCTAATCATTGATTTTAGTACTGATCATTGTATTATCAATTTTGTCTAATTTTAGCCATTGTGTTATGCATTATGTTTTTTAAAATAATGATTTTTGAATAGAACAATAATAAAAAAAATGTAAACTTTTATGTTTGAAGTTCATTTGTATTCCTCATCTAATTGAGTATAGTATCGGTCCATTATGTTATTGTGTCTAATATTGACTATTGTTTTATGTGTTGTGCTTTTTAAAATAGTAATTTTCAAATAACATAATGGTAAAAATATATTTTTTTACATTTTTAAGCTCATTATGTAATGTTAATCATGACTATCTGTAATTCTCGACATACAGCTCATTGTGTCCATTGCTAATAATCGAGTCTATTGCTGGTTATTGTGTAAACTTTTTATGCTTCAACTTAATTATTTATTACTGATCAGATGATTGTGTAATCTTAATCAATTCAAAAGATTACACAATAACCAGACAAAATTATACAATGAGTTAAAGAAAACTTTATTTTTTGTATCAACACTGTACTCTTTTAAAGATTAAAAAAAAGACTCCAAAAAAATAATATCGTATGTAAAAGTTTCGAATGTTTAAAAAAGTGGAATTTTGAAATGGGGGACATTACCAATTTTTCCCCAAACTAATTTTTATCAAAATGACACATGTCAACATAATAATTATAAAAAGCTCTGTATTTGAACTCATCCTTATTATTTTTTTTCTTTAACCTTTTAAATTGATTCTTTTAAATTCTTTTTCTCTTTGATTAATTGTCTTGTCTTCCGTTACTTTTAACGGTTTCAATGCGGTTGCTTCGTTTTTATTTTTATCAACTAGGTATGCATTATTTTTTTTAAATAATTTAGTTTTTTCTTATAAGATTTTGATTATCATCAACACTCAACGTGTGTTTTTAGTATAATGACGGAAAATAAAATTTAAAGTAAATTCAAAAGACAAAAATATAATTTACTCTTTTAAAAGCATTATTAACACTTCCTAGATGTGTGAATATGAAAAACAACTTGTCCAAGGTGAGAGATACATTACCTAGTTATCTATAAAAGTAACTTGATCTTCATTCGTTACAAACTTACCTACATAATTTATATAATGACTAAATATAAATTTCCTCTTCTTTCACAATGACCGTAATTAAAGAACAAAAATATTGTATTTACTTTTCATTCTGTAAAGTGACTTTAATTTTTTAGGTGCGATTACTGTAAAAAATGAAAAAATATTAAAAAAGGTGATAAGTGTTATTATTAATTAGATCTTAGATTCAAGTATTAAGAAAATTCGGTGTCACAATGGTTATAAATTAAAACTTTAAATGATAAACCAATGGTATTATAATCTTAATTATATTTTCAAGTTCCACTTTTTTTTTTCAAGTGCTCATAACTTTTACATATAACATTATTTTTTTAAAAAAATACACCATAAAAAACAAACGTTTTTAATCTTTAAAACGCCTATAATATTGACGATAAAAACGAAGTTTTTTTTTTCATGTTATTTCAAGTCATTGTGTAATATTCGTTAGCTAATTGTTAATATAAACTTATTGTATAATATTTATCAGCTTATTGGGTAATATTAATCAAATCATTGTGGCTAATGTTGACCTTTTTACATTTGGTTTTTTTAAAACGATTTTCAAATAACACAATGCTAAAAATGTAATTATTTTATGTTTTTAATTCATTGTGTAATCATGATCAATTTACTGTGTAATCCTTATCAAGTAGCTCATTGTGTTATTGCTAATCACTAAAATGGTGTTTGGTTCGCGGAATTTGTTAGAATTGAAATTGAAATTGAAATTTGAATTGAAATTAGAAGAAATAGTATTTGGAATTCATTATAATTCCCAATGATTTGGAATTCAAGTTAATTGGAATCTATAAAGGAAAGTCGAATTCCAAATGCATTTTTAGTGACAATACACTTATAAAGTAATTGGAATTTATCACTCATTGCAAACCACCACCACCTCCACGACCATGGATCATCAACGCTACATACCACTGACTGCCTCCGCCATCATCGCCGACAATCGATGGCAACCACCAACCGCGTCCGTTGTCGAAAATTGGTCCTACTGCCGTCACCAACCAATAATGCTCGAAGCCGAGAACTAACAGGCGCCTCGAGTGCGTCTAAAACCGACGCGAGTTGGCGACGACGATCGGTAGTCGGCCGCTTTCACGGTCGGTGGAAACAAGCGTTTGTAGGCGGCGGGTGTGGTTAGCGGTGACTGTCGACCATCGGAGGTGGCGTTCGGCGGCAGCGGTAAGAGGCTACAACAGCGATCGGCGACCGTCGGCGATCGGGGGTAGCAGTGGTCAAAGGTCGAGGTGGCGGTCGGCCGTTGGAAGTCGGCAGTCAGAGGTCGGGCGGCGGCAATCGGTGATTAGGGGGCGGGCTGCGGACGGCGACGGTCACAAAATTCAAATTCCATTCGCAACCAAACATGTTAAGAATTTGAGGGAATTAATTGCAATTCCAACTACAATTCCTTTCGCAACCAAACATGTTAACAATGAAATTCAAAATCTAATTCCAATGAATTACTACTAACCGTAATGGCCCATGAAATTCAAATTCTAATTTCATTGAATTTCATTGAATTCTTACATACCAAACAACACTCTAAGTTTAGTGCTAGTCACTGTATTACCCATTGTGTCTTATGTTAATCATTGTGCTTTTTAAAATGGTGATTTTCAAATAGCACAATACTGAAAATGTAATTTTTATATGCATTTTCCAGTTTATTGTGTAATCCGAATCATGTTATTGTGTAATTCTCGTCAAGCAGCTCATTGTGTCTATTGTTTGATATCGAGTATATTGTTGGTCATTGTGTTACCCTTTCTGTCTAATGTTTACTACTTATTATGCATTATGTCTTTTAAAATTATGATTTTCAAAAAACACAATGCTAAAAATGTAATGTTTTATGTTTTTCAGTTTATTATGTAGTCTTGATTTTGTAATTTTGTATTCCTCTTCAAAGAGTTCATTGCATCTATTGCTAATCATCGAGTATAGTTTTGATCATTGTGTTACATATTGTGTCGAATGTTGACTATTGTGTTTTTTAAAATGATGATTTTCAAATTAACACAATAATGAGAAATATAAACTTTTTATGTTTCAATTTCATTGAGTATCTCTTATCAGATAATTGTGTAATGCTCATCAATTAAGAATATTACACAATTACTTGACAAAATTACAACATGAGTTGAAAACATGAAAAAAAAACTTTGTTTTTTTTAAATCACCACTATACGCGTTTTAAAGAATTAAAAAAATACTTGTTTTTATAGTGTAATTTAAGAATAATAATAATAATAATGTTATATGTATAAATTAGGAATGTTTAAAAAAAAAGTGAAACTTGAGAAGGTGGAACATTAACAATTTTGTCAACAACTTAATTTTGATCAAAAGAAAACGTGTTAAAATCTTAATCATTCTTATATTGTTAGTCTTAGAATACTTTTTATTTGAACAGTTCTCTAGTTCTTTTTCTATACAACATATTTGAATTTAGTTCCCCAATTTCTATATCATTTCTTCTTATTTAATATATATTAATTACCAACTTAAGGTTGCTTTGGTTGAAATACTATGTGCATCAAATGTTGTATATATATTTTGTTTTTTGTTTAATTTTTCTATTATAAACCCAATATTTTTTACATCTTTTACAATTTAATCTCTAGAAATTTTTATTTTTCAACTTTGATCCCAGACTTTTCATCTTTTACAAATTTTTCGTTTACATCTCTGTCTAGATTTTGAGAGTTTGTAACGTGCGGAGTGTGCTTCAACGTTATTACGCTAATTTTTTCCCGTTTAACGACCCTCTTGCAACATGCCAACCCTAGATCGACTATGCCTTTTACTGTTTTTACGTTTCACGTACGTGGTTCATTGTTTTTACGTCTACGTTCTGTTCATTTTACTTTTTTATTTTTTAAGTATTTTAATGCAAGATTTTTCGGTGTTGGCGGTCGTTGACTATAATGTGATATTGGTGTTACTTGTCACGGTTTTACGCCCCCCACCCGTCGCAATGCGGTCTATTTTCTACTCGTAAAGAACATAAGCTAATGCATAATGGATCATGATAAAACAAACTTTAGAGGAACTACAATAGAAAATCACTTAAGTCAAGCTCATGTTTTAAAAATAAAACTTTAAACAAGCGAAGCTCAAACTCAAATTCTCTTATGTCAAAATGAGTTAAGGTCAAGACTAAGTGTGTTAGTGTTCGGCTCGAGTGTTTTGCACCTCTAAGAGGAACAATATTTAAGAAAAGGAAAGAAAATTTGTAAATATGTTTAGTGGGTAAATACTGTTTCAAGTGGTTTTGCCATGTTAAACATAAGAAACGATAATTATTCGACGCGTTATTGGCCATAGGCATCTTTGTGGCAAAGACAAATTTATGCTACCATCATGTTATCTATTGCCCTTTAACCACATTATTTTAATCGATAATGTTTAACTCAAATGGTTAAAATGAGATACCTAAGACATGTAAATATAAAAATATATTGGTTTCAAATCTTACTCCGAAAAAAAAATGCTCATGGTTGAGCTAGTGAGTTTTTCCAGTGATGGGTTTTCTACTGGAGGGGGGGTTGCGGTCACGGCTAGGAACGAACAGACGGGCAATAACACCTATCATTTGAAATATGGTCAGATGCCGTTGAAAAAACCACATTGTTTATTAGATAGTATTTAATCACACTACTTATTACCCTATGTTTATAATCACCCTATGTTTCTTTTAACAAGAATTTTTTTTTAAAACATCCTTATCAACTTGTACATTCTAGAACTTAAAAACATCACTTTTAAGTATGTGTGTGGGTTTATTTTCTTCTTTTTTTTTTTTTTTTTTTTTGGGGGGGGGGGGGGGGGGGGGGAGGGTGTACTGAATTATCATTGACAAGTCTTGGCAAGTCCATGAAAGGGAGGGTGTCACTAAACTATCATTGTCACTGCGATGACGCACAAAAAATAATTTATATAAAAACTTAATAAATACTTTACTTGTGTTGAAGATAATCAAAATATTGATTTTACGTTGTAGAAGTTTTTAGAATATAGTTTATATAAAAAGATATTTGAATTGTAAAAATTATTCACAGGGATAATTTCTTAACATTTCAATCATTGATTATCTTAATCAGTGACTTACATATTGATTATCTGATTTGCTTTACTATCACTTGTTAGCCCTGGGTGACATGATAGACGAATAATGATCTCAACAAAAGAATCTTAATTTGTGCAAAACAAGAGATGAAAACTATCAAATACAAATACGAAAAAGAAAATGTCGTTTTATTGAATCACTCGTTAGCATGTTTAAAGTAAAAAACAATTCAAGACTATAACGTCCTCTCACATAAGAAATTTTTAACTTTAGGGTTCTAACAGATTCTGAGTGATGATCCACTCTTACATATTCCTTAGATCTTGCACTATATTGACGAATCCTTGGCTTTGCTAGATTAGAGACAAACGTCTTTGACCGGCTAAATTTTACTTTTTGATTCTTTCAATTGTCAAAACTACACCAAACGCATGTTAGAGCAACTATTATTTGTCAGGTTATGTTTTTGTATAAACAAAGACATAACTTCCAGATTTGCTTATTTAAGCGAGTAATCTGCATTCTTCAACTGATTTAGAAGACAAAGTCTAATAGTAATATCTTTTCTGAATGGCCATAACTCATAAGTTAAGTTAATAGTCCCATTTCCGTATCTTTTATCGTCCAAAATAAATATATCATTGCATATTATGGATCAACATAATTAAAAAATACATAAGGGGGACATACAACATTTGAGCAAATAATTACTATACCTTAAATAGAAAGGTCGTTGGGTGCCCACCGACATGCCAGGTGTCAAGTTTTGGTTGGCGCAAATATTTTTTTTCTTTTTGGCCTTTTCTAGAATCTACGTTTCATTAAGTATATTTGTTCTGCCTTTAAATAAATATTGCAGGTGGAGCAACAGATTAGATCTCTATCCATCTCGTATTGCTTCGCTGATTCAAAACCTGCTGCCCCGTTTTTTTTATTTTTTGGTTTATTTCCTTTATTTTTTATATAACTTTTTCTTTATATATATTATTGCTTAAATTACTTTCTTTAAATTATTAGGCATAATTTTTATCTATGCTTCAATCCTCAAAATAAATCTACCACAACTTCACATGTTTCTCTTACGTATTTAACCATGTTCGTGTCACTCTCCCAACTCAGCAACGAATTTTGCAAATGCAAGGTTAACCAGATCAATGTAATCGTACGACTCCCGTCGCAATGTGCTGATCTTTAGTTCCTCGTTGTTTTTTAAAAAGTAGTTTAATGTATGCTTCTAAAAAAAGGTAGGTGGGTGCCCACCGGCCTGCCACGTGTCAAGTTTTGGTTGGTGCAAAAAATTATTTTTTTTCTTTTTTGATCTTTTCTAGAATCTAAGTTTCATTAAATATATTTGTTCTGCCTTTGAATAATCACTGAAGGTGGAGCATCAGGTTAGATCTCTATCCACCTCGTATTGTATCGCAGGTTCAAAACCTGCTGCCCTATTATTTTTGTTTTTTGGTTTATTTCCTTCTTTTTTTATATAATTTTTTCTATATATAATTTTGTTTAAATTATTTTCTTAATTTAAATTATTAGAACAAAATTTTTATCTATGCTTCAATGTTCAAAATAAATATGCCGCAACTTCACATGTTTCTCTTACGTATTTAACCACGTTCGTGTCACTCTCCTAACTTAGTAACGCATTTTGCAATTGCAAGGTTAACCAGGTCAATGTCATCGTACGACTCCCGACGCAATGCTCTGATCTTTAATTCCTCGTTGTTTATTAAAAAGTAGTTTAATGTATGCTTTTGTATGTTATAAACAATTGGAAAATCAACTGTTAATTAATATTTTCGTTCAAAGCCGCCCGTTAAGACAACAGAGAAAGAAGGTATACCCAAGGTATAGTCTTTGTCATTATTGAATACATGAGACTATATTCCTCAATAATTTATGTCAAATAAAACAATACTATTAACATAGTAGTTCAAGTATCTAGACCATTGAATTGGTCATTTAACCCATTGGCTTAGAACATAGTTTTTCTTATGCATTTTATAAGTATAATAATATATAACAGCTTCATGAAAACTAAATTCGATATTCTTTTAGATTAAAATACGGCAAGATTCTTTTCTAAATACTGAACACATGAAATAAAGTTTTACACCATGTATTTCAATTTTGTAGCTCTATAATTAATAGGTATAGTACGAATATGAATTGAAAGATTGTAGCAACTATTAAGAACTGACATCGTATTTGATAGAATGTTAATTAACTTCACGTATCTTTACATACTAACATTGAATGCCGCATGACTTATTCATAGATCGTTCACAAAAGATTTGTCCACATGACATGATAACAGTAAGAAAATCATTCTAAATCAAAAACTAATCATGTTAGATGTTACAAATTTGATACTAAATTTTGGTTTTTACTTTTAAAATTACACATGAAAGATAAATTTTAGCAAATAACATAATATGAAAAAAGCAATTGGATGAGCATACTAAGTACTAGCATTTATGCACTGGATGCATGCAATCATTGTGTACGAGTATTTGATGCGTGAGTTACAGTCATTTGATCAATGCAGCCACCTAACTCACTGCCCTCTTATCGATGTCCTTCACACAGAGGGCATATGCTCTAGAGAGAGAGAGAGTGTGTGGTTGTGGACGACGACCTGGGTATCGGTCGTCGTCGTTACCGGTGGTTGCGTCTCCTATGACTGGCTATTGTGTCTCTCTATCAGCGGTTGATTTAGGGGTCGGCCTTGTCGCTACTCTTCATCGTCACCAGTGGTGGTTAGGCGGTGGGTGTTTAGAATCTAAATGCAAATGGTGTTGTCGCCACCCTAATGTTTTACCGCAGGTGCATTGCTTCTCCTTCTATTTCTCAGATTTGGTGAAGATGTCGGTGTCCCGGTCTGACCATCCTTGTCGTTTGATGCGATGGCAAATGATTTTTGGTTCTTAAATGGGGTATGTGGGAATGGTGGTGTGTCCTATTCTTCTCGTTGGCTAACCATCTTAGAAGGTCGCGCTAGACGCTGCCGATGGTCCTTTTCCTATACTTATACTCAATGATGATATACAACAGGCATTTGATAGTCATTTTGGTCCGGTTAGCAACTTTAATGCACCTTCCCTTGGTTCCCTTACTTTTTTTATTGTAGTTAGCCGGATGATGTTCATTATTTGCTTTTTACGTGGTGTGTAAGCCCTGATATTATTGTGTTTTGGTTGTGCTAATAGTGCACCTCAAGATTGTTATTGGGTTCGTATATGTATGGTATATTTTTTCGATGATGATGGACGTACGTTGGTTGGTTAACAAGCTCACACAAGACACAAGATAAAAATAACAACGGTGCAAATAACTTTTCCTTCTATATTCCACTTTTGATAATGATTAAAAATGGAATTTATGCAATTGTTACAAGAAACAAAAGAACACCTTTATTGTAAGGAACTAGCATTTATGAACCAATATCAAGTGAAAAGCAAAAACTTAAATCATACAAGAAATACAAGGATACGAAAACTTCAAGATGATGGATAAGGATCTCATCGCGCAAAAACTTGAAGTTGCCGTGCGAGAACTTGATGTTATCGCGCGAGAACTTGATGTTATCGCGTGAGAACTTGATGTTCTCACGCGGGAACATCTGGATAGTATATATAGATGTTTCTCTTTTGTATTTCATTATGTGTGTTCATTTTGTAAAAATGCTCTGAGGGTCAGATAGCAGAGAATTATGTGATAGGCCACCCGATCGGAGCTCACCTCGGGTGGATAGAGCTTAAACAATGTAAACTTCTTTGGTATTGTAATCGTTTGATTAATAATATTCTATTGAGTTTGTTTAATGTTTGTTGATATCACACATGCATACATCCGTCTTAATTTGATTATCAAGTGCAACAATATGTGGAACCGATCGTGATAAGGACTATTTATAATAAATAGATGTTCTCGCGTGAAAATATCA
Source organism: Flaveria ramosissima (assembly GCA_025215565.1). Lineage (NCBI taxonomy): Eukaryota > Viridiplantae > Streptophyta > Magnoliopsida > Asterales > Asteraceae > Flaveria > Flaveria ramosissima. Next base: position 12,799,849 of record CM046035.1, read on the forward strand.
AGTATTCGTGCGACAACTACAAGTTCTCGCATGACTAGATCCAAAAACGGATTTTGATTTCCCGATGTTGGGATTGAACCTAAAGGCTTGGATAATCAAATCAAGATGAACAAGATCAAGTCGCGCAAGAACCTAAAGTTGTCGCGCGAGAACTTGCTTCTCACGCGAGATCTTTGAAGTGGCTCAAGAACTATGCGAGAACTTCTTAGAATAGTATAAATAGTTAGTTCTTAATGTAATTGCTACAACTTTTGTCATTTTCCTGATTTCACATTTGTTGTAATTGATTCAAATTAGTGAGCAATACAATTGAAAGTTATTTACGTTCATTCTTATCTTCTATATTTCTATAGCACAATGATAATATTCCGCGTTATTGTTGTGAGATCGATCTTATTGTACTGTTGATCCTTACACCCAAGCCTTTTAGTTTAATCTCTACAATGTCGCCCTAGGCTTGATGAATAAAATCTTTAGAAGTCAACATCTGCACACTTGTAGTCTCCCCCATATGCGTACATCCGTTTCTCGAGGGCTTTGTTGATCAACCACCCAAATTGAGTTGCTACAAAATGCACAGATTCATCAACTTCAATAGGACAAGCCTAAAGCTTTATGAAATCATCATTTCAAACTTTAGCAAGTCATTTGGATCTAAAAATCTATATTCTTTATTAACACAGTAATTCATTGCATGCCTTGTCTTCTTCTCATGTTCCCATCTCATCAACCTTGATAAACTGTTTATAGGCATCAGAGTATGGATGAGAATCATTTTTACTATCTTTGGCGGCTTATAAACTCTAATATTTATCGGAGCATTCATGTTCGGATCAATCCTTGATTCATTTGAGATAACTTTAGACTTGGCCATCTTAAAGTTCTGCAAATTCTATTTGCTTGGACGCTATATCATATTTAAGATCCAATTAGTCTTTCCATATTCGCTAGATTTAATGAATGGATCCCTTCACATATCATACAAAGTAGCTGCCCTCAACGTGTGACAAATTGCGCGTCTTTGAAATACTCGATGGCTCCTGCTCTTTTCTCTTCATAATGTATAATTTCTTCTCTCCATCATATCCCCAACTCATTACATGTTCTGAATTTCCATATCGTGAATCTAGCTTTGTGTATCTAAGAAAATGTTTCTTAAGAGTATGTGAAGGAGCTTAGAATGTAATATTTCCAACTTGCCTCACAACTGGTTTTCCAGTTTGTAGGAAGAATCAACCGGAGCATCAGAAAGCTCAACTCTGGCTATCTCTCCTTCTTCTAACTGTATCTCTTCACATATGCTCTTAAACTGTTTCCAAAGATGTCTGTGTATTCAATCTCTTCTTCTAGATCATCAAATAGACCCAATTCATATCTTGAATCTTCAATGGGACCTGTTTCTAACAAGAATAGAATTCTTTCTTGTAATTCTCTTAAACTTCAGGATGTAATGGCTGATAATCCTCTAGAACATCAATACTTGGTCCGAAGACATTATCAGTTTCTAAACCTCCAAAAGCTCATGCTGTAGCAGCCTAATCATCGACATCATCATCTTTCTTCTCACCATCATTACCATCATCTTTATTACGATCACCATCATTCATCATTATCATCATCATCATCAGCGCTAATCTCATAAACGAATTTGTTTAGTCCATCACCTTCATCATCATCATCTATATTCTCCTCACTAACTTGAGTCTCAACCAAAATTTCTTCGGCACTTGTGTCTCCGACACATTTTCTTCAGATATACTAACACTAGCAACAGCCTCAGTTATTTGCTTCTTAGAAACATCATTGTTTTGAACCTCAACCAATGGTTATGGATCATAAAATTACTATCCACTTGTTTCTCAAACCTCAGTGGCTCTAGTTGGTTTGTTTGTGTAGAATATGTAAATGTATGAGTAGAAAACGCTTGAATATAATTTTCCGAACTCTGAACATAATCATTGATGAATTGCATTTGATCCTCAAGAGTCTTTATTCAAGCATCCATCACATGATAATCTAACTAAAGCATCTTTATCAGCTTTGTCTTTTTGAAACTTTCCTTCTCTAAAGCACGAACTTTTTGCTCTAACAAAACTATAGTAACTACAGGGGACTCAAATTAGGTACCACCTGCCTTTCTCTGATCAAAAGGAGTGTTAAGATAAAAATCAACATCAAAGTCAAGGTTCTCAACAGAATGAGTCTCGGTAACTGATATTGTTATTGCTTTAGTAATAGTTACTTGAACCTTTCTAGGCTGAACTGAAATATATTTAATGTCAAAAGTAGTTGCATGATGCTCTGGAGTGATTAGTTTTATAGTAACTTGAGTTCTCATGTTCATAAAAGATACATTTCCCTATGTTCCTCTACCACTTGATTGATGTTGAAGTATCAATCTAATAATATGTAAATTTTGTGTTCCTATTCACTTTAACCTGTTAGGGTAAGTAGGGTTGTCGATCCTCGTGGAATTAGTGGTCGGTGTGTCGTACTTTGATTTGTAAGAAAATGGATTAAAATAATAATTACTAAACTATTGCCTCTTGGTTGTGAAAAATGAATTTTAGATTGATTAACAAATTAACTAAGAAAATAACTTGCAAGTAATGAAAATTGATGAGAAGACAACTATGAAAAAGGGTAATCCACTTAGGGATTCATGTTCGGTTTGTAGTAAGTGTTTAGTTCAATTGAGTGGAAAATCCTGAACGAGGATTCTATACATGTAATGATTAAGTGATAGTGATAACCAAGACTTAACAGGTCTTAGTGCACAATACCAATTGAATTAACAACCAAAACCTTGCAATCATACAACTCACGCAAAATTATATGACATTCAAATTAAGATTAAAACAATTGTTTAAACAATCAAGCACACGTTAAACTCAATAAAAAACTTAACGGGTTCTAAAGTTTAATTCCAACACAAATTGAATACAAACGAAAACATAATAACACGAAATCTATTACTCGAGGTAGATTAGCCTTGTATCGTCATGAATTCGGCATCAAACTCGGATTAGAACATGATTTGATGGATTGGAATGAGTTGGAGAAGTGAAAGAAACCTCAAGAATCACCAAAGTTTGTCACTTTCTGCTCTTAATACGAAATAGGGTTTCTAGAATTGATAACCCACCTTAAATATGGTCAAAAACCAAAAACTTACGTCAAATTTGACCCTACGACGTAAGTTATGTCCTTAGGGACGTAAGCGTCCTCCCCCATAATAGACGTGCTTAGCCTCTGTCTTACGTCTCAAAAAATGCCATTTTTAGAAAGGACGTAGCTTACTTCCTTTAGGATGTAAGTTACGTCGTATGCTCATTTTCACCAATTTCTTCATTTTCTTCATCTCTTTTCACCCATATATCCTCCAATCTTCGTGCAACCTTTGAATATATCAGTTAAGCTTCCCACACCTACAATTCAAACATTACACAAAGTGATTATGCTCGATAGGAAATCAAGTTAAAAGCATACATTTAAACACTTAAAACACATAAAAAACATGAACGCATCACATCCCCACACTTATCATTTGCTTGCCCCCAAGTAAACTCACTCATAACACTACAACTATCATTAGACAAATACGATCCAACCATGTCTTCACCTTCTTATAGTTAAAGTCTCAAGTCATACCAAGCTCATAGATTCATATATCAAGCTACAACTTTGTAAGCACAGATATTAGTCTTTGGAAATATGATCTATCTATCCAAGCATAACAAGCTTTCTAATCTTCCCTATGCATGTAGTCACACCTCTCATAAGTTTCACAACTCTCAGTTTAGTATCTTGTCTAGAAAAAGGTGTACTCGTATATCAGTATAGTACTCTCAACCAAGAACGACTCATAATTACCATAGGCTCGCATAATGATCGTAACTCCACCAATTTACACAAACCATGTGCATATTAAAAGTTCTTTGAAAGGTTGTGGTGTAAGGCTTAGGGCTTAGGTATAGATAAGGAATTTGGAGTGGCTAAAGGTGATGAAATTCATATAAGAATGTTGAAACATACTGAACAATAAAGAAACACTACACAGTAAATTTGGGTAAACTTGACCCATATTCACAATTTATTACCACTGAAACATCGCATTGATATTGTGGTCATTTTGATCTATTATTTCCTCGTATTTTTTTTTCTTTTTTTTGTATTTTGAGCAATGATTATATCTAAACACTTCACTGCTTCTAACAATATTATATCAAAAATTCAAGAAATGCTTAACAGATTTCTCCACATGGGCTTAAAAGGTAAAAAGGTTTGAAAAGGCTAATGGGTTGATTCGGGTTTAAACAAATAAAGAGGTTGGGTGCTCAAAGTGGCGACTAGGAGATCATTTCAGGGTTGGATAATACAATTGAAAAAAGCTAATAAAACAAAGGTTCATCCTAATGCCTCAATCATATATGTGCAACAGTTTGGTTCATGATCTTGAAATGTATCAATTATGCAAGTTCTAGAATAATGCTATCGTTCTGGTAAACACACATGAAAGAAATATGAGCAATAACCTATTGATGTTCTAAGCTTATGTATAGGCTCAATCCTCACAAAAAAATGGTAAACATGTTAAGGATGCGAAAACATGCATAAAAAGTCCACTATCTGGCTTGTTACCCCGGTTAAACATCTCAATCAATTCTATAAAATTGCTTTTTTCTAGTAAGATAGCCATGACTAAGGACACTATCTTGTGCACATGCTAAACATACTTTCACGATTTACGTTGAAAAAATTAAACTTTCATGCATAAACAAGTCGCTTTAGGGGCATTTTGAAAACTTTTGTTCAATCAATATTTTTTTTCTTAATTTTCAACCTTCCCCTTATCCCCACACTTAAACCTTACATTGTCCTCAATGTAAATTTTAAAATTATTGAGTGAAACAAGGGTACTATCAAACATCCTAACCTTACCCAAGTGAAGTTACAAGGCTAACTTTCGAAACATGCATTATGCCTACCATGATTGTACTAAATGACACCAAACTAGCAAAGCTTTAAGATACGGAAAAAGTATATGGACCTGATCATATATAATAAAAAGTGCCTCATTAGCAATATATAATGTTTATATGCCAACTCAGATAAGTAAAACCACCCAAACACACATTCCTTTATGCTCCTAAAGATCCATGAGTTTCACCACACTTAATATTTGCATCTGATGCTTAAAGATGAAAAACAAAATGAAAAATACAAAACAAACCAAAAACTAAAAGAAACAAATAAATTTCGGGTTGCCTCCCGATTAGCGCTAATTTTTAGGTCTTCAGCCAGACTGTACCTGTGACCACTCATGGTGGTCGAGCGGGATTCTTGACTCTGACATTCTCCATGTATATTTGCTTCCAGTGATTCGGTATGTCTGCAAGTTCATTGTATTTTGGCTCAAACATCAGTGCCTTAACTTGAGGATTTATATGTACAAGTGTATCGCCAAATTTTTTCTTCTTTTTAGGCTTCTCGTTCTTTGTTTCCACCTTCATTACCGGTTTTTTCTTTTCTTTCAAATACGCCAACTCCTTCAAGTACACTTGCTTAACCCTATCATACTCAAAACCATTCTCAAAAGTGATGTTTGTACTTACATGTGAAATGTAAGTAGGAACACACACGTTAGTCATATCTGCCATAGAAAATCTATCATTATCAAAATAATTGATTGACTTGGGAACTACATCAAAACGTAACTTGCAATTTTCTTATGTCATGTAATTTGTTCCATCCCGACAGTTGATTTGAGCATTAGCAGTTGTTAAAAAGACCCATTATGACCTTTGGTTGCTCATTTGTCCTTACTAGTGCATAATCAAGCACCATAAAGTCCACCGAGTAGTAAAATTCTCCCAACTTGATTATGATATTTTTTACCATCCCTTGAGTCTGAGTGAAGTCAGCTAACACCATAGTGGTGTCTACTTCCTCTAGAGGATCGAAGTCATACTTATCATATAATGTATCTGGCAAAATACTAACACCTGCTCGGTAATCCAAGAGTGCTCTTTTTATCTTTAGTTTCCCCACTTTGATTGAAATGATAGGTGCTCTAGGATCACTCTCTTCCACTACATCACCTTCATCTTCCTTACCTACAACTTGTAAAACAGAAGTAAAGTTATCATTAAAAATTTTAGAGTTAGGAAGGATACTAACCGAATTAATATGAACATTTCTCATGTTCTTCGTGGTTGGCCCTTGATGTTGCGGGTTAATAGTGATGTCATTCTGTAGTTCCCCAAGATTCCTTTTAATTTGGGCCACATCCTCAGCAAGTTGGCCCACTTGTTTATTCAAAGCCTCATCAGCTTTATCTCTTATTTTATTTCCCGCTTAATCTCTTGCATATTCTATTTTATCATATTCATTAAAGCATCCAACTTTGCATTTGTAGTCTCTTCACTACCAACTTGTCCCAATTGAGATTCCTTGATACCTTCATGATGAACTCCCTTGTTGACCCCTATGATTGTAGCTCCCTTGATTGTTTCCTTGAGAATATGAAGTTTTTTGATAACCACTTGGATTGTAATTCCCTTGTGTTTGGTTTTGATATGTTTGACCACCTTGATTATTACCTTAAAAGCTAGGGTTTATTTGGTTTAAAGCATTCCATATTTAAAGTTGGGATGATTCTACAATCCAAGATGATAAGTATTGGAACTTATATCAAATTGCTTTCTATCTCCATAAACTTGATTGACATCCTCACTTCTTCCTATTACCAATGGACATGAATCACCATTATGACCCAACTCACCACGTTCTTCACATACATCATATCCCATATTTGCAACCTCCTTCTCACCCGTTCGTCCTAGCTTTGCTAATTGTTTCTCCTACGACTCGATTTTCTCCTTAGTTTCATAATCAACCATGGTTGATCTTACGAAAATTGGTTTAGATCGTCTACTAGCAGAAGCTTGTGCTTTGGAATTTCTACACATCATCTTTAAGAAATCCCAATCTGCATCTTCGTGATTAGAAAGGAATGTGCCATTGCTTGTAGAATACAAGTACTTTCTCTCCTCATTGGTCAATCCATCCGGAAAAGCCTTGATTAATTCCCACCGTTCAAATATATGATGTGGGCACATATGGATCAGTTCCTTAAACCTTATGAATGTTTCATGAAACTGTTCTCCTGTTTGTTGTTGAAATGATCGAATTGCATCTCTTGCGTCACTGGTTTTACCCCTAGAATAATATTCATCCAAAAATATTTGTTGCATATCTTGCCATGTATCAATACCGTTGTCCAGAAAGTGAGGAACCATTACTTACACTACTAGAAAATTGAGCATTTGCGACTGTCTTTTCGGTCGCAAAACGGTCGCAAATAGCCTTTTACGACCGTTTTGCGACTAAAACAGTGAGAAAAACACACGTCTCAAAGTCTACCGCGACTATTTTGCGACCGCTTATATACTTACGACCGAACATTGTGATCGCTACTACCATCGCAAATCTTGAGACTGCTTTGCGACCGCTGCTCTTTGCAACCGTATTACGACCGCCTCCTTTTGCGACCGCTACCTTTTGCGACCATTTTGCAACCGCTGCATTTTGCGACCGTTTTACAACCATTTTGCAAACCCTACCTTTTTGCGACTGTTTTGCGACCGCTACCTTTTGTTGCAACTGTTTTGAAACCACCTCTGCATTATACGATGGTTTTGCAACCGCAAGTAGCTTATAGCGAGCATTTTTTAGAGGAAAATGTTTTTTTTCCATTGTTTCAGCCATTTTCTTAATGATGTTTATATATGTATATGTATAATTTAAACATTTATCAAAATCTCAACAATATATAAAACAAACCACATCAAAATTACAAATTAAAAATATCAAATAACACATGTTATTCATACATTCAAGATAAATATAGTGCAACTCCATGACTGGCCTATTTAAGTCGTAACTAACATTCCTTTTAAGTTTGTCATCCTATTGTGCATATTTTTTTCGGTCACCATTTGTTTAATAATTCCGTTAACCTTTCTTTCTTCTTATTCCTTTTCTTTTACAAGCTCCTTGATAACCCACGTTCAAATCTTCTATCTACAAAACAACCACTAATGTCAATTGTGATTATTATTATTCTTTTAACCAAAGATATGTGATTTCAATGTGCAATGGGTTAACACTACTTGGACCTATTTGTTATAAAAATTAAAAAATTGAAAACCTACTTGAAGCTTGTTTAGTGCAAGAGCCTTCTTCATGTAGCAAAACCTCTTCCAAAAATGGAGTTGACATTCAGATTCCTGCACCATAATTTAACAATTAGGTACTTGTAGCATCAAATATATATTTATGTATACAATTTCATTATATGTGCCTAACAGACTAACCTGGTGACACTAAATTGCATTTATACTCGTCTCATTGGATCGTCTGAAAAAATACAACAAAAAATTCAAGTTAATTTGCTATCTTACTTCCAGAACTTGTTGCTCAACTGTTCTTCCTTCAATGTATGTATGGCCACGAATATATGCAAGATATCTCATAAGCATTTTAGTAGTTTTAGTCTTACCTGCATCAGTTTCACACTAACTGATCGAATAACCTAAAGTGAGTTGATTTTTCCTCCATTAAGCATTTACTTGGTCCATTTCAAGTAAGCATGTCTATGTGATACTTTATATGATCTGTAAAACACAAAAAGAATGGAATATTACATGAAAGTAGTTTATGCAATTGCATATACACAATAAGAATGGATTATTTATCTAATAATCAAAACACTTACCTTCAAGATATTGCTGCAATAAAAGTGTAGAAGCTAGTAATAGTCAAGCTATTTCATGCTGTGATTCTGCTCTGTGAAAAAATACACACGTTGAATTTAATTAAGATAATGTGAAAAAACTATGTTTTAACCTTTCTTTTCATTTGATTTCTTTGTATTGGCAGCAACAAACAAAAATAGCCTATAAAAAGTAATTTAATAGTCTCAAACAGAAATGACCCATACTATTAATACAAGAAACCACCAGCAACATAAGAAAAAAAACATTAGTTAATTTGGGTCATTTGAAATAAAAATAAAACTAATAGGGTCATTTGAAATAAAACCATAACCCACATAGTAGTAATAAAAATAAAACTAATTGGGTCATTTGAAATAATAGCAGCAGAACACTTCACAAAACCACCTTTTGATCCAATCAATTTATTAGGAAAGTCTAAAATAATGAAGCCAACAATAGCATTTTTACAAAATCTAATTGAAACCTAAAGTTTACCTCCACAAACCACCTAACTGTTTATCCAACTGGAAACTCTATAAATAGCAATTTCGCAGCATCTTTTCAAAGCCAAAAACTGGTATGTATAAGAACTTAATTAAAAAATTAATCAAGTCAATAACAATTTAGGTGGTCTCAGTTGTAATTTAAAAGCCTAGTTTAGTTGTTGTTTTGGAATTAATAGTATCAATAGTTGCTTTAAGTACCTGAGTCAATGTTAAGAACCTGATTATTTGGTTAGGGGTGTTTGGCATTGCGTTTTGGAACTTATTATATGATTATTCTGTTTTCAAACATCAGATAATATGTTTTTAGAATCGACAAAATCAGAGAAAGTGAAAATTATTCTGATTATATAGGGGTCAAAAGAATAGGTTTGAATAATCAAGATAATCAGCTTTAGAGTAGCTGCAACAAATTTTATTCTGATTATCCCACTATTTTTAGATCATTTTACATGCAGATCCTAAATTAATCAAAATTTGGCGAACACTCAAGATGCTGAATATCATATTATTGCAATTCAAGCCAATAGATTATCTATTGAAGTAGGTTTTCTCATGCTGATCATCTGTTTAAAACAAAAATCTAATTTTAACTTAATTAATCCACATATACTTCAATTCCGTTACTACAATTCACAAAAGTTTAGAAATCAATGATACCTAACAAAAGTAATTAACAGTTTAATACGAGCACAAAAGCAAAACAAAGTGATTACAACAGAATTCAATAGAATCTGAATCGGAAATCAATCATAAACACTAATTTGTAAAGATGTAAGATGCAAGATCTATGAACATCAAATTAATAAAATTATAGTTGATTGAAGTGTATCAGAAGTCGAATCAAGCAAAAGAGTACCTGTAGGCCGAACAAATGAACAGTGCACAATCAACTCGCATTCACCTTGAGCCAACAGTTCATGAAGAGAAAACCTACAAATGAATATCAGTGAGTTTGGGGTTGATTGTGCGATGAAGGAATGATTATTGATTAGGGGGAACTGGTTCAGGGATTTGAGAGTAGGTGCTCATCTGATGTGCTCACGATTTACTTCCAATATTAAAAAAAAGACTCTAATAGATTATAAAAATAATTAAATGATGATATTTAAATAATAAGTTTCAAATATACTTTTAATCTATTATTTTTTCATTATTTACGATTGTTTTGCGACCGCACTTACACTTGGGCGGTGGCAAATGTTGCGATGGCACATGGGCGGTGACAAATATTGCGACTGCACTTGGGGTCGCTAATGTTGCGACCGCACTTGGGTGGTTGCAAACGTTGCGACTGCAATTTGGCGGTCGCAAATGTTACGACCATTCAGCCACTAGATCTTGTTTGGTCTCTAAATTTACAACCATTTTGCTGATCTTGTTTGGTCGCTTATTCTAATACCATTTTGATATCGGTTGCAAAATGGTTGCGAACTTTGCTACTGTTTTTGCCGGTCGCAAATTATGGTAGCAATTGTTTTTGAAGTTGAATTGAAACAGTCGCAGCCTCACTTCATTTTGTGTGAAGTGGTTTCCACCAATAGTGCTACATATGGCATCAAATTCAATAAGATGCATATATGGTTCTTCTGTTGCAGTGCATCTAAAAGCATGAAAATGGTGAGATAATGAGGATGTACATCAAAAGCTCTTACTCTACTATTTGAAGGTGCGATGGGATTTAGATTTTCTGAAATAGCTGGTTTGATATGGCTATCCACACCTCGTACTTGAGCTCATTGAGGTCTTCTTGACTGATTGATATTATTGTTAACCCTACCCCATTGTTGATTGATTGGTGGTGCATTCCACCCATGTTGATCATACCCCAATGTGACATCCGTCCCTTTAAGGTCCGTCAATTAACGTGTTTATCCGTCATCTATTCTATGATTGGTCATTCCTCATCTCTATTTGACTCTTTATGTGGATATCATGTGTGCATTATTATAGTTGTGTGTGTATTCCTTATAATCATGTGTTAACCTTAAAAAGACTATTAAAACTTTCATTTTTGAAAACGTCAAATATATCATTTTATAAATATAATAAATGTTTTTAATATAACCATTTCTTAAGTCATAACAACATTAAATATGCTTTTACAATTAATATAAAACACCTAACGAAGTCGTTTTTCAACCGAATAAAATTTGGGAAAACTCGGGGGTTAAGTGCAGGGACTAAACTTGTAATTTTGCAAACTTGGGCTGGATATAAATACCCTCATACCAGCCCTAAGCCTTCACATTCACCATCTTCTTCATCTTCACCCTCTACACACACAAAATCACCATTTGAGCACCAAATCCAACCCGAGAGGTCTTGTTTTCTTCGCCTTGACACCGTCTACAGCTTAGACTACCCCTTTCTAGCAGGTAGTTGTCTTTGGTTATCCGTTTTCTAGCCTTTTCACGCTGTCCAAAACTAGGGATTCGGGTGTTCGGGTTCAACCCGAACATACAAGGTCGTATGGGTGCGTGTGAGGTCTCTTTGCTTGTGTTTCATGCTTGTGTATGTTTGTTGAGTGTTTCTGGAGGTCCTTGTGGAGTAAAACCCGTGTTTAGAGCAGCTCGGGGGCTGCTCACCCTGACCACAGTTGCGATTCTGCAGATCAGGCGACTGGGTCATCCATGCGATTGAGCCGTGCGACCGAGTGGGTCGTGCGACTGGATCATGCGTCTGAGTCAATCGCGCGAATGAGTTGTGCGACTAGGCATGTCGTGCGACTAAGTTGTGCGACTGAGTGTCTGTATGCGATTGAGTCATGCGTGCGAATGAGTGTATGCGATTGAGTCATACGATTGAGTGATTGTGTGCGATTGAGTCAGGTGACCGACTGAATGTGTGCGAATGTGCGTGATTCGCACGACTGGAGTCCAATCGCACGAATGAAGGTTCAATCGTACGAAAGTAGCTAATTCGCACGATTGAAGGTTGATTCGTGCGTATGGAGGTTGAGTCGTGCGATTGGGTGTTGTGTGGTACGACTGAAGGCCAGTCATACGAATGAAGGCTCAATCGCACGAATGAAGCTGATTCGCACGATTGAGGGTTGATTCGCACGAATGGAGGTTGAGTCGTGCTTCTAACCTTGTTATGCGATTGAAATTGTTGAGTTTGACCCCTTGTGCGTGGTGTGTGTATGTCGTGTGGTGTTGAGGTAACACTAACACAATAATGCCATTGTTCGGCCACAAAGATTAAAGTCAACGCGAGAAAGGGCACAGAAACTATTTTGAACAAATTGAACTAACGTTTTACAACGATCAATTGACTTATAACTATTGACACTTATTCAATGCTTCTTCAATAACAACGAGACTTTTACTTAAACATCGTCATTAATGGCGACAATGTCTTGTACTTGGATCTACATAGGATCTAGTACGTATGTCAGTCTGTGTGTGTTATACGCGACCCAGCCGATACGACTCGAACCGGCCCATCATTATTGCGCGCTTATACATATATATCATATCATTAATGCTATACAATAATTGTCAATAGGTGTTTGACTGTTTATTTGCATTCAACATTTGGGATACATCGATCATACATACTTACCACCTAACAAGTGAGTTTCGTGGCCCCTTTTCACATTTATACAATATTTCAATCATTTACAACTTGGGGGAAAAGTATGCTTACACAATTTCAATGCTGTACAACTTACATACATTTTACATACAAGGAATCAACGTGATACTGTGTTGCAAGTACTATTTGATACATGCTTGGGTCTGCTGTGTGGTTCTATCTTTGCAACTATTTAATTCTAGTGTGGGAACCGACGGTTAGGTATTGGTAGTACTACTGGGTTGACACCCCCACCCTCGTTCGATGGTATACTAGTTGGTACCATTAGTGGCCAGGAACGGGCCCTTGGGTGAATATATGCCGACAATTTCTTTGTGTACGTCGCTAGGTTTGGTTGCAAAGCTCATGTCATGTGATATTTACTTGTGTATATAACTGTATTCACGGTATTCCGACGCGCTTACTTATTACAGCATCACTTACATTTTTATTACATAAACCTGCGAGCTCACCAACAATTATGTTGACCGTTTTAAGCATATCTTTTCAGGTGATCATGCAAGTCCAGGAATCTAGGTGTGCTGCCTTAGTGGAGACCCTAGGATGCATTTTTGGGACTTATCATGTTTTGTTAAACAATCTTTTGAACAATGTTAACGCTTGTAAACAATTATCAACTTTTGAAACTTGTTCCCGGGTTGTGGGAATTAACATTTACATTTTCATCTTATGTGATTATGTGTTATCATTATTATATTGCTTATGGCTATGTTGTCGTGAACATTGACTAAACACGACACATGTCCCCTTGTCATCGGGTGTCGTCATGACACGCATGTCATCATTTATTTATATTGCTCTCTATCGCTTACCATGTGTTATGACGATCCCGGTCTCGTTACATCCTCGTGTTTCTGCTTTTAGCGGGGGTGTGACAGATTGGTATCAGAGCCATTGGTTATAGAGAATTAGGCAATACGCTTGACCTAGACTATAACCTAGGAACCTTCATGTAGATTTGCATGCTAGGACTCTGTATGCATATTATATCTCGTGTATGTGTTCCTCGCTGCTTGATTTGTTCATCTATTTGTTATGTGATCTTTCCACCCTATGAGAGAGCCCTTGTGCTCACTCTTTTATGGGATGCTTCTATTGGATCTTCCGTTCCCTCTGCGCGCCGAGTTAGTTTATCAGATCCGGGTATTAGACCTGAAGAGATCTTCACAGATCATGCTGTTGCGCTTGACCTTGGACATTGAGATTAACTTTGAGGAGGAATATGTCTGAAACCTCGAAAGAGGAGGAAATAGACAACCTCCGCTAGACTAAACGTGATTGTATACATGGACTTACAACTGTTGTGATGGATTATCATTGAAACATTATTAATTCATGGTGTGAGAACTACACGAATTGCATGTGATGTGTGATGACAATAAGTATGATATTGACATGAAATACATGGACTTGATGGATTATTATGGATATGATGTAAAGGAAAGTCGGATGTCATGTAACCGGATCGGGCATCATTCTCGGTACATCGTGGGTGTGGTGGGAACGCTACGGGGAACCCTATATATAAACATCACCGGTATACCGAGAATATGCTTGAAATGGGCTGCATGGTGGTCTTGACTGACGGAACATGAACATTGGAATTTGAAAAGTGGAATACTTGTGTATATTATGGTGACTAAAGCTGATATGTTACCTCTTTTATGATTAGAACATGCCGCCTCGAAGAGTCACCCGTAGCAGTAGTGGCGGGAGTGAAGCCCTAAGGGCAGAGGCCGAGGCAGAGGCAGAGCACCAAGAGCAAACGATGCTCCTGCCAGTAACAGTCAAGGAATAGGGAACGCCGACATGGCAGCCCTGATCGCTCAGCAATTGGCCGCGCTGATTCCTACTATTGTGGCCCAAGTGAGCGACGCACTCCAACAACACCACCCTCACGGGGATGGTGGCAACGATGATGGAGCCCAAGGTGGGATCGAGACTGAGACGGGAAACGGAAACCCGACCGGAAACGAGAGAAACCAGGAAACCGGAAATGGTGGTACTGCCGGTATTGAGACTGGGGTGGTTAATGCTCGTCGGGGATGTTCGTACAAGGAGTTTGTGGCTTGTAAGCCGAGGGAATTCGATGGGAAAGGTGGGGCAATAGCCTTAACCAGGTGGTTGGAAAAGATGAAGGCAGTGATCGACATCAGTGAGTGCCTCGACAGTCAAAGGATCAAGTATGCCACTTGTTCGCTACAGGGTAAGGCCCTAACCTGGTGGAACACCCAGATTCAAGCTCGAGGAAGAGAATCTGCAATGCAGATGTCGTGGGACGAGTTCAAAGCCTTGATCACCGAGGAATACTGCCCTCTCAACGAGATGCAGAAGCTGGAGCATGAGTTCTGGAATCATGCCATGGTGGGGGCAGGGCATGCAGCTTACACTGATCGTTTTCATGAGCTTGCAAGATTGGTTCCGCATCTGGTTACGCCGGAATCAAAAAGGATCGAGAGGTACATTTGGGGACTCGCGCCTCAAATTAGAGCGATGGTCACAGCAGCCGCTCCTCCTACTATTCAGAGCGCAATTCTGAAAGCTGGCGCTTTGACTGATGAGATGGTTAGAACTGGGGTTTTGGGCAGAGGAGCCGAGAAGAGAAAGGATGATGGGGAATGAGCCGGTCGAGTGCCGGAAAGTTTGAGAAGAGGTCTAAGCCGACCAGGAATTTTGTGGCCGTGTCTCAGGCCAGGAGAGAGTATGTGGGGCCGCACCCCAAATGTGACAGGTGCAATTATCATCATCCCCCAGGGACGCAGTGCCGGGTGTGCGCTAACTGTAGGCGCCCGGGTCATTTGGCAAGAGATTGCAGAACTGCGCCGAATCTTGTAGCACCCGTCAACGCGGTTAACCCCGCCGGGTATGCAAGGGCTTGCTTTGAGTGTGGGAGCCCCGATCACTACAGGAATATGTGCCCCAGGCTGAATCGGGCACCCGGTCAACAGGGGAACAACCAGCAGCAGGTGTTGGCTATCGCTAGGAATCAAGGCCCGGCTACTCAGGGGAATGCAGCTCGGGGACGTGCATTCGTCATTGGAGCCAATGATGCTCGTCAGGACCCGAATGTTGTCACGGGTACGCACTTACTCAATCATCACTTCGCATCTATATTATTTGATACTGGAGCAGACAATAGTTTTATATCTTCTGAGTTTGTGCAATTACTTGATTTGAGTCCTAGTAGGCTAGAAACTAGCTACTCCGTAGAAATGGCCAATGGTAGAGTTGTTTAGGCCGATGAGATCATTAGGAAGTGTTCGTTAACACTGGAGGATCATACCTTTGAGATAGACTTGATACCCTTTGAGTTAGGAAGCTTCGATGTTATTGTGGGTATGGATTGGTTGTCGCAAAACGGAGCAGAAATTGTATGTCGAGACAAAGTAGTACGTATCCCTATGCCAAACGGGGAAGTACTCAAGGTTTAGGGAGAACGATCGGGTAAGAGCTTGAAGCTTATTTCCTGCATGAAAGCACGCCAGAGCTTACGAAAGCAGTGCTACGCTTTTCTGGCTCATGTGGTTGAAAAGAAAGACGAAGAGAGGAAACTGGTGGATATTCCAGTGGTACGGGATTACCCAGAAGTATTTCCAGATGAC
Source organism: Flaveria ramosissima (assembly GCA_025215565.1). NCBI lineage: Eukaryota > Viridiplantae > Streptophyta > Magnoliopsida > Asterales > Asteraceae > Flaveria > Flaveria ramosissima. The sequence continues at coordinate 12,816,334 of CM046035.1, forward strand.
TTGTCTGGTTTACCTCCTCCAGGACAGGTGGAATTCCGTATCGAGTTGGTTCCTGGAGCTACACCGGTAGCAAAAACGCCATATCGACTAGCGCCATCCGAGATGCAAGAGTTGTCTAGTCAATTACAGGAACTACTGGAGAAGGGTTTTATTCGACCGAGTCATTTGCCGTGGGGAGCACCGGTACTATTTGTCAAGAAGAAGGATGGATCGTTTCGTATGTGCATCGATTACCGTGAACTGAACAAGTTAACGGTGAAGAACCGATATCCTCTCCCCAGGATCGACGATTTATTTGATCAGCTGCAAGGAGCTTCGTATTTTTCAAAGATCGATCTTCGTTCTAGCTATCATCAGCTAAGGGTTTTCGAGGATGACATACCGAAGACTGCATTCAGGACTCGTTACGGGCATTATGAGTTCTTGGTCATGCCGTTCGGGTTGACTAACGCACCAGCTGTGTTCATGGATGTAATGAATCGGGTGTGCAAACCTTACTTGGATAAGTTTGTGATCGTGTTCATAGACGATATACTTATCTACTCCCGATCAAAAGAGGATCATGTAGAACATCTTCGGGCTATTCTGGAGCTGCTACGAGAAGAGAAACTTTTCGCCAAATTCTCAAAGTGTGAATTTTGGCTGTGAGAAGTGAAGTTTTTGGGTCATGTGGTTAATGAGGACGGGATTCACGTAGATCCCGGCAAGATCGAAGCGGTGAAGAAGTGGGATACGCCCCAGACACCATCAGAAATACGGCAATTCTTAGGATTGGCCGGTTATTATCGTCGCTTCATCGCGAACTTCCTCAAAGATCGCTCAACCGTTAACCCTGCTTACTCAGAAAGACAAGAAGTTTGACTGGGGATATGCACAAGAGCAAGCGTTCCAAACATTGAAAGAGAAGTTGTGCAACGCGCCTATATTGTCTCTCCCAGACGGAACCGATGATTTTGTGGTTTACTGCGATGCGTCACATCAAGGATTGGGATGTGTACTAATGCAGAAGGACAAGGTGATTGCCTACGCTTTGCGACAACTTAAAGTGCACGAAAAGACTACACCACTCATGATCTTGAGTTGGGCGCTGTAGTATTTGCACTCAAGATTTGGAGGCATTACTTGTATGGAACCAAATGCATCATCTTCACCGATCATAAGAGCCTTCAACATATTCTGGATCAGAAGGAACTCAACATGCGCCAACGACGTTGGGTAGAGCTTCTTAGCGACTACGATTGTGAGATCCGGTATCATCTGGGGAAAGCTAACATGGTGGCTGATGCCTTAAGCCGTAAAGAACGTGTGAAACCACTACGTGCACGAGCGTTGGGATTGACCATTCAAACCAACTTGAAAGCTCAGATTCAGATTGCACAGAGTGAGGCATTAAAAGAAGAGAACCTTGCGGGAGAAGAATTCCGGGGGTTAGATAAACAGATGATACGCAAAGATGACGGTGTTCAGTACTTCATGGATCGCATATGGGTACCCAAATAGGGAGGTGTTCGAACCTTAGTCATGGATGAAGCCCACAAGACGCGATATTCTATACATCCTGGTGCAGACAAGATGTATCATGATCTCAAGGATCTGTACTGGTGGCCAGGCATGAAGAAAGACATTGCCTTATACGTCAGCCAATGCTTGACGTGTTTGAAAGTCAAAGCCGAACATCAGAAACCATCGGGATTATTACAGCAACCTGAAATTCCCGAGTGAAAATGGTAGAACATAGCAATGGATTTCATTACCAAACTCCCTAGAACAAGCAGCTGTCATGACTCGATATGGGTCATTGTGGATCGAATGACAAAGTGAGCACATTTCTTGCCTATCCGAGAAGATTACAAGATGGATAAGTTGGCGAGATTGTACATCAAAGAGGTCGTGACACGACACGGGGTGCCGGTGTCAATCATATCCGACCGTGATAGCAGATTCACTTCACGTTTTTGGCAGACACTACAGAAAGCGATGGGCACTCGGTTAGACATGAGTACAGCCTATCACCCTCAAACAGATGGCCAAAGTGAACGCACTATACAGACGTTAGAAGACATGTTGAGAGCGTGTGTAATCGATTTTGGAGGTAGCTGGGATGCTCATTTACCGTTGATTGAGTTCTCCTACAACAACAGCTACCATACAAGCATTGGATGTGCTCCATTTGAAGCGTTGTATGGAAGAAAATGCAGATCTCCCGTTTGTTGGGCCGAAATTGGTGAGAGTCAACTGACAGGCCCAGAGATCATCCAAGAAACAACAGACAAGATTTTCCAAATCAAAGATCGACTTAAAGCCGCGCGAGATCGCCAAAAGAGCTATGCCGACAATCGTCGGAAGCCTTTAGAATTCAATGTTGGGGATCGTGTATTACTCAAAGTTTCCCCTTGGAAAGGAGTCGTTCGATTCGGAAAGAAAGGGAAGTTAGCCCCAAGATACGTTGGACCATTTGAGATCACTGAAAGGATCGGTCCAGTGGCTTACCGGTTAAGGTTGCCACAAGAGCTTAGCGGTGTACATGATACTTTTCACGTGTCAAACCTCAAGAAGTGTTTGGCCGATGAATCCCTTCACGTGCCAATCGAGGAAATCAAGATTGACGACAAGCTTCATTTTGTTGAAGAACCCATTGAGATCATGGATCGAAAGGTTAAGCAACTGAAGCGCAGTAGGATACCTATTGTTCGCGTAAGGTGGAATTCAAAACGAGGGCCAGAGTTTACATGGGAACGTGAAGATCAGATGAAACTCAAATATCCACATCTTTTCGAGGATGACACTCTTGGACCTAACTCCAGCTGAATTTCGGGACGAAATTCTCTCAACTGGGGGATACTGTGACATCCGTCACTTTAAGGTCCGTCAATTAACGTGTTTATCCGTCATCTATTCTATGATTGGTCATTCCTCATCTCTATTTGACTCTTTATGTGGATATCATGTGTGCATTATTATCGTTGTGTGTGTATTCCTTATAATCATGTGTTAACCTTAAAAAAAGTATTAAAACTTTCATTTTTGAAAACGTCAAATATATCATTTTATAAATATAATAAATGTTTTTAATATAATCATTTCTTAAGTCATAACAACATTAAATATGCTTTTATAATTAATATAAAACACCTAACGAAGTCGTTTTTCAACCGAACAAAATTTGAGAAAACTCGGGGGTTAAGTGCAGGGACTAAACTTGTAATTTTGCAAACTTGAGCTGGGTATAAATACCCTCATACCAGCCCTAAGCCTTCACATTCACCATCTTCTTCATCTTCACCCTCTACACACACAAAATCACCATTTGAGCACCAAATCCAACCCGAGAGGTCTTGTTTTCTTCGTCTTGACACCGTCTACAGCTTAGACTACCCCTTTCTAGCAGGTAGTTGTCTTTGGTTGTCCGTTTTCTAGCCTTTTCACGGCTGTCCAAAACTAGGGTTTCGGGTGTTCGGGTTCAACCCGAACATACAAGGTCGTATGGGTGCGTGTGAGGTCTCTTTGCTTGTGTTTCATGCTTGTGTATGTTTGTTGAGTGTTTCTGGAGGTCCTTGTGGAGTAAAACCCGTGTTTAGAGCAGCTCGGGGGCTGCTCACCCCGACCAGAGTCGCGATTCTGCAGATCAGGCGACTGGGTCATCCATGCGATTGAGCCGTGCGACCGAGTGGGTCGTGCGACTGGATCATGCGTCTGAGTCAATCGCGCGACTGAGTTGTGCGACTAGGCATGTCGTGCGACTGAGTTGTGCGACTGAGTGTCTGTATGCGATTGAGTCATGCGTGCGAATGAGTGTATGCGATTGAGTCATACGATTGAGTGATTGTGTGCGATTGAGTCAGGTGACCAACTGAATGTGTGCGAATGTGCGTGATTCGCACGACTGGAGTCCAATCGCACGGATGAAGGTTCAATCGTACGAAAGTAGCTAATTCGCACGATTGAAGGTTGATTCGTGCGTATGGAGGTTGAGTCGTGCGATTGGGTGTTGTGTGGTACGACTGAAGGCCAGTCATACGAATGAAGGCTCAATCGTACGAATGAAGTTGATTCGCACGATTGAGGGTTGATTCGCACGAATGGAGGTTGAGTCGTGCGTCTGACCTTGTTATGCGACTGAAATTGTTGAGTTTGACCCCTTGTGCGTGGTGTGTGTATGTCGTGTGGTGTTGAGGTAACACTAACACAATAATGCCATTGTTCGGCCACAAAGATTAAAGTCAACGCGAGAAAGGGCATAGAAACTATTTTGAACAAATTGAACTAACGTTTTACAACGATCAATTGACTTATAACTATTGACACTTATTCAATGCTTCTTCAATAACAACGAGAATTTTACTTAAACATCATCACTAATGGCGACAATGTCTTGTACTTGGATCTACATAGGATCTAGTACGTGTGTCAGTCTGTGTGTGTTATACGCGACCCAGCCGATACGACCCGAACCGACCCATCATTATTGCGCGCTTATACATATATATCATATCATTAATGCTATACAATAACTGTCAATAGGTGTTTGACTGTTATTTGCATTCAACATTTGAGATACATCGATCATACATACTTACCACCTAACAAGTGAGTTTCGTGGCCCCTTTTCACATTTATACAATATTTCAATCATTTACAACTTGGGGGAAAAGTATGCTTACACAATTTCAATGTTGTACAACTTACATACATTTTACATACAAGGAATCAACGTGATACTGTGTTGCAAGTACTGTTTGATACATGCTTGGGTCTGCTGTGTGGTTCTATCTTTGCAACTATTTAATTCCAGTGTGGGAACCGACGGTTAGGTATTAGTAGTACTACTGGGTTGACACCCCCACCCTCGTTCGATGGTATACTAGTTGGTACCATCAGTGGCCAGGAACGGGCCCTTGGGTGAATATATGCCGACAATTTCTTTGTGTACGTCGCTAGGTTTGGTTGCAAAGCTCATGTCATGTGATATTCACTTGTGTATATAACTGTATTCACGGTATTCCGACGCGCTTACTTATTACAGCATCACTTACATTTTTATTACATAAACCTGCGAGCTCACCAACAATTATGTTGACCATTTTAAGCATATCTTTTCAGGTGATCATGCAAGTCCAGGAATCTAGGTGTGCTGCCTTAGTGGAGACCCTAGGATGCATTTTTGGGACTTATCATGTTTTGTTAAACAATCTTTTGAACAATGTTAACGCTTGTAAACAATTATCAACTTTTGAAACTTGTTCCCGGGTTGTGGGAATTAACATTTACATTTTCATCTTAGGTGATTATATGTTATCATTATTATATTGCTTATGGCTATGTTGTCGTGAACATTGACTAAACACGACACAAGTCCCCTTGTCGTCGGGTGTCGTCATGCCACGCATGTCATCATTTATTTATATTGCTCTCTATCGCTTACCATGTGTTATGACGATCCCGGTCTCGTTACATCCTCGTGTTTCCGCTTTTAGCGGGGGTGTGACACCCAAATTGTTATTTCCATTATATCCATCACCTTCACCAAAATTTCCATTCCAAGCATCATAATCAATCCTTATATATTTTTTAATATTTTTAAAAGTGGTTGTGAGTGAAAGACAGAGAAAAAAATAATGATAAGGGTATAAAAAATATTATTTAATTGAAAAAGAGAGAAAATATATTGATTTTTAGTGTAATTATATGAATAAAGATAAGGAACCCACTGTGAATGCTCTAATTAAAAACACATGAAATTAAGATGAACAATTTGCATATTATTAAACAAGTTCCATCCAACATATATACTAGTAAAACTTTATTAATTTAACAAATGCAAATATACATTTACCCTTACTTCTCAAGGGGTTGGTACATATAAGTAAGATATATTAATAAACATACGAACACAAATAAATGACAAAATTCTGAAATTACATGTGGATTTATTAAGCCATTGATTAGTCTCTACGATTAAATATAATTTCAAGAGCCTTTTCTTTCTGCAATGTCACACCAAACTTTTCACTCATGTCAAGTTTTGCTGGATCCTCATTATTTGGAAGTGACCAATCGTATTCGAGTATCAAAGATGCTAGCATCGTTTGCAAACTCTTAACACCAGAAGGTAAACCAGGACACATTCTCCTCCCACCACCAAAGGGAATGAACTCATAGTCATGCCCCGTGAAATCAACATTTGAACCTATAAACCTTTCAGGTCTAAACGTGTTAGGGTCCTTCCAAACTATTGGGTCATGACATATAGCCCAAACGTTGACCCATACTTGGGCATTTTGAGGAATCGTATAATTCATAACCTCACAAGCTTCAATGGCACGTCGAGGAATTAGGACAGGGACAACAGGGTGCAATCTAAGTGTTTCCTTGATACAAGCATTAAAATAGGGTAATTTAGAAAAGTCGAATTTCATGATTCTACTAGAGTCAAGTTCTCTTTTTAGCTCTTCGTGTACTTTAAGCATGATATCTTTATTCTTTAACAACTCTGCCATAGCCCATTCAATGGTTGTTACCACAGTATCCGTACCTGCTATAAATAATTCCTGCATGTAGGAAAAACTAAAATAATTATCACAGAGAAAGAAAATATATGTGGGTTTTCCCAAATATTATTCATGTTTCTTCAACCAAATAATAATGTGTAAGTTAAGATCTGTATTGTGTTTATAAGTAGATAATAAGTGAACACTTGCGTGTAGTTTAAGTATGAACTTTATATATAACTCGTGGAGATATTTTAGTTTAATGTTGATAGTCGGTTTTGATGAGCTAAACAAATTTAATGACTAAATCTTCCAAAAACATGTGTAGTGTCCGGTGAATTACATGAATATGTTTAGTCAATCTACGTGATATTTTCATAAATCAATTTAAGCATAGAAACGATTGTTTTTAATTAGGAAAAAAGGAAGACTTACCAGAACCAAGATGTTGATTTGAGCGATCGTGAAATTATTTTCAAGCAATCGATCCAAGAAATCTTTTTCATGATCCGACACAACAACTTTCTTGGCAATGCGAGCTTTCCTTTCTTTAACTATAGCCTCTGAAAAGCTAGACAACTCGTCAAGATGATTTAAGCTATCCTTCCTTAATCCTTGAAGATCCAGACTACCAACCATGGGAAAAAAATCACTTACATTTGGTGTAACCGAATTCTCCAATATCTTAAAGAGCCCAAATTTCAAACGATGAGCAGTTTTGTCATCTTTCAAATCAAGAAAATCCTTGCTGAACAAAATGTTGCTCAAAGTGTTAATTAACGTAGTGAAAATTAGCTCCTCAATTTTCACAGCTTTTCCTTGGGTCTTATTCAAGAAATCTAACATGTGACCCAACTTTTCATTTCTCAAGTTTGATTGGTTCTCTATTGCTTTAGCCGAGAACAACTCAAGCCGACATAGGGTTCTGCATGATTTCCAATGTTCATTGCAGTCCCTCGCCCATACAAAATAGTAGTCTATGAAACTTTGTTGAAGAGCATCAGGTATGGATCGACCTGAAAGATGACGGTCTTGAATCTTGAGGATTTCCTTGGCTGCCTCTGGAGAAGAAGCTACCACAAGAAGTCGAGTACCTAAACGGAGAGAGATGAGGGGGCCATACTTTTTAGCGAAGTTGGCGGCGGCGATATGAGGGTTCTTGGCCATTTGGTGCATATTGCCGATGACCGGCCATGGCCGGGGTCCTGGTGGGAGATTTTTGGTGGGTGCAAAATATTTGCCAGCGACAAACAACAAGAAGAGTGGTGTTGCGAAAAGGAAGAGGGAAGAAAAGAGATTGATCTCCATGGATAGGAATATGATTTCTATTGAGATGATTGGTGTGGATCCCTTTGTACATGGACATGTGCTTATATAGGGCTCAAGTCATCAACTAGTTTCAGGTTTGGTTGGCTGTAATCTTTATTTTTAATTATGAAATTATAAGATAAGATTGGTTTATGTTTTCTTCGAGTTGATGTTCCGCTAAGTAGGCTGGACAAAATTTTTTTGACCCTTGACTAAGTTATTGGTATAATATTTTATTGTTTACAAATCATTGGACCCTTGACTTCGTCTTCATGGCGAAATCTCCATGCTTGAATCTAAAAGTTTGGAACCCTGAAGGATATGGCCTTACAATAAAAACTTGATCAATGACCTGCATCCCAATATATTTGAAAACTATTATTTTCTTTGTTTTGAACATGATAGCTCACATCCATTCTGTTAATCACTTGTACGTTGTCATTATCTATTAATTTTTTTTCAACCTTTTTTACATTTTTTATTGAGTTCAAAACACATAAAAAAGGGTATTTATATATTTATTCTTGCTAAAGTCATTAATTATATATTTACCCAAGTTAAAAATGAGTTACATATTTCTTTTTTCTAAAACATATATATTACAGATTTACCCATTTTGTTGAAATTATTTACTGAATGATTATATTACTCGTATTTTCATTAAATTATTTTTACACGTTTCACTTCCTAAAACTATCAATTACATAGTTACTCAAGTTCAAGTCTTTTAGATAAATAAAAACAATAAAATTTCATCTCGTTTAAAACTTTATTTGAAAACAGCAATAATCGATAATCAAAGTTATATATCTCAAAATACAAAATATAATCGTCAAAAGTTTTAAACAGTTACAATAATAAAACAATAACATGTAAAATCACTTATTATAAATAAGGTAAAATAGTTACTTAATAGATCAAGTTTTATGAAATGGATACATTTGTAATGTGTATGTTTTAAGAAGGGATAATATATAATTAATTTTTCAACTTAAAAAAATATGTAATTTATGATCTTAGAGCATTCACTACCCGTTTCTTATATATATATATGAGTGGATGCCCTATATCATGGGAAATGGCTATGAGTGATTGTGAGTGAAAGAGACACAAAATAATGAGAGAATTGTACCGTGTTTCCCCATATTTGGAGAAATACGGTACAACACTCATAATTTTTTTAATATTTTTTATAGTGATTGTTCTTCAATGAGAGAGAAAATATAATAGTAAATGTATAAAAATATTATTTAATTGAAAAGAATAAAAAAATAATTTTTAATATAATTATAAGGATAAAATAGGGAATGGATTGTGAATGCTTTTAAGAAAAAACATATATAAAACCCTAAAAAGATACCATACAACAAAAAAACCGTTGTTTTCCAAATTATATATTTTCTTTGTTTTTGGTTGATATTAATTTAGTGGCTTGGTGGGTAGTTAATGGATGTTTATTTTCTGGAAATTACGGATCATTACCTATTTGCGACATAGTTTGCGACTACCCTCTTAGACTGCAACCAAAACTATTTGTAACTAAACCTTTCGCCAACAATTTTGTGATTAAAATTTAGCGACCCAAGTTATTCCGATTGATTTTGCGACTGACTTTGCGACCAAAATCATTATTTCTTTATTTAACCAACTAATTTAGCACCCGAGCTTTGTTTCAAACTTGCGACAAGCTTTGCAACCATTTACTAAAATTTTGTAGAATGGTAGAAATGGTTCCAGGTTTCCACTTTTTATTATTTACAAATCATTCGACCATTGACTTTGTCTTCATTGCGAAATGTCCTAGTCTATTTGATGGTTAAATTTTTGGAGATACAATGAAGGGCATTTTATACTGTTAGTAATTTAGATACTTGTGAAAAGTTTTACATAAATATATTTTGTATATTGATTTTTGACTTATATATAAAACCTAAATTCAAAAATGCACTCTTTTCATTTTATTAAACTCCTTACAGATACCATTTGTTATGTTTGTAATCATCTTCACCGACAAATAATTAAAATGGTCAAACTAAGAAACAAGGACGGAGTTATTTCAAGATATCAAACGACAAGGGCGGCGCCCCCCCCCCCTATTTTTTTCGTCGGTAGTGTTAAAATTTAATCCGTTAGTGTAAAATTTTGGCCCGGTAATGTAAATTTTATATAAATATCGAGTTCGCCCCCCTTAAAAATAATTTGTTTCGCCCCAGCCACTCCCTCCCCTCACGGGGATGTTCAAGCTCCGCCGTTGTCAAACGATATATGACTCGCCGGTGCTCATGAGAGGAAAGGCGTTGTTGAGAAGTGGCGTTGCCTTGAGGGATGGCAAGATTGTTGTAGGGTTAGAGGTGAAAATTTTCAGAGAGGAATAATGTTTATTAAATTTTCTATTGTGAGAATTGGAATACAAGAGAAGACCTCCAATAAATACTAGAAGGTCTATGCATAAATCAAGGAAAATCAACCAATACATGAAAACTAAATATATGGTTCAAAATAAAATATCTCCAATACTCCCCCTTAAGTTGGAGCATGAAGGTTACAAATGCCCAACTTATCGAGTAAAAATTGCAGCTGCCGGGACCCCAAAGCCTTTGTAAAAAGATCTGCAATCTGATGTTTGGAATTGACGTGTAGTGGTTCTATTTCCTTGGAATCAACTCTTTCACGAATGAAATAACAGTCCATCTCCAAGTGTTTTGTTCGCTCGTGGTAAACCTGGTTATTGGCAATATGTTTCACAACTAAATTATCACAAAATAATTGTGTGGGACTTTGATGTTCATAATTTAGTTCCTTTAGAAGCCATTGAAGCCACAAGACTTTCACTGACCGTCATTGCCATTGCTCGGTATTCAGCCTCAGCAGAAGGGCGGGATACCACCGATTGTTTTCTAGCCTTCCATGAAATGGGAGCTCCTCCAAACAACAACAAATAGCCACTTCTTGATCTTTTCGTGTCAGGACATCCTAACCAATCTGAATCCGTGTATGCAACCAAGTTAAGACAACCCTCATTAGCGAGAAGAATTCCTTGCCCAACAGTCCCTTTCAAATATCGTATCACTCTTAAAGCTGCATCCATGTGAACTTGACGAGGGTCAGCGACAAACTAGCTGAAGACATTGACCGAATATGTAATGTCTGGTCTAGTGGCTAGTAAATACAATAATCTTCCAACAAGCCTCCTATACTTACTAGCATCAACCTTTGCTTTCTTTTCACTCTTGCCAAGTTTGTTGTTTTGCTCCATTGGAAAGGCACTTGATCAACATCCCAACATACCTGAATCTTCAAGAATATCCATAATATACTTTCTCTGATTTAGGATCAATCCTTTCTTGGTTCGAGTAACTTCTATTCCCAGAAAATATTTCAAGGTTCCTAGATCTTTGATGTTGAACCTCTTGTTTAGAAATTCTTTCGTTTCTTCAATCTTTCTCATGTCATTCCCTGTGAGTACCACATCATCAATGTATATAAGGGCAATGACGAAGGAGTCGTCTGTCTTGTAGATGAACAAGGAATGGTCTGCCTTGGATTGATTAAAACCTATCTCGCCAAAAGATGAAGTGAATTTTTAGTACCAGTTTCTAGATGCCTGCTTCAATCCGTAAAGAGATTTTCTGATACGACATACCTTCCATTCCGTTCCATTTTCAAATCCTTGTGGGATTCTCATGTAATCCTCTTCATACAAATCACCATATAGAAAGGCGTTATTTACATCAAGTTGATTAATAACCCACTTTCTTTTGGCTGCGATTGCTAAAATCGTAATCACAATTAACAATTTTGCAACCACTGCAAACGTATCATGATAATCAACACCCTCCATTTGAGTGAATCCCTTTGCTACTAACCTCGCTTTGTATCTGTCAATCTTCCCATCTGGCTTGTATTTTACTTTGTACACCATTTCGAGTCGATTACACGCTTTCCTTCTGGAAGTTCTTCAAGAGTCCAAGTGTCATTTTCTTCAAGGGCTTGCACTTCCTTCTTCATAGTTTTGCTCCAATTTTCATCCTGTACAGCTTGTGAAAAAAATCTTTGGCTCATAGGTTACACCCTAATGGCTGCTAAGAAAGCTTATGAGTTTTAGTAAAAATTTTATAAGTGATAAAATAAGAAATAGGGTGTACCGTCGAGGAGAATTGCTCGGTGACGAGTAAGATTTGTTGCAAGGAAGGTGGAAGATCAACATTTTAATCTTTGAGATAGCATGGACGACTGATGTTTCTAGTTTCTCTTGTAGGTTGTTCATTACTAACATCGATAGGAGTTGGATTTTCAAGAAGAGCGTTACTTATTCCGATGTCGATATTAGTTTCAATTGTCTCTTTGACCTATTCATCTCGGGTTCACTTGTTAGATGTCCCCATCAGTTTGCATGGGATAGGTTCTCATGCACCTTTTGACTTTCATTGTTTTGTTTGACGCTTCCTTCACCAATGTTTTCTTCATTTTCAACTAACCCATCTTAAATGAGATCATCATTATGATTTGGAATTCTATTAAATAATTTATGGTTCATTGTCATAACTTATATGGAAAGTCATTTTCAATGAATTTTACATCCCTTGATATAATGATTTTCTGGTTTTTACATCGAATATCTTGTACCCTTTAGTGCCTCGTGGGTAACATACGAAATACCTGGTCTCCCCCTTACTTCAAACTTATCCCCCTTCGTTTCAACACTTTGGTAGTTAGCCAAGCAACCAAAAACTATCATTTCTCTATAGTCTGGCTTTTCACCGTATATCATTTCATAAGGGGTTTTATTACCAATAGTCTCTGAGGGCAATCTATTGATAATATATACGGCTGTCATAAAACATTCTCCCTAAAATATTGTTGGCAACTTGGCCTCGAATCTTAGAGCTCTCGCTATTTCAAGGAGATACCTGTGCTTATGTTCCACCACCTCATTCGGTTGTAGGGTGTGTGGGTATGTGGTTTCAAGCAACATACCATGTTCAGTATAGAAATTCATCATATGGTGCGACATGAATTCTCCATCATTGTCGCATCTCACTTTGTTTACATTCTTGTTGAATTGAGTTTTAATCACTTTACAAAAACCGATCAAGCAATCGCTTGCCTCATATTTGTATTTCAACATAAATACCCAAACCGATCTACTATAGTCATCAACTATAGTTAAAAAATAATTTGCATGAGTCAATGAAGACCTTCGATATTTTCCCCAGATATAGCAATGCAAAAGATCAAGACATTCCTTTGATTTAATTTAACTATTCGGAAAGGAAAATCTTGTAAACTTAGCTTTTAAACAAGAATCACAATGAACATTATTCTAGTTTGATGAGAGAAAATCAAGGCATGAAATCTTACTATGCGATGGGTGTCCTAACCGTTGATGCCAAATTTCACCACTAACCGCCATTGCCTTCCTTTTGTCTTCTTCCATCTTCATGTTATAAAATCCTCCCTTGTACTTACGCATCCCAATCAATATCCTTGAGTTCAAATCCCGCATAACGAAGAAATCCGGGAAAAAGGTTACGGTACAATTGTGACTTTTAGTAATTTTGCTTATAGAAAGCAAATTGTATGAAAAATCTGAAACATACAAAACTTCATGTAACTTAGTTTCATTGGGCAATACACACTGCCATCTCCCTTTAACAAGGATCGAGTCTCCAGTCGGTACAACGACAGGTAATTCCTGTGAAGTTTTAACCTTCCCTTGAAATAAATCCAGATCGTACACAATGTGGTCGGTACAACCCGAGTCAACGATCCACTCGTTTCCTTTATCTGCCATGTTAGCAACGGGTTGGTGTTCTGTACATTTGACCCATTCTTCATGTTAAAAAGATTCAAGAATTGATTGCACGGGTTCTGGTTGAAGCCCTCGATTGGGCTTGTTCTTTCTTCTGACGAACCGCTTTCACCGAAGGCTACCTTCAGTTTGGTTTTCTCGTCCTTTACCTTCCCTGGCCACCATTCTGGAAATCCAATAATCATGAAACATCCACAACGATTGTGACCGTCTCTATTGCAGAAATCACTATGTTCTTTGTCGTCGGGCATGGTACACGGTTCAGTGAGAAGCAGATTTAGGGTTTTGGGGTTTTGGTTAAGCGGTATACAACCCGCTCTGATACCATAAATAATTTTAGAGGGGAATAATGTTTATTAAACTTTCTGTTGTGTGAATCGGAATACAAGAGAAGACCTCCAATAAATACTAGAAGGTATATGTATAAATCAAGGGAAATCAACCAACACATGGACACAATATATGGTGCAAAATAAAATATCTCCAATAAGAGGTTAATAGGAGGCTATGAGGGGTTTTAATTTTGAAGGGATGGGTAAACTTGTCAAGGTTGATAGGAGGCTACTCATGATAGGAGTCTTTTATTTTGAAGGAATGGTAAACTTGTCAAGTATTTCATTAAACCCTTTTTTTTATTATTTAAACCTTAAGAACTGAAATTAAACCAGTAAAAGATGGTGTGTTCACAAACCAAACACTTCAACATTTTATTAATTCAGAGGAAACCTCTTAATAAAAACATTAAAAGGCTATCAAAAAACTCCTTAGTATGTTAACCTTGGTCGTCATTATAGGCGCCAATTGATTTAATATAATATTGAATTTCCATCACCTGATCAATCCAAACGAACCGAAATAACTCATTTTCTATTGAAAACAAAAGACAAATTATATATACTATTAAATAGGTATGTCTTTTGTACACTGTTTTATAATTTTTATTCATATTTTCTCTATTGTTAAGTATAATTTTGTCACCATTATATGGCAATCGTATCTTTGGTTAGTGGTAGGTTTCCCACTTTCTCAAGTTCAAGTCCTATGTTTTTTTTTTATCATTTTTATATTCCTTCTTTACTAATTAAAGATTTTATTTTCAAATTTTCGTTCTTTGTTAATTAAAACATCCTTCTCACATGTTTTTATTATTTTTTAGGATGGACACTAAGAATCTTTTCGCATGTTTTAACCTTTTATAACTACATCTTTTCTAATTTGTGTTAAAACTATTTTTTAATTTGTTTTCTTATTTGTAACTGTTACCTTTGTAATTAGATGTATATAGCCATAATAGATGTAAATGAGCATCAATTTTCAAGTGATAAGATTTACGACTTCTACTTAGTTTTTTTTATATATGATTTACATGAGGTTTTCGGTTCATCTTGCAAGCATTCATAAATGTTGCCTAAGAGGAAACAATATTGAAAGAACTGCATACAGTGCAATTTGGACCAACTAAAAATTCCATTGCTCTACCAACATCTGCACTATAAGACCCCCAATGATTCCATTAAGAACAATCTCGTGATTGAAACGCGAAATGAATGAAACACAGATAATTAAATTAACAAGAAGAAGTAATGAGATCAATTATGAACACAAGCACAATGTATATAACTTCAATATATTCTTTGATAATAGTGTTTTTTAAAAGGACAAATAACACAATATTTAAAATATAATTTTTTTTATGTTTTTTCAAATTTATTGTGTAATACTAATCTGGTCATTGTGTAATCCTTGTCAAGCAACTCATTGTGTCAATTGCTAATCATCGATTTTAGTACTGATCATTGTATTATCAATTTTGTCTAATTTTAGCCATTGTGTTATGCATTATGTTTTTTAAAATAATGATTTTTGAATAGAACAATAATAAAAAATGTAAACTTTTATGTTTGAAGTTCATTTGTATTCCTCATCTAATTGAGTATAATATCGGTCTATTATGTTATTGTGTCTAATATTGACTATTGTTTTATGTGTTGTGCTTTTTAAAATAGTAAATTTCAAATAACATAATGGTAAAAATATATTTTTTTACATTTTTAAGCTCATTATGTAATGTTAATCATGACTATCTGTAATTCTCGGCATACAGCTCATTGTGTCCATTGCTAATAATCGAGTCTATTGCTGGTTATTGTGTAAACTTTTTATGCTTCAACTTAATTATTTATTACTGATCAGATGATTGTGTAATCTTAATCAATTCAAAAGATTACACAATAACCGGACAAAATTATACAATGAGTTAAAGAAAACTTTATTTTTTGTATCAACACTGTACTCTTTTAAAGATTAAAAAAAAGACTCCAAAAAAAATAATATCGTATGTAAAAGTTTCGAATGTATAAAAAAGTGAAATTTTGAAATGGGGGACATTACCAATTTTTCCCCAAACTAATTTTTATCAAAATGACACATGTCAACATAATAATTATAAAAAGCTCTGTATTTGAACTCATCCTTATTATTTTTTTTCTTTAACCTTTTAAATTGATTCTTTTAAATTCTTTTTCTCTTTGATTAATTGTCTTGTCTTCCGTTACTTTTAACGGTTTCAATGCGGTTGCTTCGTTTTTATTTTTATCAACTAGGTATGCATTATTTTTTTAAATAATTTAGTTTCTTCTTATAAGATTTTGATTATCATCAACACTCAACGTGTGTTTTTAGTATAATGACGGAAAATAAAATTTAAAGTAAATTCAAAAGACAAAAATATAATTTACTCTTTTTAAAGCATTATTAACACTTCCTAGATGTGTGAATATGAAAAACAACTTGTCCAAGGTGAGAGATACATTACCTAGTTATCTATAAAAGTAACTTTATCTTCATTCGTTACAAACTTACCTACATAATTTATATAATGACTAAATATAAATTTCCTCTTCTTTCACAATGACCGTAATTAAAGAACAAAAATATTGTATTTACTTTTCATTCTGTAAAGTGACTTTAATTTTTTAGGTGGGATTACTGTAAAAAATGAAAAAATATTAAAAAGGGTGATAAGTGTTATTATTAATTAGATCTTAGATCCAAGTATTAAGAAAATTCGGTGTCACAATGGTTATAAATTAAAACTTTAAATGATAAACCAATGGTATTATAATCTTAATTATATTTTCAAGTTCCACTTTTTTTTCAAGTGCTCATAACTTTTACATATAACATTATTTTTTTAAAAAAAATACACCATAAAAACAAACGTTTTTAATCTTTAAAACGCCTATAATATTGACACATAAAAACGAAGTTTTTTTTTCATGTTATTTCAAGTCATTGTGTAATATTCATTAGCTAATTGTTAATATAAACTTATTGTATAATATTTATCAGCTCATTGGGTAATATTAATCAAATCATTGTGGCTAATGTTGACCTTTTTACATTTGGTTTTTTAAAACGATTTTCAAATAACACAATGCTAAAAATGTTATTATTTTATGTTTTCAATTCATTGTGTAATCATGATCAATTTACTGTGTAATCCTTATCAAGTAGCTCATTGTGTTATTGCTAATCACTAAAGTGGTGTTTGGTTCGCGGAATTTGTTTGAATTGAAATTGAAATTGAAATTTGAATTGAAATTAGAAGAAATAGTATTTGGAATTCATTATAATTCCCAATGATTTGGAATTCAAGTTAATTAGAATCTATAAAGGAAAGTCGAATTCCAAATGCATTTTTAGTGACAATACACTTATAAAGTAATTGGAATATATCACTCATTGCAAACAACCACCACCTCCACGACCATGGATCAGCAATGCTACATACCACTGACTGCCTCCTCCGCCATCATCGCCGACAATCGATGGCAACCACCAACCGCGTCCGTTGTCGAAAATTGGTCCTACTGCCGTCACCCAACCAATAATGCTCGAAGCCGAGAACTAACAGGCGCCTCGAGTGCGTCTAAAACCGACGCGAGTTGGCGACGACGATCAGTAGTCGGCCGCATTCACGGTCGGGGAAACAAGCGTTTGTAGGCGGCAGGTGTGGTTAGTGGTGACTGTCGACCATCGGAGGTGGCGTTCGGTGGCAGCGGTAAGAGGCTACAACAGCGATCGGCGACCGTCGGCGATCGGGGGTGGTAGTGGTTAAAGGTCGAGGTGGCGGTCGGCCGTTGGAAGTCGGCAGTCAGAGGTCGGGCGGCGGCAAACGGTGATTAGGGGCGGGCTGCGGACGGCGACGGTCAAAATTCAAATTCCATTCGCAACCAAACATGTTAAGAATTTGAGGGAATTAATTGCAATTCCAAATACAATTCCTTTCGCAACCAAACATGTTAACAATGAAATTCAAAATCTAATTCCAATGAATTACTACTAACCGTAATGGCCTATGTGTATTACCCATTGTGTCTTATATTAATCATTGTGCTTTTTAAAATGGTGATTTTCAAATATCACAATACTGAAAATGTAATTTTTATATGCATTTTCCAGTTTATTGTGTAGTCCGAATCATGTTATTCTGTAATTCTCGTCAAGCAGCTCATTGTGTCTATTGTTTGATATCGAGTATATTGTTGGTCATTGTGTTACCCTTTCTATCTAATGTTTACTACTTATTATGCATTATGTCTTTTAAAATTATGATTTTCAAAAAACACAATGCTAAAAATGTATTGTTTTATGTTTTTCAGTTTATTACGTAATCTTGATTTTGTAATTGTGTATTCCTCTTCAAAGAGTTCATTGCATCTATTGCTAATCATCGAGTATAGTTTTGATCATTGTGTTACATATTGTGTCTAATGTTGACCATTGTGTTTTTTAAAATGATGATTTTCGAATTAACACAATAATGAGAAATATAAACTTTTAATGTTTCAATTTCATTGAGTATCTCTTATCAGATAATTGTGTAATGCTCATCAATTAAGAATATTACACAATTACTTGACAAAATTACAACATGAGTTGAAAACATGAAAAAAAACTTTGTTTTTTAATCACCACTATACGCGTTTTAAAGAATTAAAAAAAATACTTGTTTTTATAGTGTAATTTAAGAATAATAATAATAATAATGTTATATGTATAAATTAGGAATGTTTAAAAAAAGTGAAACTTGAGAAGTTGGAACATTAACAATTTTGTCAACAACTTAATTTTGATCAAAAGAATACGTGTTAAAATCTTAATCATTCTTATATTGTTAGTCTTAGAATACTTTTTATTTGAATAGTTCTCTAGTTCTTTTTCTATACAACATATTTGAATTTAGTTCCCCAATTTTTGTATCATTTCTTTTTATTAATATATATTAATTACCAATTTAAGGTTACTTTGGTTGAAATACTATGTGCATCAAATGTTGTATATATATTTTGATTTTTGTTTAATTTTTTCTATTATAAACCCAATATTTTTTACATCTTTTACAATTTAATCTCTAGAAATTTTTATTTTCAACTTTGATCCTAGACTTTTCATCTTTTACAAATTTTTCATTTACATCTTTGTCTAGATTTTGAGAGTTTACACGGTGTAACATGCGGAGTGTGCTTCAACGTTATTACGCTATTTTTTCTCGTTTAACGGCCCTCTTGCAACATGCGAACCCTAGATCGACTATGCCTTTTACTGTTTTTTACGTTTCACGTACGTGGTTCATTGTTTTTACGTCTACGTTCTGTTCATTTTACTTTTTTATTTTTTAAGTATTTTTAATGCAATATTTTTCGGTGTTGGCGGTCGTTGACTATAATGTGATATTGGTGTTACTTGTCACGGTTTTACGCCCCCCACCCGTTGCAATGCGGTCTATTTTCTACTCGTAAAGAACATAAGCTAATGCATAATGGATCATGATAAAACAAACTTTAGAGGAACTACAATAGAAAATCACTTAAGTCAAGCTCATGTTTTAAAATAAAACTCTAAACAAGCAAGCTCAAACTCAAATTCTCTTATGTCAAAATGAGTTAAGGTCAAGACTAAGTGTGTTAGTGTTCAGCTCGAGTGTTTTGCACCTCTAAGAGGAACAATATTTAAGAAAAGGAAAGAAAATTTGTAAATATGTTTAGTGGGTAAATATTGTTTCAAGTGGTTTTGCCATGTTAAACATAAGAAACGATAATTATTCGACGCGTTATTGGCCATAGGCATCTTTGTGGCAAAGACAAATTTATGCTACCATCATGTTATCTATTGCCCTTTAACCACATTATTTTAATCGATAATGTTTAACGCAAAAATGGTTAAAATGAGATACCTAAGACATGTAAATATGAAAATATATTGGTTTCAAATCTTACTCCGAAAAAAAAATGCTCATGGTTGAGCTAGTGAGTTTTTCCAGTGATGGGTATCTACTAGAGGGGGGTTGCGGTCACGGCTAGGAAACGAACAGACGGGCAATAACACCTATCATTTGAAATATGGTCAGATGTCGTTGAAAAAACCACATCGTTTATTAGATAGTATTTAATCACATTGCTTATTACCCTATGTTTATAATCACCCTATGTTTCTTTTAACTAGAAACTTTTTTTAAAACATCCTTATCAACTTGTACATTCTAGAACTTGAAAACATCACTTTTAAGTATGTGTGTGGGTTTCTTTTCTTTTTTTTTTTTTTTTTTTTTTTTTTTTGGGGGGGGAGGGGGGAGGGTGTACTGAATTATCATTGACAAGTCTTGGCAAGTCTATGAAAGGGTAGGGTGTCACTAAACTATCATTGTCACTAAACCATTAGATCATGGGCATCACACTGCGATGACGCACAAAAAATAATTTATATAAAAACTTAATAAATACTTTACTTGTGTTGAAGATAATCAAAATATTGATTTTACGTTGTAGAAGTTTTTAGAATATAGTTTATATAAAAAGATATTAGAATTGTAAAAATTATTCACTGGGATAATTTCTTAACATTTCAATCATTGATTATCTTAATCAGTGACTTACATATTGATTATCTGATTTGCTTTACTAACACTTGTTAGCCCTGGGTGACATGATAGACGAATAATGATCTCAACAAAAGAATCTTAATTTGTGCAAAACAAGAGATGAAAACTATCAAATACAAATACGAAAAAGAAAATGTCGTTTTATTGAATCACTCGTTAGCATGTTTAAAGTAAAAAACAATTCAAGACTATAACGTCTTCTCACATAAGAAATTTTTAACTTTAGGGTTCTAACAGATTCTGAGTGATGATCCACTCTTACATATTCCTTAGATCTTGCACTATATTGACGAATCCTTGGCTTTGCTAGATTAGAGACAAACGTCTTTGACCGGCTAAATTTTACTTTTTGATTCTTTCAATTGTCAAAACTACACCAAACGCATGTTAGAGCAACTATTATTTGTCAGGTTATGTTTTTGTATAAACAAAGACATAACTTCCAGATTTGCTTATTTAAGCGAGTAATCTGCATTCTTCAACTGATTTAGAAGACAAAGTCTAATAGTAATATCTTTTCTGAATGGCCATAACTCATAAGTTAAGTTAATAGTCCCATTTCCGTATCTTTTATCGTCCAAAATAAATATATCATTGCATATTATGGATCAACATAATTAAAAATACATAAGGGGGACATACAACATTTGAGCAAATAATTACTATACCTTAAATAGAAAGGTCGTTGGGTGCCCACCGACATGCCAGGTGTCAAGTTTTGGTTGGCGCAAATATTTTTTTTCTTTTTGGCCTTTTCTAGAATCTACGTTTCATTAAGTATATTTGTTCTGCCTTTAAATAAATATTGCAGGTGGAGCAACAGATTAGATCTCTATCCATCTCGTATTGCTTCGCTGATTCAAAACCTGCTGCCCCGTTTTTTTTATTTTTTGGTTTATTTCCTTTATTTTTTATATAACTTTTTCTTTATATATATTATTGCTTAAATTACTTTCTTTAAATTATTAGGCATAATTTTTATCTATGCTTCAATCCTCAAAATAAATCTACCACAACTTCACATGTTTCTCTTACGTATTTAACCATGTTCGTGTCACTCTCCCAACTCAGCAACGAATTTTGCAAATGCAAGGTTAACCAGATCAATGTAATCGTACGACTCCCGTCGCAATGTGCTGATCTTTAGTTCCTCGTTGTTTTTTAAAAAGTAGTTTAATGTATGCTTCTAAAAAAAGGTAGGTGGGTGCCCACCGGCCTGCCACGTGTCAAGTTTTGGTTGGTGCAAAAAATTATTTTTTTTCTTTTTTGATCTTTTCTAGAATCTAAGTTTCATTAAATATATTTGTTCTGCCTTTGAATAATCACTGAAGGTGGAGCATCAGGTTAGATCTCTATCCACCTCGTATTGTATCGCAGGTTCAAAACCTGCTGCCCTATTATTTTGTTTTTTGGTTTATTTCCTTCTTTTTTTATATAATTTTTCTATATATAATTTTGTTTAAATTATTTTCTTAATTTAAATTATTAGAACAAAATTTTTATCTATGCTTCAATGTTCAAAATAAATATGCCGCAACTTCACATGTTTCTCTTACGTATTTAACCACGTTCGTGTCACTCTCCTAACTTAGTAACGCATTTTGCAATTGCAAGGTTAACCAGGTCAATGTCATCGTACGACTCCCGACGCAATGCTCTGATCTTTAATTCCTCGTTGTTTATTAAAAAGTAGTTTAATGTATGCTTTTGTATGTTATAAACAATTGGAAAATCAACTGTTAATTAATATTTTCGTTCAAAGCCGCCCGTTAAGACAACAGAGAAAGAAGGTATACCCAAGGTATAGTCTTTGTCATTATTGAATACATGAGACTATATTCCTCAATAATTTATGTCAAATAAAACAATACTATTAACATAGTAGTTCAAGTATCTAGACCATTGAATTGGTCATTTAACCCATTGGCTTAGAACATAGTTTTTCTTATGCATTTTATAAGTATAATAATATATAACAGCTTCATGAAAACTAAATTCGATATTCTTTTAGATTAAAATACGGCAAGATTCTTTTCTAAATACTGAACACATGAAATAAAGTTTTACACCATGTATTTCAATTTTGTAGCTCTATAATTAATAGGTATAGTACGAATATGAATTGAAAGATTGTAGCAACTATTAAGAACTGACATCGTATTTGATAGAATGTTAATTAACTTCACGTATCTTTACATACTAACATTGAATGCCGCATGACTTATTCATAGATCGTTCACAAAAGATTTGTCCACATGACATGATAACAGTAAGAAAATCATTCTAAATCAAAAACTAATCATGTTAGATATTACAAATTTGATACTAAATTTTGGTTTTTACTTTTAAAATTACACATGAAAGATAAATTTTAGCAAATAACATAATATGAAAAAAGCAATTGGATGAGCATACTAAGTACTAGCATTTATGCACTGGATGCATGCAATCATTGTGTACGAGTATTTGATGCGTGAGTTACAGTCATTTGATCAATGCAGCCACCTAACTCACTGCCCTCTTATCGATGTCCTTCACACAGAGGGCATATGCTCTAGAGAGAGAGAGAGAGTGTGTGGTTGTGGACGACGACCTGGGTATCGGTCGTCGTCGTACCGGTGGTTGCGTCTCCTATGACTGGCTATTGTGTCTCTCTATCAGCGGTTGATTTAGGGGTCGGCCTTGTCGCTACTCTTCGTCGTCACCAGTGGTGGTTAGGCGGTGGGTGTTTAGAATCTAAATGCAAATGGTGTTGTCGCCACCCTAATGTTTTACCGCAGGTGCATTGCTTCTCCTTCTATTTCTCAGATTTGGTGAAGATGTCGGTGTCCCGGTCTGACCATCCTTGTCGTTTGATGCGATGGCAAATGATTTTGGTTCTTAAATGGGGTATGTGGGAATGGTGGTGTGTCCTATTCTTCTCGTTGGCTAACCATCTTAGAAGGTCGCGCTAGACGCTGCCGATGGTCCTTTTCCTATACTTATACTCAATGATGATATACAACGGGCATTTGATAGTCATTTTGGTCCGGTTAGCAACTTTAATGCACCTTCCCTTGGTTCCTTTACTTTTTTTATTGTAGTTAGCCGGATGATGTTCATTATTTGCTTTTTACGTGGTGTGTAAGCCCTGATATTATTGTGTTTTGGTTGTGCTAATAGTGCACCTCAAGATTGTTATTGGGTTCGTATATGTATGGTATATTTTTTCGATGATGATGGACGTACGTTGGTTGGTTAACAAGCTCACACAAGACACAAGATAAAAATAACAACGGTGCAAATAACTTTTCCTTCTATATTCCACTTTTGATAATGATTAAAAATGGAATTTATGCAATTGTTACAAGAAACAAAAGAACACCTTTATTGTAAGGAACTAGCATTTATGAACCAATATCAAGTGAAAAGCAAAAACTTAAATCATACAAGAAATACAAGGATACGAAAACTTCAAGATGATGGATAAGGATCTCATCGCGCAAAAACTTGAAGTTGCCGTGCGAGAACTTGATGTTATCGCGCGAGAACTTGATGTTATCGCGCGAGAACTTGATGTTCTCACGCGGGAACATCTGGATAGTATATATAGATGTTTCTCTTTTGTATTTCATTATGTGTGTTCATTTTGTAAAAATGCTCTGAGGGTCAGATAGCAGAGAATTATGTGATAGGCCACCCGATCGGAGCTCACCTCGGGTGGATAGAGCTTAAACAATGTAAACTTCTTTGGTATTGTAATCGTTTGATTAATAATATTCTATTGAGTTTGTTTAATGTTTGTTGATATCACACATGCATACATCCGTCTTAATTTGATTATCAAGTGCAACAATATGTGGAACCGATCGTGATAAGGACTATTTATAATAAATAGATGTTCTCGCGTGAAAATATCAAGTATTCGTGCGACAACTACAAGTTCTCGCATGACTAGATCCAAAAACGGATTTTGATTTCCCGATGTTGGGATTGAACCTAAAGGCTTGCATAATCAAATCAAGATGAACAAGATCAAGTCGCGCAAGAACCTAAAGTTGCGCGCGAGAACTTGCTTCTCACGCGAGATCTTTGAAGTCGCTCAAGAACTATGCGAGAACTTCTTAGAATAGTATAAATAGTTAGTTCTTAATGTAATTGCTACAACTTTTGTCATTTTCCTGATTTCACATTTGTTGTAATTGATTCAAATTAGTGAGCAATACAATTGAAAGTTATTTACGTTCATTCTTATCTTCTATATTTCTATAGCACAATGATAATATTCCGCGTTATTGTTGTGAGATCGATCTTATTGTACTGTTGATCCTTACACCCAAGCCTTTTAGTTTAATCTCTACAATGTCGCCCTAGGCTTGATGAATAAAATCTTTAGAAGTCAACATCTGCACACTTGTAGTCTCCCCCATATGCGTACATCCGTTTCTCGAGGGCTTTGTTGATCAACCACCCAAATTGAGTTGCTACAAAATGCACAGATTCATCAACTTCAATAGGACAAGCCTAAAGCTTTATGAAATCATCATTTCAAACTTTAGCAAGTCATTTGGATCTAAAAATCTATATTCTTTATTAACACAGTAATTCATTGCATGCCTTGTCTTCTTCTCATGTTCCCATCTCATCAACCTTGATAAACTGTTTATAGGCATCAGAGTATGGATGAGAATCATTTTTACTATCTTTGGCGGCTTATAAACTCTAATATTTATCGGAGCATTCATGTTCGGATCAATCCTTGATTCATTTGAGATAACTTTAGACTTGGCCATCTTAAAGTTCTGCAAATTCTATTTGCTTGGACGCTATATCATATTTAAGATCCAATTAGTCTTTCCATATTCGCTAGATTTAATGAATGGATCCCTTCACATATCATACAAGTAGCTGCCCTCAACGTGTGACAAATTGCGCGTCTTTGAAATACTCGATGGCTCCTGCTCTTTTCTCTTCATAATGTATAATTTCTTCTCTCCATCATATCCCCAACTCATTACATGTTCTGAATTTCCATATCGTGAATCTAGCTTTGTGTATCTAAGAAAATGTTTCTTAAGAGTATGTGAAGGAGCTTAGAATGTAATATTTCCAACTTGCCTCACAACTGGTTTTCCAGTTTGTAGGAAGAATCAACCGGAGCATCAGAAAGCTCAACTCTGGCTATCTCTCCTTCTTCTAACTGTATCTCTTCACATATGCTCTTAAACTGTTTCCAAAGATGTCTGTGTATTCAATCTCTTCTTCCAGATCATCAAATAGACCCAATTCATATCTTGAATCTTCAATGGGACCTGTTTCTAACAAGAATAGAATTCTTTCTTGTAATTCTCTTAAACTTCAGGATGTAATGGCTGATAATCCTCTAGAACATCAATACTTGGTCCGAAGACATTATCAGTTTCTAAACCTCCAAAAGCTCATGCTGTAGCAGCCTAATCATCGACATCATCATCTTTCTTCTCACCATCATTACCATCATCTTTATTACGATCACCATCATTCATCATTATCATCATCATCATCAGCGCTAATCTCATAAACGAATTTGTTTAGTCCATCACCTTCATCATCATCATCTATATTCTCCTCACTAACTTGAGTCTCAACCAAAATTTCTTCGGCACTTGTGTCTCCGACACATTTTCTTCAGATATACTAACACTAGCAACAGCCTCAGTTATTTGCTTCTTAGAAACATCATTGTTTTGAACCTCAACCAATGGTTATGGATCATAAAATTACTATCCACTTGTTTCTCAAACCTCAGTGGCTCTAGTTGGTTTGTTTGTGTAGAATATGTAAATGTATGAGTAGAAAACGCTTGAATATAATTTTCCGAACTCTGAACATAATCATTGATGAATTGCATTTGATCCTCAAGAGTCTTTATTCAAGCATCCATCACATGATAATCTAACTAAAGCATCTTTATCAGCTTTGTCTTTTTGAAACTTTCCTTCTCTAAAGCACGAACTTTTTGCTCTAACAAAACTATAGTAACTACAGGGGACTCAAATTAGGTACCACCTGCCTTTCTCTGATCAAAAGGAGTGTTAAGATAAAAATCAACATCAAAGTCAAGGTTCTCAACAGAATGAGTCTCGGTAACTGATATTGTTATTGCTTTAGTAATAGTTACTTGAACCTTTCTAGGCTGAACTGAAATATATTTAATGTCAAAAGTAGTTGCATGATGCTCTGGAGTGATTAGTTTTATAGTAACTTGAGTTCTCATGTTCATAAAAGATACATTTCCTTATGTTCCTCTACCACTTGATTGATGTTGAAGTATCAATCTAATAATATGTAAATTTTGTGTTCCTATTCACTTTAACCTGTTAGGGTAAGTAGGGTTGTCGATCCTCGTGGAATTAGTGGTCGGTGTGTCGTACTTTGATTTGTAAGAAAATGGATTAAAATAATAATTACTAAACTATTGCCTCTTGGTTGTGAAAAATGAATTTTAGATTGATTAACAAATTAACTAAGAAAATAACTTGCAAGTAATGAAAATTGATGAGAAGACAACTATGAAAAAGGGTAATCCACTTAGGGATTCATGTTCGGTTTGTAGTAAGTGTTTAGTTCAATTGAGTGGAAAATCCTGAACGAGGATTCTATACATGTAATGATTAAGTGATAGTGATAACCAAGACTTAACAGGTCTTAGTGCACAATACCAATTGAATTAACAACCAAAACCTTGCAATCATACAACTCACGCAAAATTATATGACATTCAAATTAAGATTAAAACAATTGTTTAAACAATCAAGCACACGTTAAACTCAATAAAAAACTTAACGGGTTCTAAAGTTTAATTCCAACACAAATTGAACACAAACGAAAATCTAATAACACGAAATCTATTACTCGAGGTAGATTAGCCTTGCATCGTCATGAATTCGACATCAAACTCGGATTAGAACATGATTTGATGGATTGGAATGAGTTGGAGAAGTGAAAGAAACCTCAAGAATCACCAAAGTTTGTCACTTTCTGCTCCCAATACGAAATAGGGTTTCTAGAATTGATAACCCACCTTAAATATGGTCAAAAACCAAAAACTTACGTCAAATTTGACCCTACGACGTAAGTTATGTCCTTAGGGACGTAAGCGTCCTCCCCCATAATAGACGTGCTTAGCCTCTGTCTTACGTCTCAAAAAATGCCATTTTTAGAAAGGACGTAGCTTACTTCCTTTAGGATGTAAGTTACGTCGTATGCTCATTTTTCACCAATTTCTTCATTTTCTTCATCTCTTTTCACCCATATATCCTCCAATCTTCGTGCAACCTTTGAATATATCAGTTAAGCTTCCCACACCTACAATTCAAACATTACACAAAGTGATTATGCTCGATAGGAAATCAAGTTAAAAGCATACATTTAAACACTTAAAACACATAAAAAACATGAACGCATCACATCCCCACACTTATCATTTGCTTGCCCCCAAGTAAACTCACTCATAACACTACAACTATCATTAGACAAATACGATCCAACCATGTCTTCACCTTCTTATAGTTAAAGTCTCAAGTCATACCAAGCTCATAGATTCATATATCAAGCTACAACTTTGTAAGCACAGATATTAGTCTTTGGAAATATGATCTATCTATCCAAGCATAACAAGCTTTCTAATCTTCCCTATGCATGTAGTCACACCTCTCATAAGTTTCACAACTCTCAGTTTAGTATCTTGTCTAGAAAAAGGTGTACTCGTATATCAGTATAGTATTCTCAACCAAGAACGACTCATAATTACCATAGGCTCGCATAATGATCGTAACTCCACCAATTTACACAAACCATGTGCATATTAAAAGTTCTTTGAAAGGTTGTGGTGTAAGGCTTAGGGCTTAGGTATAGATAAGGAATTTGGAGTGGCTAAAGGTGATGAAATTCATATAAGAATGTTGAAACATACTGAACAATAAAGAAACACTACACAGTAAATTTGGGTAAACTTGACCCATATTCACAATTTATTACCACTGAAACATATCATTGATATTGTGGTCATTTTGATCTATTATTTCCTCGTCTTTTTTTTCTTTTTTTTGTATTTTGAGCAATGATTATATCTAAACACTTCACTGCTTCTAACAATATTATATCAAAAATTCAAGAAATACTTATCAGATTTCTCCACATGGGCTTAAAAGGTAAAAAGGTTTGAAAAGGCTAATGGGTTGATTCGGGTTTAAACAAATAAAGAGGTTGGGTGCTCAAAGTGGCGACTAGGAGATCATTTCAGGGTTGGATAATACAATTGAAAAAAGCTAATAAAACAAAGGTTCATCCTAATGCCTCAATCATATATGTGCAACAGTTTGGTTCATGATCTTGAAACGTATCAATTATGCAAGTTCTAGAATAATGCTATCGTTTTGGTAAACACACATGAAAGAAATATGAGCAATAACCTATTGATGTTCTAAGCTCATGTATAGGCTCAATCCTCACAAAAAAATGGTAAACATGTTAAGGATGCGAAAACATGCATAAAAAGTCCACTATCTGGCTTGTTACCCCGGTTAAACATCTCAATCAATTCTATAAAATTGCTTTTTTCTAGTAAGATAGCCATGACTAAGGACACTATCCTGTGCACATGCTAAACATACTTTCACGATTTACGTTGAAAAAATTAAACTTTCATGCATAAACAAGTCGCTTTAGGGGCATTTTGAAAACTTTTGTTCAATCAATATTTTTTTTCTTAATTTTCAACCTTCCCCTTATCCCCACACTTAAACCTTACATTGTCCTCAATGTAAATTTTAAAATTATTGAGTGAAACAAGGGTACTATCAAACATCCTAACCTTACCCAAGTGAAGTTACAAGGCTAACTTTCGAAACATGCATTATGCCTACCATGATTGTACTAAATGACACCAAACTAGCAAAGCTTTAAGATACGGAAAAAGTATATGGACCTGATCATATATAATAAAAAGTGCCTCATCAGCAATATATAATGTTTATATGCCAACTCAGATAAGTAAAACCACCCAAACACACATTCCTTTATGCTCCTAAAGATCCATGAGTTTCACCACACTTAATATTTGCATCTGATGCTTAAAGATGAAAAACAAAATGAAAAATACAAAACAAACCAAAAACTAAAAGAAACAAATAAATTTCGGGTTGCCTCCCGATTAGCGCTAATTTTTAGGTCTTCAGCCAGACTGTACCTGTGACCACTCATGGTGGTCGAGCGGGATTCTTGACTCTGACATTCTCCATGTATATTTGCTTCCAGTGATTCGGTATGTCTGCAAGTTCATTGTATTTTGGCTCAAACATCAGTGCCTTAACTTGAGGATTTATATGTACAAGTGTATCGCCAAATTTTTTCTTCTTTTTAGGCTTCTCGTTCTTTGTTTCCACCTTCATTACCGGTTTTTTCTTTTCTTTCAAATACTCCATCTCCTTCATGTCCACTTGCTTAACCCTATCATACTCAAAACCATTTTCAAAAGTGATGTTTGTACTTACATGTGAAATGTAAGTAGGAACACACACGTTAGTCATATCTGCCATAGAAAATCTATCATTATCAAAATAATTGATTGACTTGGGAACTACATCAAAACGTAACTTGCAATTTTCTTATGTCATGTAATTTGTTCCATCCCGACAGTTGATTTGAGCATTAGCAGTTGTTAAAAAGACCCATTATGACCTTTGGTTGCTCATTTGTCCTTACTAGTGCATAATCAAGCACCATAAAGTCCACCGAGTAGTAAAATTCTCCCAACTTGATTATGATATTTTTTACCATCCCTTGAGTCTGAGTGAAGTCAGCTAACACCATAGTGGTGTCTACTTCCTCTAGAGGATCGAAGTCATACTTATCATATAATGTATCTGGAAAAATACTAACACCTGCTCGGTAATCCAAGAGTACTCTATTTATCTTTAGTTTCCCCATTTTGATTGAAATGATAGGTGCTCTAGGATCACTCTCTTCCACTACATCACCTTCATCTTCCTTACCTACAACTTGTAAAACAGAAGTAAAGTTATCATTAAAAATTTTAGAGTTAGGAAGGATACTACCGAATTAATATGAACATTTCTCATGTTCTTCGTGGTTGGCCCTTGATGTTGCGGGTTAATAGTGATGTCACTCTGTAGTTCCCCAGGATTCCTTTTAATTTGGGCCACATCCTCAGCAAGTTGGCCCACTTGTTTATTCAAAGCCTCATCAGCTTTATCTCTTATTTTATTTTCCCGCTTAATCTCTTGCATATTCTATTTTATCATATTCATTAAAGCATCCAACTTTGCATTTGTAGTCTCTTCACTACCAACTTGTCCCAATTGAGATTCCTTGATACCTTCATGATGAACTCCCTTGTTGACCCCTATGATTGTAGCTCCCTTGATTGTTTCCTTGAGAATATGAAGTTTTTTGATAACCACTTGGATTGTAATTCCCTTGTGTTTGGTTTTGATATGTTTGACCACCTTGATTATTACCTTAAAAGCTAGGGTTTATTTGGTTTAAAGCATTCCATATTTAAAGTTGGGATGATTCTACAATCCAAGATGATAAGTATTGGAACTTATATCAAATTGCTTTCTATCTCCATAAACTTGATTGACATCCTCACTTCTTCCTATTACCAATGGACATGAATCACCATTATGACCCAACTCACCACGTTCTTCACATACATCATATCCCATATTTGCAACCTCCTTCTCACCCGTTCGTCCTAGCTTTGCTAATTGTTTCTCCTACGACTCGATTTTCTCCTTAGTTTCATAATCAACCATGGTTGATCTTACGAAAATTGGTTTAGATCGTCTACTAGCAGAAGCTTGTGCTTTGGAATTTCTACACATCATCTCTAAGAAATCCCAATCTGCATCTTCATGATTAGAAAGGAATGTGCCATTGCTTGTAGAATACAAGTACTTTCTCTCCTCATTGGTCAATCCATCCGGAAAAGCCTTGATTAATTCCCACCGTTCAAATATATGATGTGGGCACATATGGATCAGTTCCTTAAACCTTATGAATGTTTCATGAAACTGTTCTCCTGTTTGTTGTTGAAATGATCGAATTGCATCTCTTGCGTCACTGGTTTTACCCCTAGAATAATATTCATCCAAAAATATTTGTTGCATATCTTGCCATGTATCAATACCGTTGTCCAGAAAGTGAGGAACCATTACTTACACTACTAGAAAATTGGGCATTTGCGACTGTCTTTTCGGTCGCAACACGGTCGCAAACAGCCTTTTACGACCGTTTTGCGACTAAAACAGTGAGAAAAACACACGTCTCAAAAAGTCTACTGCGACTATTTTGCGACCGCTTATATATTTACGACCGAACATTGTGATCGCTACTACCATCGCAAATCTTGAGACTGCTTTGCGACCGCTGCTCTTTGCAACCGTATTACGACCGCCTCCTTTTGCGACCGCTACCTTTTGCGACCATTTTGCAACCGCTGCATTTTGCGACCGTTTTACGACCATTTTGCAAACCCTACCTTTTTGCGACTGTTTTGCGACCGCTACCTTTTGTTGCAACTGTTTTGAAGCCACCTCTGCATTATACGATGGTTTTGCAACTGCAAGTAGCTTGTAGCGAGCATTTTTTAGAGGAAAATGTTTTTTTTCCATTGTTTCAGCCATTTTCTTAATGATGTTTATATATGTATATGTATAATTTAAACATTTATCAAAATCTCAACAATATATAAAACAATCCACATCAAAATTACAAATTATAAAATATCAAATAACATATGTTATTCATACATTCAAGATAAATATAGTGCAACTCCATGACTGGCCTATTTAAGTCGTAACTAACATTCCTTTTAAGTTTGTCATCCTATTGTGCATATTTTTTTCGGTCACCATTTGTTTAATAATTCCGTTAACCTTTCTTTCTTCTTATTCCTTTTCTTTTACAAGCTCCTTGATAACCCACGTTCAAATCTTCTATCTACAAAACAACCACTAATGTCAATTGTGATTATTATTATTCTTTTAACCAAAGATATGTGATTTCAATGTGCAATGGGTTAACACTACTTGGACCTATTTGTTATAAAAATTAAAAAATTGAAAACCTACTTGAAGCTTGTTTAGTGCAAGAGCCTTCTTCATGTAGCAAAACCTCTTCCAAAAATGGAGTTGACATTCAGATTCCTGCACCATAATTTAACAATTAGGTACTTGTAGCATCAAATATATATTTATGTATACAATTTCATTATATGTGCCTAACAGACTAACCTGGTGACACTAAATTGCATTTATACTCGTCTCATTGGATCGTCTGAAAAAATACAACAAAAAATTCAAGTTAATTTGCTATCTTACTTCCAGAACTTGTTGCTCAACTGTTCTTCCTTCAATGTATGTATGGCCACCAATATATGCAAGATATCTCATAAGCATTTTAGTAGTTTTAGTCTTACCTGCATCAGTTTCACACTAACTGATCGAATAACCTAAAGTGAGTTGAATTTTCCTCCATTAAGCGTTTACTTGGTCCATTTCAAGTAAGCATGTCTATGTGATACTTTATATGATCTGTAAAACACAAAAAGAATGGAATATTACATGAAAGTAGTTTATGCAATTGCATATACACAATAAGAATGGATTATCTATCTAATAATCAAAACACTTACCTTAAAGATATTGCTGCAATAAAATTGTAGAAGCTAGTAATAGTCAAGCTATTTCATGCTGTAATTCTGTTCTGTGAAAAAATACACACGTTGAATTTAATTAAGATAATGTGAAAAAACTATGTTTTAACCTTTCTTTTCATTTGATTTCTTTGTATTGGCAGCAACAAACAAAATAGCCTATAAAAAGTAATCTAATAGTCTCAAACACAAATGACCCATACTATTGATACACGAAACCACCAGCAACATAAGAAAAAAAACCATATATGAACCATCACCCACATAGTAGTAATAAAAATAAAACTAATTGGGTCATTTGAAATAATAGCAGCAGAACACTTCACAAAACCACCTTTTGATCCAATCAATTTATTAGGAAAGTCTTAAATAATGAAGCCAACAATAGCATTTTTACAAAATCTAATTGAAACCTGAAGTTTACCTCCACAAACCACCTAACTGTTTATCCAACTGGAAACACTATAAATAGCAATTTCACAGCATCTTTTCAAAGCCAAAAGCTGGTATGTATAAGAACTTAATTAAAAAATTAATCAAGTCAATAACAATTTAGATGGTCTCAGTTGTAATTTAAAAGCCTAGTTTAGTTGTTTTGGAATTAATAGTATCAATAGTTGCTTTAAGTACCTGAGTCAATGTTAAGAACCTGATTATTTGGTTAGGGGTGTTTGGCATTGCGTTTTGGAACTTATTATATGATTATTCTGTTTTCAAACATCAGATAATATGTTTTTAGAATCGACAAAATCAGAGAAAGTGAAAATTATTCTGATTATATAGGGGTCAAAAAAATAGGTTTGAATAATCAAGATAATCAGCTTTAGAGTAGCTGCAACAAATTTTATTCTGATTATCCCACTATTTAAACATCATTTTACATGCAGATCCTAAATTAATCAAAATTTGGCGAACACTCAAAATGCTAAATATCATATTATTGCAATTCAAGCCAATAGATTATCTATTGAAGTAGGTTTTCTCATGCTGATCATCTGTTTAAAACAAAAATCTAATTTTAACTTAATTAATCCACATATACTTCAATTCCATTACTACAATTCACAAAAGTTTAGAAATCAATGATACCTAACAAAAGTAATTAACAGTTTAATACGAGCACAAAAGCAAAACAAATTGATTACAACAGAATTCAATAAAATCTGAATCGGAAATCAATCATAAACACTAATTTGTAAAGATGTAAGATGCAAGATCTATGAACATCAAATTAGTAAAATTATAGTTGATTGAAGTGTATCAGAAGTCGAATCAAGCAAAAGAGTACCTGTAGGCCGAACAAATGAACATTGCACAATCAACTCGCATTCACCTTGAGCCAACAGTTCATGAAGAGGTTAGGGTTCAGGTTGTGGTGAAGAGAAAACCTACAAATGAATATCAGTGAGTTTGGGGTTGATTGTGCGATGGAGGAATGAATATTGATTAGGGGGAACTGGTTCAGGGATTTGAGAGTAGGGGCTTATATGATGTGCTCACGATTTACTTCCAATATTAAAAAAGACTCTAATAGATTATAAAAATAATTAAATGATGATATTTAAATAATAAGTTTCAAATATACTTTTAATTTATTATTTTTTCATTATTTACGATTGTTTTGCCACTGCACTTGGACGGTGGCAAATGTTGCGACGGCACATGGGCAGTGGCAAATATTGCGACTGTATTTGGGGTCGCTATTGTTGCGACTGCATTTGGGCAGTTGCAAATGTTGCGATGGCACATGGGCAGTGGCAAATATTGCGACCGCATTTGGGGTCGCTATTGTTGCGACTGCACTTGGGTAGTTGCAAATGTTGCGACCGTAATTTGGCGATCGCAAATGTTACGAACATTCAGCCACTAGATCTTGTTTGGTATCTAAATTTATAACCATTTTGCTGATCTTGTTTGGTCGCTTATTCTAATACCATTTTGATATTGGTTGCAAAATTGTTGCGAACTTTGCTACTAATTTTTTTGGTCGCAAATTATGGTAGCAATTGTCTTTGAAGTTGAATTGAAACAGTCGCATCCTCACTTCATTTTGTGTGAAGTGGTTTTCACCAATAGTGCTACATATGGCATCAAATTCAATAAGATGCACATATGGTTCTTCTGTTGCAGTGCATCTAAAAGCATGAAGAATGGTGAGATAATGAGGGTGTACATCAAAAGCTCTTACTCTACTATTTGAAGGTGCGATGGGATTTAAATTTTTCGAAATAGCTGGTCTGATATGGCTATCCACATATTGTACTTGAGCTCTTTGAGGTCTTCTTGACGACATTATTGTTAACCCTATCCTGTTGTTGATTGATTGGTAGTGCATTCCACCCATGTTGATCATACCCTAAATTGTTATTTCCATTATATCCATCACCTCCACCAAAATTTTCATCCCAAGCATCATAATTTGCATATTATTAAACAAGCATCATAATCAATCCTTATATATTTTTTAATATTTTTAAAAGTGGTTGTGAGTGAAAGACAGAGAAAAAAATAATAATAAGGGTATAAAAGATATTACTTAATTGAAAAAGAGAGAAATTATATTAATTTTAAATGTAATTATATGAATAAAGATAAGGATCCCACTGTGAATGCTCTAATTAAAAACACATGAAATTAAGATGAAGAATTTGCATATTATTAAACAAGTTCCATCCAACATATATACTAGTAAAACTTTATTAATTTAACAAATGCAAATATACATTTACCCTTACTTCTCAAGGGGTGGGTACATATAAGTAAGATATATTAATAAACATACGAACACAAATAAATGACAAAATTCTGAAATTACATGTGGATTTATTAAGCCATTGATTAGTCTCTACGATTAAATATAATTTCAAGAGCCTTTTCTTTTTGCAATGTCACACCAAACTTTTCACTCATGTCAAGTTTTGCTGGATCCTCATCATTTGGAAGTGACCAATCGTATTCGAGTATCAAAGATGCTAGCATCGTTTGCAAACTCTTAACACCAGAGGGTAAACCAGGACACATTCTCCTCCCACCACCAAAGGGAATGAACTCATAGTCATGCCCCGTGAAATCAACATTTGAACCTATAAACCTTTCAGGTCTAAACGTGTTAGGGTCCTTCCAAACTATTGGGTCATGACAAATAGCCCAAACGTTGACCCATACTTGGGCATTTTGAGGAATCGTATAATTCATAACCTCACAAGCTTCAATGGCACGTCGAGGAATTAGGACAGGAACAACAGGGTGCAATCTAAGTGTTTCCTTGATACAAGCATTAAAATAGGGTAATTTAGAAAAGTCGAATTTCATGATACTACTAGAGTCAAGTTCTCTTTTTAGCTCTTCGTGTACTTTAAGCATGATATCTTTATTCTTTAACAACTCTGCCATAGCCCATTCGATGGTTGTTACCACAGTATCCGTACCTGCTATAAATAATTCCTGCATGTAGGAAAAACTAAAATAATTATCACAGAGAAAGAAGATATATGTGGGTTTTCCCAAATATTATTCATGTTTCTTCAACCAAATAATAATGTGTAAGTTAAGATCTGTATTGTGTTTATAAGTAGATAATAAGTGAACACTTGCGTGTAGTTTAAGTATGAACTTTATATATAACTCGTGGTGATATTTTAGTTTAATGTTGATAGTCGGTTTTGATGAGCTAAACAAATTTAATGACTAAATCTTCCAAAAACATGTGTAGTGTCTGGTGAATTACATGAATATGTTTAGTCAATCTACGTGATATTTTCATAAATCAATTTAAGCATAGAAACGATTGTTTTTAATTAGGAAAAATGGAAGACTTACCAGAACCAAGATGTTGATTTGAGCGATCGTGAAATTATTTTCAAGCAATCGATCCAAGAAATCTTTTTCATGATCCGACACAACAACTTTCTTGGCAATTCGAGCTTTCCTTTCTTTAACTATAGCTTCTGAAAAGCTAGACAACTCGTCAAGATGATTTAAGCTGTCCTTCCTTAATCCTTGAAGATCCAGACTACCAACCATGGGAAAAAAATCGCTTACATTTGGTGTAACCGAATTCTCCAATATCTTAAAGAGTCCGAATTTCAAACGATGAGCAGTTTTGTCATCTTTCAAATCAAGAAAATCCTTGCTGAACAAAATGTTGCTCAAAGTGTTAATTAACGTAGTGAAAATTAGTTCCTCAATTTTCACAGCTTTTCCTTGGGTCTTATTCAAGAAATCTAACATGTGAGCCAACTTTTCATTTCTCAAGTTTGATTGGTTCTCTATTGCTTTAGCCGAGAACAACTCAAGCCGACATAGGGTTCTGCATGATTTCCAATGTTCATTGCAGTCCCTCGCCCAAACAAAATAGTAGTCTATGAAACTTTGTTGAAGAGCATCAGGTATGGATCGACCTGAGAGATGACGGTCTTGAGTCTTGAGGATTTCCTTGG
The DNA here is from genome assembly GCA_025215565.1 of Flaveria ramosissima. Lineage (NCBI taxonomy): Eukaryota > Viridiplantae > Streptophyta > Magnoliopsida > Asterales > Asteraceae > Flaveria > Flaveria ramosissima. The sequence goes on from CM046035.1 coordinate 12,854,024, forward strand.
CTGCCTTTGGAGAAGAAGCTACCACAAGAAGACGAGTACCTAAACGGAGAGAGATGAGGGGGCCATATTTTTTAGCGAAGTTGGCGGCGGCTATATGAGGGTTCCTGGCCATTTGGTGCATATTGCCGATGACCGGCCATGGCCGTGGTCCTGGTGGGAGATTTTTGGTGGGTGCCAAATATTTTCCAGCGAAAAACAACAAGAAGAGTGGTGTTGCGAAAAGGAAGAGGGAAGAAAAGAGATTGATCTCCATGGATAGGAATATGATTTCTATTGAGATGATTGGTGTGGATCCCTTTATACATGGACATGTGCTTATATAGGGCTCAAGTCATCAACTAGTTTCAGGTTTGGTTGGCTGTAATCTTTATTTTTAATTATGAAATTATAAGATAAGATTGGTTTATGTTTTCTTCGAGTTGATGTTCCGCTAAGTAGGCTGGACAAAATTTTTTTGACCCTTGACTAAGTTATTGGTATAATATTTTATTGTTTACAAATCATTGGACCCTTGACTTCGTCTTCATGGCGAAATCTCCATGCTTGAATCTAAAAGTTTGGAACCCTGAAGGATATGGCCTTACAATAAAAACTTGATCAATGACCTGCATCCCAATATATTTGAAAACTATTATTTTCTTTGTTTTGAACATGATAGCTCACATCCATTCTGTTAATCACTTGTACGTTGTCATTATCTATTAATTTTTTCTCAACCTTTTTTACATTTTTTATTGAGTTCAAAACACATAAAAAAGGGTATTTATATATTTATTCTTGCTAAAGTCATTAATTATATATTTACCCAAGTTAAAAATCAGTTACATATTTTTTTTTTCTAAAACATATATATTACATATTTACCCATTTTGTTGAAATTATTTACTGAATGATTATATTACTCGTATTTTCATTAAATTATTTTTACACGTTTCACTTCCTAAAACTATCAATTACATAGTTACTCAAGTTCAAGTCTTTTATATAAATAAAAACAATAAAATTTCATCTCGTTTAAAACTTTATTTGAAAACAGCAATAATCGATAATCAAAGTTATATATCTCAAAATACAAAATATAATCATCAAAAGTTTTAAACCGTTACAATAATAAAACAATAACATGTAAAATCACTTATTAAAAACAAGATAAAATAGTTACTTAATAGGTTAAGTTTTATGAAATGGATACATTTGTAATGTGTATGTTTTAAGAAGGGATAATATATAATTAATTTTTTAACTTGAAAAAAATATGTAATTTATGATCTTAGAGCATTCACTACCCGTTTCTTATATATATATGAGTGGATGCCCTATATTATGGGAAATGGTTATGAGTGATTGTGAGTGAAAGAGACACAAAATAATGAGAGAATTGTACCGTGTTTCCCCATATTTGGAGAAATACGGTACAACACTCATAAATTTTTTAATATTTTTTATAGTGATTGTTATTTAACGAGAGAGAAAATATAATAGTAAATGTATAAAATTATTATTTAATTGAAAAGAATAAAAAAATAATTTTTAATATAATTATAAGGATAAAATAGGGGATGGATTGTGAATACTCTTAAGAAAAAACATATATAAAACCCTAAAAAGATACCATACAACAAGAAAACCGTTGTTTTCCAAATTATATATTTTCTTTGTTTTTGGTTGATATTAGTTTATTTTCTGGAAATTACGGATCATTACCTATTTGCGACTACCCTCTTAGACTGCAACCAAAACTATTTGTAACTAAACCTTTCGCCAACAATTTTGTGATTAAAATTTAGCGACCCAAGTTATTCCGATTGATTTTGCGACTGACTTTGCGACCAAAATCATTATTTTTATTTAACCAACTAATTTAGCACCCGAGCTTTGTTTCAAACTTGCGACAAGCTTTGCAACCATTTACTAAAAATTTGTAGAATGGTAAAAATGGTTCCAGGTTTCCACTTTTTATTATTTACAAATCATTCGACCGTTGACTTTGTCTTCATTGCGAAATGTCCTAGTCTATTTGATGGTTAAATTATTGGAGATACAATGAAGGGCATTTTATACTGTTAGTAATTTAGATACTTGTGAAAAGTTTTACATAAATATATTTTGTATATTGATTTTTGACTTATAAAACCTAAATTCAAAAATGCACTCTTTTCATTTTATTAAACTCCTTACAGATACCATATGTTATGTTTGTAATCATCTTCACCGACAAATAATTAAAATGGTCAAACTAAGAAACAAGGACGGAGTTATTTCAAGATATCAAACGACAAGGGCGGCGCCCCCCCTCTATTTTTTTCGTCGGTAGTGTTAAAATTTAATCCGTTAGTGTAAATTTTTGGCCCGGTAGTGTAAATTTTTATATAAATATCGAGTTCGCCCCCCTTAAAAATAATTAGTTTCGCCCCAGCCACCCCCTCCCCCCACGGGGATGTTCAAGCTCCGCCGTTGTCAAACGATATATGACTCGCCGGTGCTCAGGCGAGGAAAGGCGTTGTTGAGGAGTGGCGTTGCCTTGAGGGATGGCAAGATTGTTGTAGGGTGAGAGGTGAAAATTTTCAGAGAGGAATAATGTTTATTAAATTTTCTATTGTGAGAATTGGAATACAAGAGAAGACCTCCAATAAATACTAGAAGGTCTATGCATAAATCAAGGGAAATCAACCAATACATGGAAACTAAATATATGGTTCAAAATAATATCTCTAATACTCCCCCTAAAGTTGGAGCATGAAGGTTACAAACGCCCAACTTATCGAGTAAAAATTGCAGCTGCCGGGACCCCAAAGCCTTTGTAAAAAGATCTGCGATCGGATGTTTGGAATTGACGTGTAGTGGTTCTATTTCCTTGGAATCAACTCTTTCACGAATGAAATAACAATCCATCTCCAAGTGTTTTGTTCGCTCGTGGTAAACCTGGTTATTGGCAATATGTTTCACAACTAAATTATCACAAACATGCACCTAAGTGTTCCCCATGCGTCTGAAAGGCCATGCGCCTGCATAGTGCCCACGCACCTAAGACTTAAAAAATATTCTGAAATTTTGGGAAAAATGTAAAGTGTAGGCTTTGACTTGGGATGTTTCCTGGGTTGAAGTAGGTTGACTTTTAATGATGTATGGGGTATGTTATGTCATGTATGATGATGCCTTGTATGGTGATGTTTTGTATGGTAATGTTTGTGTTCCATGTTATGTATGTTTATTTTCCATGGCTTTACATGTTATAGTTGTGAAAGAAATGATAAAGTATTATGTAACGTAAAGTGGAAGATAATGTGTGTGGGACTTTGATGTTCATAATTTAGTTCCTTTAGAAGCCATTGAAGCCACAAGACTTTCACTGACCGTCATTGCCATTGCTCGGTATTCAGCCTCAGCAGAAGAGCGGGATACCACCGATTGTTTTATAGCCTTCCATGAAATCGGAGCTCCTCCAAACAACAACAAATATCCACTTCTTGATCATTTTCGTGTCAGGACATCCTAACCAATCTCAATCCGTGTATGAACCAAGTTAAGACAACCCTCATTAGCGAGAAGAATTCCTTGTCCAACAGTCCCTTTCAAATATCGTATCACTCTTAAAGTTGCATCCATGTGAACTTGACGAGGGTCAGCGACAAACTAGGTGAAGACATTGACCAAATATCTAATGTCTGGTCTAGTGGCTAGTAAATACAATAATCTTCCAACTAGCCTCCTATACTTGCTAGCATCAACCTTTGCTTTCTTTTCACTCTTGCCAAGTTTGTTGTTTTGCTCCATTGGAAAGGCACTTGGTCAACATCCCAACATACCTTAATCTTCAAGAATATCCATAATATACTTTCTTTGATTTAGGACCAATCCTTTCTTGGTTCGAGTAACTTCTATTTCCAGAAAATATTTCAAGGTTCCTAGATCTTTGATGATGTACCTCTTGTTTAGAAATTCTTTCATTTCTTTAATCTTTCTCATGTCATTCCCTGTGAGTACCACATCATCAACATATATAAGGGCAATGACTAAGGAGTCTTCTGTCTTGTAGATGAACAGGGAATGGTCTGCCTTGGATTGATTAAAACCTATCTCGCCAAAAGATGAAGTGAATTTTTTGTACCAGTTTCTAGATGCCTGCTTCAATCCGTAAAGACATACCTTCCCTTCCTTTCTATTTTCAAATCCTTGTGGGATTCTCATGTAATACTCTTCATACAAATCATAATGTAGAAAGGCGTTGTTTACATCAAGTTGATTAATAACCCACTTTCTTTTGGCTGCCACTGCTCAAATTGTAATCACAATTAACAATTTTGCAACCGGTGCAAACGTATCATGATAATCAACACCCTCCATTTGAGTGAATCCCTTTGCTACCAACCTCGCTTTGTATCTGTCAATCTTCCCATCTGGCTTGTATTTTACTTTGTACACCCATTTCGAGTCGATTACACGCTTTCCTTCTTGAAGTTCTTCAAGAGTCCAAGTGTCATTTTCTTCAAGGGCTCGCACTTCCTTCTTCATAGTTTCGCTCCAATTTTCATCCTGTACAGCTTGTGAAAAAAATCTTTGGCTCGTAGGTTACACCCTAATGGCTGCTAAGAAAGCTTATGAGTTTTAATAAAAATTTTATAAGTGATAAAATTAGAAATAGGGTGTACCGTCGAGGAGAATTGCTCGGTGACGAGTAAGCTTTGTTGCAAGGAAAGTGGAAGATCAACATTGTAGTCTTTGAGATAGCCTGGACGACTTATGTTTCTAGTTTCTCTTGTAGGTTGTTCATTACTAACATCGATAGGAGTTGGATTTTCAAGAAGAGTGTTACTTGTTCCGACGTCGATATTAGTTTCAATTGTCTCTTCGACCTGTTCATCATCGGGTTCACTTGTTAGATGTTCCTATTAGTTTGCATGGGATGGGTTCTCATGCACCTTTTGATTTTCATTGTTTTGTTCGACGCTTCCTTCACCAATGTTTTCTTCATTTTCAACTAACCCATCTTAAATGAGATCATCATTATGATTTGGAATTCTATTAAATATTTATGGTTCACTGTCATAACTTATCTTCAACTTTTCATATGGAAAGTCATTTTCAATGAATTTTACATCCCTTGATACAATGATTTTCTGGTTTTTTACATCGAATATCTTGTACCCTTTAGTGCCTTTTGGGTAACATACGAAAATACCTGGTCTCCCCCTTACTTCAAACTTATCCCCCTTCGTTTCAACGCTTTGGTAGTTAGCCAAGCAACCAAAAACTATCATTTCTCTATAGTCTGGCTTTTCACCGTATATCATTTCATAAGGGGTTTTATTACCAATAGTCTCTGAGGGCAATCTATTGATAATATATACGGCTGTCATAAAACATTCTCCCTAAAATATTGTTGGCAACTTGGCCTCGAATCTTTGAGCTCTCGCTATTTCAAGGAGATACCTGTGCTTATGTTCCACCACCCCATTCTGTTGTAGGGTGTGTGGGCATGTGGTTTCAAGCAACATACCATGTTTAGTATAGAAATTTATCATATGGTGCGACATGAATTCTCCATCATTGTCGCATCTCACTTTGTTTCCATTCTTGTTGAATTGAGTTTTAATCACTTTACAAAAACCGATCAAGCGCCTCATATTTGTATTTCAACATAAATACCCAAACCGATCTACTATAGTCATCAACTATAGTTAAAAAATAATTTGCATGAGTCAATGAAGACCTTTGATATTTTCCCCAGATATCGCAATGCAAAAGATCAAAACATTCCTTTGATTTAATTTAACTATTTGGAAAGGGAAATCTTGTAAACTTAGCTTATAAACAAGAATCACAATGAACATTATTCCAGTTTGATGAGAGAAAATTAAGGCATGAAATCTTACTATGCGATGGTTGTCCTAACCGTTGATGCCAAATTTCACCACTAACCGCCATTGCCTTCCTTTTGTCTTCTTCCATCTTCATGTTATAAAATCCTCCCTTGTACTTACCCATCCCAATCAATCTCCTTGAGTTCAAATCCCGCATAACGAAGAAATCCGGGAAAAAGGTTACGCTACAATTGTGACTTTTAGTAATTTTTCTTATAGAAAGCAAATAGTATGAAAAATTTGAAACATATAAAACTTCCTGTAACTTAGTTTCATTGGGCAATACACACTGCCATCTCCCTTTAACAAGGATTGAGTCTCCAGTAGGTACAACGACAGGTAATTCCTGTGAAGTTTTAACCTTCCCTTGAAATAAATCCAGATCGTACACAATGTGGTCGGTACAACCCGAGTCAACGATCCACTCGTTCCCTTTATCTGCCATGTTAGCAACGGGTTGGGTGTTCTATACATTTGGCCCATTCTTCATGTTAAAAAGATTCAAGAATTGATTGCACGGGTTCTGGTTGAAGCCCTTGATTGGGCTTGTTCCTTCTTCTGACGAACCACTTTCACTGAAGGCTACCTTCAGTTTGGTTTTCTCGTCCTTTACCTTCCCTGGCCACCATTCTGGAAATCCAATAATCTTGAAACATCCACAACGATTGTGACCGTCTCTATTGCAGAAATCACAATGTTCTTTGTCGTCGGGCATGGTACACGGTTCAGTGAGAAGCGGATTTTAGGGTTTTGGGGTTTTGGTTAAGCGGTATACAACCCGCTCTGATACCATGAATAATTTTAGAGGGGAATAATGTTTATTAAACTTTCTGTTGTGTGAATTGGAATACAAGAGAAGACCTCCAATAAATACTAGAAGGTATATGTATACATCAAGGGAAATCAACCAACACATGGACACAATATATGGTGCAAAATAAAATATCTCCAATAAGAGGTTAATAGGAGGCTGCTCATGATGGGGGGGTTTAATTTTGAAGGGATGGGTAAACTTGTCAAGGTTGATAGGAGGCTACTCATGATAGGAGTTTTTTATTTTGAAGGAATGGGTAAACTTGTAAAGTATTTCATTAAACCCTTTTTTTGTTATTTAAACCTTAAGAACTGAAATTAAACCAGTAAAAGATGGTGTGTTCACAAACCAAACACTTCAACATTTTATTAATTCAGAGGAAACCTCTTAATAAAAACATTAAAAGGCTATCAAAAAACTCCTTAGTATGTTAACCTTGGTCGTCACTATAGGCGCCAATTGATTTAATATAATATTGAATTTCCACCACCTGATCAATCCAAACGAACTGAAATAACTCATTTTCTATTGAAAACAAAAGACAAATTATATATACTATTAAATAGGTATGTCTTTTGTACACTGTTTTATAATTTTTATTCATATTTTCTCTATTGTTAAGTGTAATTTTGTCACCATTATATGGCAATCGTATCTTTGGTTAGTGGTAGGTTTCCCACTTTCTCAAGTTCAAGTCCTATGTTTTTTTTTTATCATTTTTATATTCCTTCTTTACTAATTAAAGATTTTATTTTCAAATTTTCGTTCTTTGTTAATTAAAACATCCTTCTCAGATGTTTTTATTATTTTTTAGGATGGACACTAAGAATCTTTTGGCATGTTTTAACCTTTTATAACTACATCTTTTCTAATTTGTGTTAAAACTATTTTTTTAATTTGTTTTCTTATTTGTAACTGTTACCTTTGTAATTAGATGTATATAGCCATAATAGATGTAAACGCGCATCAATTTTCAAGTGAAAAGATTTACGACTTCTACTTAGTTTTTTTTATATATGGTTTACATGAGGTTTTCGGTTCATCTTGCAAGCATTCATAAATGTTGCCTAAGAGGAAACAATATTGAAAGAACTGCATACAGTGCAATTTGGACCAACTAAAAATTCCATTGCTCTACCAACATCTGCACTATAAGATCCCCCAATGATTCCATTAAGAAAAATCTCGTGATTGAAACGCGAAATGAATGAAACACAGATAATTAAATTAACAAGAAGAAGTAATGAGATCAATTATGAACACAAGCACAATGTAAATAACTTCAATATATTCTTTGATAATAGTGATTACAAAGTGAAAGTTTCCAAGAGTTCTAAAGATTAAACAAAAAAAGTTCTATTTAATCTAAACCTATAGTTCTCGTGCAAGAACAACCTCTCACGCGGATACTTAGTTCTCGCTCGGATACTTTTACTTTAAAAGCTTGTTTTGATTTCCCGAGTCTGTAGATTCAATCCTTACATGCACACTATCTTAACCAAAAGAAAGTCATTTTCTGTGCCCATAATTCAAAGGTCAATACATTATTTTTACAAGTAACTTTAAATATGAGGAGACTATCTGGAGTACTTCAGTTATAATTGCGCATAACGGTAACGAGCACATAGAGGTAATTTCTTAATTTATTTCCTTTTCGTATCAAGTAATTATCTTTCTCAATAATAGTCGTATTTTATTTGTTGTAACCAATTAACCATAACGAAAATTAAGTTGTAAAAACGAAAGACAATATTGTAACTAAATTAAATTGTGTTTGTAATTAAAGCCAATTCAGACCATCTTTACAGTAGTGAACACTTAAGAATGTTTTGTGTTTCAAAGCATAAGCCTTTTTCGAGTGCATCACTCTTTTTTGTAAAGTATAACATTTCAAATTTTTGATTCAATGTGATGAAATTTATAAAGTAATTAAGATGACAACTCTTAATATTTCATAGTTTTTTAATGGTTCATAGCCTATTACTGATTTAAACGTAACCGTTGAATGTTTAAGAGCTAACATATTAATATGAACTCTTAACTACTCAGCATTAAGGTTAATTATTAACCATTAATAGGCTATAAACCATTAAAACATAGTCTGTTAATAACCATTAAAAGCCTACCAAACAGCCCCTTACTTTAGAACTTATCTGGTATCCTTTAAGACCTTCAAATCTTCTACTAAAATTACATAACAGGTTCTATGTAATAAAGATCATTATTACTTGCTACTGGATATCTCTTATTGTGAAATGTTACATATTATGATACAATATTAGTTGTTCCCTCTATTCTCCAAAAATTTTACAATCGAATTTGCACCTGCTTACGTTTTTACGTTGGTTAAATTTTCATCTGACCCAAGTCGACCAATGATGCGTTAACTTTCCACCAAACTTCAACACACCTGTTAGCATAAATGACCGATTATATTCCGAAAACATTGACATAGAAATTTAATACATTACTTATTGAGTCAGCAACGTAGTCATCGGATTGTTTGAGGAACTTTGCCAAATTATATTCTGATCAGCATGTAAACAATAAAATGTTATTGATTCTGTGTTGTTAGCCATGGCCTATTTAATTATTTTGCAAGGTAAAATTTGTTGATCTTTATATTATCAATGCAGTCATAACTAATTAAATCCTCATTAACAATCTTTGTCAATCCTTTACATAAGTGCCTTATGGCTTTCTGCTTGACCTAAGATTAATTTTGCTCGAGATTTATTTAGAAGAAACGAGTCTAATGTCCAAACGAGCGGGTTTGACACATCTTGGAATTCGAAGTTTGTTTTTCCACCTCTCTTCTTCAAAGTGTTGGGTTAATCGGGTTAAGTTCACGGGTCGTTATTTGATATTTTCATATTGTTTAAAGTTTAGTGTGCATGGAAGAAGTTTAAGGGTTACGTGAAATGTATACTGGAACTTTAGGTTATGTATTTCTAGGTTTATAGTTAGGTTCATGTAATTAGTTTGACTTGGTAGTTAGGTTGACCGAGTTATTTGGAGATCATGGAGCATGATATCACGTGGGGCTTCATTTGTATGGCTATTAATAGCCTTAGCTTTGTTGAATAAAATGAGTTTTTCCTTCTGTAAATTACTCCCACATATATACGTGAGTGTGTACTGTGTGTATGTGTTTTAAAGGGACCTGAAACCAACACAAAGCTCATGCTCAAATCTAGCAGCTTACATTGTTTCTTCTAAATTTCTTAGAATAATAAACCTGTTTGTTTGGTGCTGTTATTGTGACCATATGATTGTATTATTATTTCCAGTCATGAACTTTTAATATTTACATTTATATTTGTTTTTTGTAAAAACTAGCCGGAATGTGCGGGGCCTTATTATAGCTAGTTCACTTTTCTATATTATATATAAAACATATGAGAGGGGTATTTTAAGATTTCATAAAATTAAGAACATTTATTATATTCAATGCATAAAATACAACTACTTTTGAGGATAAATATAGTATTTATAACATTACTTACACATTACCCATTATAATTAGTTACATAATAAACTTACACTTACTAACATTTGCATAAAATATTATATTATCTATCCATAAACTAAGAACACTTAATATGTTTTTACATTTCAGCTATATTTTTTAATTTATCACATTTTAAAACGTTTTAAGACTACAACTTAACATGTGTTTATTTTTAAACGTTTTGGTGTAAACTTTTTGCTGAAACGATCTGTATTTTGTGAAGTACAATAAGTTAATGCGTATATACAAATCGTCATGCATAACTCATTTATTTGGTGTTTTAAATTTTAGCTTAAAAAACATAATAAACTTTTGTAAAACTACTACAAGAATAACAAAATATTAAATGTATTTGTCAAATGTAAAATGCCGCTACGTCGCATTTTGCGGGCACCCTTCTAGTAGATATTAATATATAAATATCTATTATTACCGAAACATAAATCCTAATAAAACGTGAACTTCAACTATTTAATTGTAAGGTAAGGTTGGGTTGTACAATAATGCAATAACATGTTTTCCCAATGACCATAATCAAAGTTAATAGTCCAACTCCCATGGTTTTTTTGTCATCATATAAAGAAAATAAGCTAGTGCATAATTGATCTAGAATATCTTAGAAAGAATTGTTGGTTGGTTAACTAGAAGTTGTTTAATGGATGCTTATACATACATACACACCCACATCCCCCCCCCCCCCCCACCCACCCACACACACACACCACACACACACACACACACACATATATATATATATATATATATATATATATATATATATATATATATATATATATATATATTAAATTATTAATTATTGCAAGTTGATACTATTTTTCAAAGCCGTCGGCAAGAGAAATGAGAAGGAAGGTGTTTAGAAATTAATAAACTGGCGTCATGATTCTAGTATAGAGAGAGTCATATCTGAAAATCGTAGGTCTAGACTAGTCTTTGTCATTATCAAAAACATGATACTATGTTACTCTACCTCATATATATCTAATAAAAAGTGTATGTTTAGTAAGGTAGTTTACTATCTTTACCGTTGAAATGATCATTCAACTAAGACATTGACATAGAAATTTATTATATTACTAAATTTTATCCAAATCTCTAGTTCTAGTTGATGATTTAAATTTATCTCAATATATTTAATACATTGCATGAGTAGCCTCAAGATTGTTTGTTCTAGCTAAATCTGTTTAAGAACGTAACGTGTTGATTTTAAGGTCATGTCTCATTGATTTTAACGGCCGGAATGCACAAGTTTTAAATATAACAAGTTACTTAATATGCAAAACTTGGTTCGCTTACACATAAAATAATAGGTGTTTAAACCGTATACAAATTCTAATTTAAAATTTTAATATGTATTACACTAATTATTGAGTCTCATAACAGCTGGTCTTGTAATTGATTTCCTTTTAAGTATAAGACGTCACTGGTTTTTAACCTGTCACGCGTTGCGGGAAGCGACGCACGCGGCGTTATAAAGAATTGAATAAAATCAACCTGAATCGTTTCATAACTAAATTTGTATCAAACCGTACAGTAATTTAAATGCATAATGTCGAATAAAAACATATGTATTATATTTGACGTAACTACAAACAATTTTTTTGTCAAAACCAAGACTTACTTAAAGCGTATATAAAAACAAACATGTGTGGTACTACTGTATGTGGTGTGATAAAGTATAAAATACAATCACTATGCTCGTTTCCAAACTAAATTTATATCGAAACATAAAATTAACTTGAATTTATACAATTGAATGAAAATTATATATTATTTTTGATCGGAATCGTTTCCCAACAAAATTTACGTCAAACGTAGACAAACTTAAATCATCCTTTAAAATAAGCACAAAAACGTTTTACATTTGAGCTAATTCATTTCAAAATAAATTTTATAATAAAATGTGTACAAACTCAAATTTATACAAGAAGGTACATAAAATTAAGAACGCAAGAACTTAGCTTTCCTGATAAAAATGTACGGACGGTAAACCAGAGCATGATGCGATGCGTTTGGAACCATGTTATACACATTATGGTGGTAACATTAATATGATAATCACGTAAAAGAAAAGTGTGAAGTCATGACAGGTCGGTATAGGTTATAAAGAGTATTACGTATGAGATGTTTGATGTAGACGGAAGCACAAGATAACCAATTGAACCTATTGATTTACAAAGAATACCATGAACAAATCTTCCAACTATCGTTGATTATAATAGAATACCAATAATCAGGATAAACACACACTAACACACATTATATGATAGGAAGAAAATTAATGTTTCATAAACTTTAAAATTGCTTCCAATGTTTACATGAGTATAAAAAAAGAAGCCAAAAGTCGAATAGGCATCAAAACTTAAACGGACTAAAAACATAAACAAAAAATAAGATAAAATTTTTAAAAAATCTCATAAAATAAGCTATTTATGGGCCGAAGCGATGACTCATAAAACGTACTTCTCAATCCAACACTCGTTTAAACAGGTTGTTATCCTAAAATGGAGAATTATAGCCCAAGTTATGATAATTTTAGTGAAGCCCCCGTATACATGCAATCATTGGGCTCCAAATACGAGATAGTTTGCTTCTCCACACTTGGACCGCACTAATGTTACGGACTTACCGCGTAATGAACATTCATTACATTAAGACGGCAAAAAGATTCAAGAAAAGTAATTAGAAAAGAAAATTACAGAGTATAAACATAGAAAGAATAAACAAAAACTAAATGAGTGGAGCCATCGAGATTTGACCCAAAGGCACGTGACTCAAACTACAAAGAACTAACCTAGTAACAATAATGAAATATCACTTATAAATAGAATAGAGAGAAAGATAAAAGAGCTCATCGACTCTAATTTTTAATTTTTAAATACAAGTAGAATTTACGTAGTGATGTCCATTTAAATTGATATTTGAGACGATCAAACTAATTATAAAAGTTATTACTACTATATGTTTAGGAGTTCCTTGAAATAATAAGACACATACTCGAATCATTGTTTCAAACTCCTTGAGGACCCAAATTTTTTTAATCTAGCATAATATTTACTACATGGATTCGTTACCTGACTAAAAACAAGTTAAATATGCATGTTATTAAACAACTTCAATCCATTATTTAACATGCAAATTCTAGTAAAACATTTATTCAATAACAAATGGAAACAAAATAATTAACCCTTACACGTCAAGAGGTTGGTTCATTGAAGATATCATAATACATTAATAACACATGAAAAAAGTTAAAACTCTAAAAGAACATATGGATTGATTGAACTGTTAATTATTCTTGACGATGGAAGACAATTTCAAGAGGTTTCTCTTTCTGTAAAGTCACACCAAATTTTTCACTCATGTCTAGTTTTGTTGGATCCTCACCATTTGGAAGCGACCAATCATATCCGAGAATCAAAGAGGCTAACATGGTTTGAAGACTTTTAACACCAGAGGGTAAACCTGGACACATCCTCCTCCCACCACCAAAAGGTATAAACTCATAATCATGGCCTGTAAAATCAATTTTTGAACCAATAAACCTTTCGGGTTTAAAAGTGTATGGGTCCTCCCAAACTTTTGGGTCATGACAAATAGCCCAAACGTTCACCCATACTTGGGCATTCTTGGGAATTGAATAATTCATAACTTCACAAGCTTCAAGGGCACGTCGAGGAATTAGGACCGGAACAACTGGGTGCAATCTTAGTGTTTCCTTGATACAAGCATTGAAATAGGACAATTTAGAAAAGTCGAATTTCATGATACTATTAGAGTTGAGTTCTCTTTTTAGCTCTTCTTGTACTTTATGCATAATATCTTTGTTTCTTAACAACTCAGCCATAGCCCATTCAATGGTTGTTACTACTGTATCTGTACCCGCTATGAATAATTCCTGCATACAAGGAAAATAAAAGATTCTAAATATTTAAAACAAATGAAAGAATACTTTTGATTGTTTTCTAGTGAACGGTCCATGTGTTCAAGTATTAGTGTATATATTGACTTTTACCATCACACAATGACCTTTTTGTTTAATTTCTAATACTGGGTTTTTGATGATCTAAAATGATTTAGACATCCGATTTTATAAAAGTATGTGTGTCATCTACTTGATCTATATATATCTTCTTCTTTTACCCCAATTTTAAATAAACAAAGACTGTTTGAACAAAGGAAAGTCTTTGAAAGACTTACCAGAACCAAGATGTTGATTTGAGAGGTCGTGAAATTATTATCAAGCAATAGATCCAAGAAATCTTTTTCGTGATCAGCCACCACCATATTTTTGGCAATTCGGGCTCTTCTTTCTTTAACTATAGCCTCTGAAAAGCTAGACAATTCGTCCAAATGATTTAAGCTGTCCTTTCTCAATCCTTGAAGATCTAGGCCTCCAACTATTGGGAAAAAATCACTTACATTTGGTGTAACAGAATTCTCCAATATCTTAAAGAGTCCGAATTTTAACCGATGAGCGGTTTCGTCGTCTTTTAGATCAAGAAAATCCTTGCCGAACAAAATGTTGCTCAACGTGTTAATTAATGTGGTAAAAATTAGTTCCTCAATTTTCACTACTTTTCCTTGCGTGTTATTCAAGAATTCTAACATATGATTCAACTTTTCATTTCTCAAGTTTGACTGGGACTCTATTGCTTTAGCCGAGAACAACTCAAGCCGGCATAAGGTTCTACATGATTTCCAGTGTTCGTTGCAGTCCCTCGCCCATACAAAATAGTAGTCTATGAAACTTTGTTGAAGGGCATCAGGTATGGAGCGACCAGAAAGATGACGGTCTTGAGTCTTGAGAACTTCCTTGGCTGCCTCCGGAGAAGAGGCTACCACAAGAAGTCGAGTACCTAAACGGAGAGAGATGAGGGGGCCGTATTTTTTAGCGAAGTTGGCGGCGGCAATATGAGGGTTCTTGGCCATTTGGTGCATGTTGCCGATTATCGGCCATGGCCGTGGCCCTGGCGGGAGATTTTTGACGGGTGAAAAGTGTTTTCGAGCTACAAACAATAAGAAGAGAGGTGTTGCGAAAAGGAAGAAGGAAGACAAGAGATTTAACTCCATTGAAAGGAATATGATTTCTATTGAAATGCTTGGTGTGGTTCCCTTTGTACATGGACATGTGCTTATATAGGCTTCAAGTCATCAACTAGTTTCAGGTTTGGTTGGCTGTACTCTATATTTTTTATTAGGAAATTATAAGATTGGTTTATGTTTTCTTCATGAGTTGATGTTCCGCTAACTGAGCTGGACAAAAGTTTTTTGACCCTTGACTAAGTTATTGGTATAATATTTTATTGTTTACAAATCATTCGACCCTTGACTTCGTCTTCATTGAGAAATATGCATGTTTGAATCTAACAATAATAACTCCATCCATGACCTGCATCCCAATATATTTGACTAACCTGCTACTTAAAAACCTTTTTTTTTTGCAAAGTATATTGATACCACCCTTATTCCGTCCACTATCATATGAACATTCTATGTTGTATATATCTTTATTTCATTATATCCTATTACTGCATTATATTTTGTTTGTGTGGTTGATGTTAGTTTAGTGGCTTAATGGTTAGTTATTGCACATTTATTTTCTAGAAATTATTGGGTCATTACCCATTTTGCGAGACACTTTGCGACCACCATGTTAGCGACCTCAGCTGTGACAGAAACAATTTGTAACCAAACCTTTTGCGACCAAATTTATGATTAAACTGTTAACGACCAATTTTGCGATTAAACTATGGACCAAAGTTGCGACCAAATCTATTTTGGACTATTTTTGCGACCAAAATCATTATTTACCTATTTTACTAACAACTTAGCAACCTAGTTTAGTTTATAATTTGCAATAAGCCTTGCAACCGGCATTAAAAATATGTCTAATGGTAAAATGGTTCCAGGTTTTCACTATTTATTATATACAAATCATTCTACCATTGATTCGTCTTCATTGCGATATATCCTTGTTTAAATCTATAGGTTACGAATCCAGAAGAATATGGCATTACAATAAAACTCCATCCATGACCACTTGTACGTTGTCATTATTCTCTCTTTCTCAACTTTTATTTGTAAATAGATTCTAATTTATTCAGCATTATTCTTTTTTCTTTCATGGATTTCTAAACACATTATCTAAGTTTCTATTTATTTATAGCATTGTTTGAAACTACTGTTCTAACAGCTTTGATATGTTTAGGTTAGTGTCAATTGAATGATCAAAACTATTGTTGTCGGTATTTTTAAATAAAATTAGCCGGCATGCATAATATCTCGTATATTGAAAATAAAAGACAATCTGATGATTAATTGTATCACTCAACTCTTGATCTTCTACATATGTAAAATACTTGCCTTAGTTTATAGGCAATAAAAAGATATTGGTTTTGTTATAGATAAAAGAAATATTAACTAAAAATTCGTATGTTTATAACTAAAAATATATTAGTTGTCCTTAAGATTCATTCGATTTGAAATGACTTTTTTAAGAATATTATCAGTATTAGTTTTTAGCGTTCATCTAGACTTAATTACACGGACAGTTCATGTGGTTTACTTTGATTTTAATTTTCATCTTTAACTCTAAGAAATTACGAGCTTAGTTCAGTTTTGCACAAATAACACCAACAGTCCCTGAGTTGGATCGGTAGTGTTACCTTATTAATAATCTAGCATAATATTTACTACATGGATCCATTACATAACTAAAAACAAGTTAAATACGGATATTATTTAAAACTTCAAAACATTAATTAACATGCAAACTCTTAGTACTTATTCAATAACAAATGGAATCAATACACTCAACCCGTACATGTCAGGAGGTTGGCTTTCTTAAGATATTATCATACATACTCAACACATAAAAAAATCTAAAAGAACATGTAAATCAATTGGAAAATCGATTAATCTTTACGGCTGAAGATGATTTCAAGAGGTTTTTCTTTTTGTAAAGTCACACCAAATTTTTCAGTCATGTCTAGTTTTGTTGGATCCTCACCGTTTGGAAGCGACCAATCATATCCAAGAATCAAAGAGGCTAACATAGTTTGGAGACTCTTAACACCAGAGGGTAAACCTGGACACATTCTCCTCCCACCACCAAAGGGTATGAACTCATAATCGTGACCTGTAAACTCAATGTTTGAACCAAGAAACCTTTCTGGTTTAAAAGTGTATGGGTCCTCCCAAACTTTTGGGTCATGACAAATAGCCCAAACGTTGACCCATACTTGGGCATTTTGAGGAATCGAATAGTTCATAACTTCACAAGCTTCAAGGGCACGTCGAGGAATTAGAACCGGAACAACAGGGTGCAATCGTAGTGTTTCCTTGATACAAGCATTGAAATAGGACAATTTAGAAAAGTCGAATTTCATGATACTATTAGCGTTGAGTTCCCTTTTTAGCTCTTCTTGTACTTTATGCATAATATCTTTGTTCTTTAACAACTCAGCCATAGCCCATTCAATGGTTGTTACCACAGTATCCGTACCCGCTATGAATAATTCCTGCATGTAGGAAATTCTAAATCCTTAAAAAAATGAAAGATGGTTTTCTTGAATAATATACTATGTCTAATTACGAATTATATTGTCAAAGTTGAGATCAATAGATGACCTTTTTTTATTTAATTTCTAATACTGGTAATTTGATGAGCTTAAAAAATTCATGTATTTTATTCTACAAAAAAACATGTGTATTGTGTAGTTGATCTATGTGATCTTCTAATAAATAAATTTTAAAGACTTTTTGAGCAAGATAATCTCTATGAAAGACTTACGAGAACCAAGATGTTGATTTGAGAGGTCGTGAAATTATTTTCAAGCAACAGATCCAAGAAATCTTTTTCGTGATCTGCCACCACTACATTTTTGGCGATTCGGGCTCTTCTTTCTTTAACTATAGCCTCTGAAAAGCTAGACAACTCGTCCAAATGATTCAAGCTGTCCTTCCTTAATCCTTGAAGATCTAGGCCTCCAACTATTGGGAAAAAGTCACTTACGTTTGGTGTAACAGAATTCTCCAATATCTTAAAGAGTCCGAATTTTAACCGATGAGCGGTTTCGTCGTCTTTTAGATCAAGAAAATCCTTGCTGAACAAAATGTTGCTCAACGTGTTAATTAATGTGGTAAAAATCAGTTCCTCAATTTTCACTACTTTTCCTTGCGTGTTATTCAAGAATTCTAACATATGATATAACTTTTCATTTCTCAAGTTTGACTGGGCCTCTATCGCTTTAGCCGAGAACAACTCAAGCCGGCATAAGGTTCTACATGATTTCCAGTGTTCGTTGCAGTCCCTTGCCCATACAAAATAGTAGTCAATGAAACTTTGTTGAAGGGCATCAGGTATGGAGCGACCAGAAAGATGACGGTCTTGAGTCTTGAGAACTTCCTTGGCTGCCTCTGGGGAAGATGCTACCACAAGAAGTCGAGTACCTAAACGAAGAGAGATGAGGGGGCCGTATTTTTTAGCGAAGTTGGCAGCGGCGACATGAGGGTTCTTGGCCATTTGATGCATATTGCCGATTATCGGCCATGGCCGTGGGCCTGGTGGGAGATTTTTGACCGGTGCAAAATATTTGCGAGCGACAAAAAACAAGAAGAGAGGTGTTGCGAAAAGGAAGAGGGAAGATAAGAGATTGAACTCCATCGAAAGGAATATTTCTATTGAAATGCTTGGTGTGGTTCCCTTTGTACATGAACATGTGCTTATATAGGCTTCAAGTCATCAACTAGTTTCAAGTTTGGTTGGCTTTATTCTGTTTTTTTAATTATCAGATTCTAAGATTAGTTTATGTGTCTTTATGTTCCGCTAACTGAGCTGGACAAATTGTTTTGACCCTTGACTACGTTATTAATATAATTCTATTAATCTATTACTTACGAATCATCCGACCCTTGAAAATGACTTGGTCTGTATTGTTTGAATTTGAAAGTTACGAATGCAGAATAAAATATCCATCTGTTAGCTAGTGGGTAGTAATGTAAGACTATATTACTAGTTATTTGTATTTATGTTTGGGTGATGAACTAATATATTTGTATTACGAAAACAACCACTTGTTCATTCGGCAAAGTTCCCAAATAGTCGCAAATGGCCTCGACTATTTTGCAACCGGTTTAGATGGTTGGTTATACCTTGTTCCCTGATTACATTTGTAACTATCTTTATAGACCGAATTTGTGACCGGATCTATGTTGCGACCAAAACAATTTTGCGATTAAGATTATGACCCATATTTTGTGACTAGACTGTTAGTGATTTCAACTACAATTGAAATTATTTGTAACCGAACCTTTTGCACCCAATTTTGAAACTGGAATTTTAGCGACAAAAGTTGTGACAAAACATCGTGACTCATTTTACAACAAAAATTTTTATTATCCTGTTTTACCAAAAATTTAGCGACCGAGTTTTGTACGCATGTACGCGTGTATGTAAGTACACATGTAGGTATGCATGAATGCATGCATGTATGTATGTATGTATGCATGCATGCATGCATGCATGTATGTATGTATGTATGTATGCATGCATGCATGCATGTATGTATGTATGTATGTATGTGTCACACCTCAACCTTGACGGCGGAAACGTCGAGGTGCGAGGGTTAAGATCGTTCACAACCACATAACGCTATTAATAACCCAAATATATATTAATCATAAGTTCCAATTGTACCATTACAATCATAAGTCTCAAAGAAATAAAAAAAACATAACATAAGATGTAACAAGTCATTTTATTTCATTTATTTATCTAGGTCCATTCCTAGATGTGTAAGCTTCAAAGAGTAGAAATCAGGCTTGAGTATTTCCTGAAACATGATAAAAATAAAAATGTCAACAATAATGTTGGTGAGATTTTCATAATTTTCGATACATAAGTATATAAAAGATGGCAATTCATGTTGTAAACAGAATGCACAATCAAACCTCGACAAAGTTTTACAAGTCTCAAACGTTTACAAGTATATACGATTAGCTAAGTGTACTTGGATCAACCAAGCAGGCTTGTCTGGCCCATAGATCTATGACTTCGCTAGGCTAGTAATAGTTAATGATTGTACATATATTTGACATTACATGGTAGCCACAAAGTTCAACTAACCATAACATACAGGTAAAATTGCCATAAGTTTACAAGAATCTTACGTGTTTACAAGTGCAATGTTTATAAGGTAACATGTTTCACCCCAAAGTGTAAAATTATGCAGAAAGGGGTATAGAAATACTCACATGATCAAATAATATATAATTGATGATTAATATGAATAAAAATAAGCAACGTTTTAACGCAGTCCTTCACAATGCACCTAAAACAAATATATATTTACAAGGTTAAAGTTAAATAATATGTTTAATGGTTAAACGAGACTACGGTTTCAATTTGGTATTTGGGGTTTTGACAAACAATTATATTTAACGAATGGAAATCAATTATTTTATCTTGGAATAAATGCTAAGAAATATATTTATATTTTATATAAAGATGAGAAGAGAAAACATTTATAATAATTTATAAGATTTATTAAGTTTAAATAAGATTTTTATAACTAAATGAAATTAGCACGATTTAAGTAATTTAAAGGCGACGTTTGAAATAATAAAAACTATTATTTAAAATCTAATTTTTAAATAAAAGTAAGTTAACTATAACATTAGCTTTAGAATTTTAATAAAATAAGAAGGTAATTTTTAACCAAATAATTACAGAAAAATTAATTATTTGATTTTAAAATAAACTAGGTTTATAAAATAATTTTCTATAAATTTTAGAAAATTTTAATATTTATTTTAAAGACCAAAAAGGCCTAAAAAATGTGTGAGGCTCCCCAAGTTCGAACCGAGGACCTCCTGCTTGGTATGGTGAATCGGTAACCAGTGAACCAAGGCCTTAGCCGCGGTTTTACTTGGTTCCCAATTCTTAAAAACATCAGTTTCAAAATAGCCCCAATTCGATTGAACCCTAGAAACCCTTGATCCAAATCGAAGTTAGATTCGACTTTGTGAGCGACTGGAATCATGGGGCTTTCGATCCCCATGTATAAACGAGTAGTTAGACATGTTTAATTACTCGGTTTGATTCAAGTTTTATCAAGAACAATAGATGAACAAGTCGCGGCCCAATGTTTTGATTTGCTGAGAAAATCTTCAAAGATAATCGAATTGAACTGGTGAACAGCTTCGAACGATGATCTGGAAGCAAAGCCCTATACGAATTTTAGTTGAAATCAATCGGAGTTTGGGTTTCGACTGGTTGCAAGTCACGGTTGGTGAAGGGAATCGAATAGGGTGTTGGTGTGAGTTTTAGGTGAAATTGAGTGTTGTTTTCGATTAAAGGTTGATAGATGACCGTTTATGCCGAGTTAATTCGATTATTATTGAGGTTTAATGATTGAACGACTAGTGGATTGAAGATGCTTCGGTTATGCATCCGATTAGCTTTGTAACCGTTGTTTAAACGCGATTAATGTGTGCATTAAGTTCGAATCATACTCTCGAAACGATCTGTGTAACATCCGGCATTTTCAAGTTATAAACCCGAACCCGAACTAAAATCGAACTATCTTACGATATGAATTTCTTTATTTAACTTATTTTATTTATATTAATGAATTATATAGATTAGACGTGTAGTTTAAATTGATTTATTCAATTTATCATTTAAACAACTTATAATAACTTGTTGATTTATAAATAATTCTTTTTCATAAAATTATAAACTTTATTAATCATGCTACAACAAATAACTAAATGGAAAAGACTTATTAAAACTTATAAAGTTATAAAATGAATTTTATTATACTTATAAAGTTTTATAAGTAATTATGAATTTTAAATATTGAAAATAAGTAATCAAATTATAAAGTTACAAATTTTATAAAAGTTATAAAGATTAACAAATAAATAATTTGATTGATTATTCAAATTGGTTTTATAAAGTCTATAAATATTTTATAAAAAAGTTATTAAAATTATAGTCTTCAAGAATTTAAATTTCAAATTATAATTATTCTTTTATTTATTTTAATTATTTAATTTTATATTTATTTCAAATTCCAATCATAACCCCCTTTTAAAAGACTTATAAATCACCATTAACACCATTCATAACCTCCTCTTAACCTCAAGTATAAAAGCAAGGCTTAGGCCTCACTTTTCATTTGCTCATTCTCTAAAAATCTCTCATACAAACCTTTCATCATCCTTTGGTTATAATCAATTTCAAGAATTTTCTTTTACAAATAGTTTCAAGAATCTTCTAAATACTAAGGTAATCTTATATTGCTTTTATATTATACATTTCTATATTGTTTAACCATCCCAACATCCAACTAATCTCATAACTTTATGTTCTTACTTTTATTCTTTCTTCTACTAAATCTCTTTTAATTTAATCATTATCATTTGATCATTAACCTTCTAAAATTCACTAATCTTATAACAATCACTAACATTCGTAAATCAAGCTAACAACAGACTAACATAAACAAAGAATCCCGTTTGCATATGGACGGCTATGCCGCCGCATTCGGTTATTCCGCAAGATTATTTTTCTAAATGATGGCTATGCCAAAGACTTAAAATATTTTTATAAATCAAATAAAGACTAATATATCATATATCAATATAATAAATTTACACTAACCCGTTTCATGCTTTAACGATTTTAAAAGTGCACATAAGTGCCCTACTACAATTCTGGCAGAATATAATCTGACTTCAACCAACCATAACTTGATCATAACAAACTATATTTGAGTAAAATCAGACTCCAATATTGAGTTCCTTGAATTACCTTTTCAACGACAGTTTATATGTCTTCAAACTCAATCAGACGTCTCAACAATAGCCTTCACAAGATAAGTGCGCATTTCAGCACCTTCTGTCTTGTGATGCTTGGTTGACCTATTTAAAGATCTTTTCATAAAATTGTTTCTGAATAAAAGTTGTCCGGGAGACTTTGAACTAGTCAAGTATAAATTTTTATAATTTTATGAAACCGTTTGCTATTTTAAAAACCTTTTCAAACACGTATCAAACATTCTGTCCCGAATCTATAATTGGTACAATAATCGTTTATCAATCTACCTTTTGCTTATTGGTATTCCTAAGCGTCCTAACTTCTCGTAATGAATCCCAAACTCAAGTTATTGTTTCTTTTTATCATTTAGGACATCACCTTTTACTCTTGAACATCCAAGCTTTCTTATGTACTCTACAACCATCACTATTATTGTGAGTTTTCTATGTGAGTATTTCCATACCCCCTTTTTGCTTATTTTCACACTTTGGGGTGAAACATGTTAACTTATATTATTGCACTTGTAAACTTATTTGAGACTTGTAAACCTATGGCAATTCATCTTGTAAAGTTGTGGTTAGTTGAACTTTTGTGGTTACCATGTTATGGCGTTATATGTACAATCATTAATTATTGCTAGCCCAGCGAAGTCATAGATCTATGGGTAAGACAAGCCTGCTTGGTTGATCCAAGTACACTTAGCTGATCGTATATACTTTTAACGTTTGAGACTTGTAAAACTTTTGTCAAGGTTTGATTGTTGCATTGTTCATAACATCCCTAATCACTTTATTCACTAACTTATGACTTGAATTGCCATCTTTTATATACTTATGTATTGAAAACTATGGAATGCTCACCAACATTTTTATGTTGACCTTTTATTTTTAACATGTTTCAGGAATACCTCAAGTTTGTGATCTACTCTTTGAAGCTTGCACATCTAGGAATGGACCTAGATAAATAAATAAAATAAGAATGACTTGTTACATTTTATGTTATGCTTTTATTCTTTTTGAGACTTATGTTTGTAATGTGACAATTGAAACTTATGTTTAAATTATATTTGGATTATTAATAGCGTTATGTGGCTGTGAACAACCGTAACCCTCACATCTCGACGTTTCCGCCGTCAAGGTTGGGGTGTGACAGATTGGTATCAGAGCCCATAACTATAGGGATTTAGGTTATTAGAAATGGTGACCTAGACTATAGTTGCATGAACCTCATAGAAAGATCCTTATACCTTTGTGCTTACATGATGTTTGCATGCTACATAATGCTATGCCTTTTGTGCAACTTGATGCCTTAGCATAGGATTGCCTTATGGATGCTTAAACTTAGTTACTTGTCTCCCTAAACTTAACTTTGACTCTTTGACTCTCCCCGACAAATGAACTTCCTAAACCAATCCTCAACGACATGTGGAATCTACACTTATCATCTGGGTTCAATTCCTTAGACTCTATGTCTAATCTATGAAAATCTCATCAAGGTTTTGATTTCATAAACCAAAGAAATTTGTGTGACACATAGACACCTGTATTCTGGATTTCCTGGCAAAAGGCCTTCGGGCTAAGGCAAGCATATCATATAAATCTCATTGCGAGACCAGTTATGCTTACCTGGGGATTTCTGGGATGAGTGATAAACTATGGTCAAGATACACAAGTCTCTGTGGCAAATGGGTCAATTTACCTTGACGTGTCAACGATTCCAAATGGTAATGCGTTACCAAATGGAACCAATCTCTTTGTATCTTAAAAAAATCTTTGATTCCTTGAACTGGTATCTCTTCATTCTTATCACGCATAATGTTCCTGTTAATATTGAACCTAACCTACATTTCAACTCTTACGTTTAAACACCGTTATACGTTGAGCGTTTCATGTAACTATTTCCATATCTTGACCAACGTGAACATGGATCTTAATATACCCAAAGATATTGGGAATCTAAACCAAATGGTCCTCAAAAACTTTAAACTGTTACTTATGGTTCTCAAGTCTTCTTAAGGATGTGTCCCATAACTAAGAACATGCAATGCTATAGGTGGAATTCCTACATCTCGAGATACTTTGTCTAGGCAAAGTGTAAATGGTGATTTGACTCGATCATTGAATCCATTTACTGGACTCGAAACCCTTGAGATGAGTGGTCACTTATAAGTACGCATGTCTTTAATAAGGTTATGGCTGATCTCGTATCTTGAGAAGTCCATGTATTCCCTTCGATTGTAAATCGAATGTTCACATCTCATTATGATGTCGAATCATTCTTGTCCTTGATTTTGCCTTCCTGATTTAAATTATTCAAGATTTTTACACCATCATAACAAATTCTGCTATCTCGAACTTTGATCTTAAGTTGTAAGCATGATTTTTCCTTTTGTTACATTGATGAAACTTGAAATTTTCCGAATTTCTAATTGATACTATTTTCCTTTCGTCGTTAAGTCAAACTCCGTACCGTCTGCACCGTGAGAGATGCAAGTGTTTGCAAGCCAACTTATGACTAAGAACACTCGTATCTCCAAATGATTCTAACTCATCAAAACAGGGGTGATTCCCTTATTCTGATGATTTTCTATTCGTTTCGATAAATGGTTTCCAATTGTGATTTATAAAATTTCATCCTCTCGATCGGGGTGATTTCCTTATCCCGAGGATTGACTTCAATTATTTTCGTTGGAATGGCATTTCGCAAATGACATGATCTCACCAAAATAGGATTGAAACCCGTACTTTGGTGACAAATGTCAATCTTCGATTGTTTTCTTGCTATTATGAAATTCAATCATCAAGATAGGCGTAAATTCCATACCTTGATGATAATATCATCTTTAAGAATTGTATTTGTTCAAATGAGACGTCTTCATCAAAGTAGGAGTGAATTCTGGATTTTGATGAAGAAGTTCATCTTGTTATATTTTGTTTTCGTAAAACTTCACCGTTAAGATAGGAGTGATTTCCCTTACCTTAACGGTGAGTTACCTCGTCTTATTTTTGTGGATCCTCAACAAGGAGTTGGGATCGAACTTTTTGATTGGTAAGTTAGTGGTCATACCTTGATAATACACCATCAAGTTAGGAGTGAAAACCACACCTTGATGACTATTCTCATTTTTTTTTGATCTCCAACTTACCAAGGTTTTAATCAAGTGACAAGAAACATGTAGTAACTTGAAGGGTGAACCAATGTTAGTGTTTGGACCTATCAAGCCAAAGCATGATTTCTGAACTTGAAAGAAGAACCGAACACTCTAGGTTGATTTTGATTCCGAGCTTGGAGCATTTGAATTCTTAAATCGATTTCTTTCCCTTTATCTTCATGTTTTTACTCGATCTAGCTACATCGAACCATTTATTTCTTACTTATCAACTTTCACTTTGAGTTATCATCAACATATGATTGTGTGATGGTAGCCTTCTTAAACAATCTTTCTACTAAATAAGGGCATTACCAACTTGTGTTCATGTCTTTCTAGACACATAAATGTTCTCAGCTGTGCTTATGGGTATGATGAACCGCGTGTGCAAGCCGTACTTAGAAAACTATTTGCCGTTGCCTTTGTCGTTGATATTCTGAATTGTTTAAATTCCAATCCGATCATGAACGACGTTTTTTTACCCATAATTAAAAATACAATTCCCATTATTTTGGGATAACTTTGAACTCATAATTTTGAAAATCTCTAAATCTCTATCTTGACTGCGACTCACAAGACTTTTTATTCATTCTGATGGGGACAAAGATGATCATGAATTTTTAGTATTCATGGTTTGGTATAAAGGAAATGATGACGTAGCTGGGTATATGTTCAAATTGCCTTGTACTACTTGATGTCCTTTGGTGCATTATTGACCTATTGGCTTGTTTCTTCATTGATTTTGGCCTCCTAAATCTTAAACACATTATCCCAAATCTCTTAACGACCCTTAATAATCTTTTCCGAATGACTTCCCCTCAAATCCACACTTATCCTGAAAATCTATTACAATGATGTCCTCATTCTGAATTGAATCTCTAACCTTAACGAACACAATCCTTATATCAGCGTTACACTAGTTAAGCTTGAAACCTTAATGGCATAAGTAGACAAGAATCAATCATCTAAGATCTATGTTAAAGTTATTACTTGAGAAGCTTTTATATTCCATCCAAAAACATCCTAAACTTATCTCTGAGTCTCGTGTCACACCAATACTGCGTGACAAAACCTTCCCGAATGTCTTGAACCATTTAAGGTACAAACATTTATTAATTAAAAATTTTAGATTAACAATCTTGTAACCTTTGTCAAGGAGCATATGAAATCATAAATAATGAATTTAACAAACTTAAGCATACCATCCCATCATAATTAAACTCATTTGAATTTAAACGTTCCAAGTGTCACTTGTGAATGTGTCATGAAATCCAAGTCTCCTCACATCCTTGAAATTAGTCTTCTTGTGATTAAATTTCAGGACGAAATTTCTTAAAGTAGGGGAGACTGTAACATCCGGCATTTTCAAGTTATAAACCCGAACCCGAACTAAAATCGAACTATCTTACGATATGAATTTCTTTATTTAACTTATTTTATTTATATTAATGAATTATATAGATTAGACGTGTAGTTTAAATTGATTTATTCAATTTATCATTTAAACAACTTATAATAACTTGTTGATTTATAAATAATTCTTTTTCATAAAATTATAAACTTTATTAATCATGCTACAACAAATAACTAAATGGAAAAGACTTATTAAAACTTATAAAGTTATAAAATGAATTTTATTATACTTATAAAGTTTTATAAGTAATTATGAATTTTAAATATTGAAAATAAGTAATCAAATTATAAAGTTACAAATTTTATAAAAGTTATAAAGATTAACAAATAAATAATTTGATTGATTATTCAAATTGGTTTTATAAAGTCTATAAATATTTTATAAAAAAGTTATTAAAATTATAGTCTTCAAGAATTTAAATTTTAAATTATAATTATTCTTTTATTTATTTTAATTATTTAATTTTATATTTATTTCAAATTCCAATCATAACCCCCTTTTAAAAGACTTATAAATCACCATTAACACCATTCATAACCTCCTCTTAACCTCAAGTATAAAAGCAAGGCTTAGGCCTCACTTTTCATTTGCTCATTCTCTAAAAATCTCTCATACAAACCTTTCATCATCCTTTGGTTATAATCAATTTCAAGAATTTTCTTTTACAAATAGTTTCAAGAATCTTCTAAATACTAAGGTAATCTTATATTGCTTTTATATTATACATTTCTATATTGTTTAACCATCCCAACATCCAACTAATCTCATAACTTTATGTTCTTACTTTTATTCTTTCTTCTACTAAATCTCTTTTAATTTTAATCATTATCATTTGATCATTAACCTTCTAAAATTCACTAATCTTATAACAATCACTAACATTCGTAAATCAAGCTAACAACAGACTAACATAAACAAAGAATCCCGTTTGCATATGGACGGCTATGCCGCCGCATTCGGTTATTCCGCAAGATTATTTTTCTAAATGATGGCTATGCCAAAGACTTAAATATTTTTATAAATAAAATAAAGACTAATATATCATATATCAATATAATAAATTTACACTAACCCGTTTCATGCTTTAACGATTTTAAAAGTGCACATAAGTGCCCTACTACAATTCTGGCAGAATATAATCTGACTTCAACCAACCATAACTTGATCATAACAAACTAGATTTGAGTAAAATCAGACTCCAATATTGAGTTCCTTGAATTACCTTTTCAACGACAGTTTATATGTCTTCAAACTCAATCAGACGACTCAACAATAGCCTTCACAAGATAAGTGCGCATTTCAGCACCTTCTGTCTTGTGATGCTTGTTTGACCTATTTAAAGATCTTTTCATAAAATTGTTTCTGAATAAAAGTTGTCCGGGAGACTTTGAACTAGTCAAGTATAAATTTTTATAATTTTATGAAACCGTTTGCTATTTTAAAAACCTGTTCAAACACGTATCAAACATTCTGTCCCGAATCTATAATTGGTACAATAATCGTTTATCAATCTACCTTTTGCTTATTGGTATTCCTAAGCGTCCTAACTTCTCGTAATGAATGCCAAACTCAAGTTATTGTTTCTTTTTATCATTTAGGACATCACCTTTTACTCTTGAACATCCAAGCTTTCTTATGTACTCTACAACCATCACTATTATTGTGAGTTTTCTATGTGAGTATTTCCATACCCCCTTTTTGCTTATTTTCACACTTTGGGGTGAAACATGTTAACTTATATTATTGCACTTGTAAACTTATTTGAGACTTGTAAACCTATGGCAATTCATCTTGTAAAGTTGTGGTTAGTTGAACTTTTGTGGTTACCATGTTATGGCGTTATATGTACAATCATTAATTATTGCTAGCCCAGCGAAGTCATAGATCTATGGGTAAGACAAGCCTGCTTGGTTGATCCAAGTACACTTAGCTGATCGTATATACTTTTAACGTTTGAGACTTGTAAAACTTTTGTCAAGGTTTGATTGTTGCATTGTTCATAACATCCCTAATCACTTTATTCACTAACTTATGACTTGAATTGCCATCTTTTATATACTTATGTATTGAAAACTATGGAATGCTCACCAACATTTTTATGTTGACCTTTTATTTTTAACATGTTTCAGGAATACCTCAAGTTTGTGATCTACTCTTTGAAGCTTGCACATCTAGGAATGGACCTAGATAAATAAATAAAATAAGAATGACTTGTTACATTTTATGTTATGCTTTTATTCTTTTTGAGACTTATGTTTGTAATGTGACAATTGAAACTTATGTTTAAATTATATTTGGATTATTAATAGCGTTATGTGGCTGTGAACAATCGTAACCCTCACATCTCGACGTTTCCGCCGTCAAGGTTGGGGTGTGACAATCTGGAACGGTTTTGTGATTTAAAACGGTTGAATTCGGTTGTTTGGGGCTCGCCGGAGTGTTTGGCCGGCGGTGGCCGGAGATGCCGCTGGAATTACGGGATTTAGGGGATTGGTTTGGGTTTTACAAGTTTACACAATTGGTCCCTGTACTTCCTTTCTTTTATTATTTTGTGCCCAAACTTAAATGTTTGAAGTTTCCTAATTACCAAAAAGGGCCCTTCAACTTTGAGTTTTACATAATTTGACTTTTAAATTTTACAATCTATTATTATTATTACTACTATTATTACTAATATTATTATTATTATTATTATTATTATTATTATTATTATTATTATTATTATTATTATTATTATTATTATTATTATTATTATTATTATTAATATTACACTTTGTTATTATTATTGTTTTAATTATTATAGTTTATATTATTATAGACAACATTTTTATAATTTATTATTATTCTTATTATTAACATTATCAATGTTTTAGTTATTATTATTAGTATGATTATTATACATTAAGTTTAATTTAATGAACCTATAAATTTTCAAACTAAAAGCAATAGTACCTAAGCGATCCATGAGTTTCATAAATAATAGAAAAGGTCTTTACAAGAATTTAACGATGCAAACATTTACTTAACTCAAAATTACAAGATGTTACAGTCTCCCCAACTTAAACGAATTTCGTCCCGAAATTAAGAATGAACTAGGCGAACAAATGCGGGTTTCTCTCCTTCATATGATCCTCACGCTCCCAAGTGAACTCAGCTCCACACTTGTTCTCCCAACGAACCTTAACGATTGGAGTAGTTGTGGTTCTTGTTTTCTTCATAATGCGATCCATAATCTCAACAGGTTTCTCAACAAAGTGCAATGACTCGTCGATTCTGATGTCTTCCGATGGAACATGCAGACTCTCGTCGGCCAAACACTTTCTCAAATTTGAGACATGGAACACAGGATGAACTCCACTAAGGTCGGAAGGTAGTTCCAGTTTATAAGCCACTTTCCCAATCCATTTCAGGATTTTGAAAGGTCCTACAAATCTTGGAGCTAGTTTACCATTCTTTCCAAAACGAAAAACACCTTTCCACGGTGACACCTTAAGAAGAACCATGTCGCCAACTTGGAATTCCAATGGCTTATGACGCTTATCGACGTAACTCTTTTGTCGACTTCTTGCCACTTCAAGGTTCTTGCGGATTGTGGAGACTTTATCGGTCGTTTCTTGTATAAGTTCAGGACCAGTGATGAAATTTTCACCAACGTCGGTCCAGCAGATCGGTGATCGGCATTTACGACCATACAAAGCCTCGAATGATGCCATCATGATACTTGAGTGATAACTATTGTTATACAAAAATTCCGGGAGTGGTAAATGCGTATCCCAATCACCACCAAAGTCAAGGACACAAAGACGCAGCAGATCCTTGAGGGTTTGGATTGTTCGTTCGGTTTGACCATTGGTTTGAGGATGGTAAGCCGTACTTAAATCCAATTGAGTACCCAAGCTTTCTTGCATCGAAGACCAAAAGTGTGAAGTGAAGCGAGCATCTCGATCGGAAATAATGTGTAAAGGCACGCCATGACGACTCACAATTTCGTCAATGTAGATTCGAGCAAGCCTTGAAACCTTGTATGTATCTCGTATGGGTATGAAATGTGCTGTCTTGGTCAAACGGTCAACAATGACCCATATACTATCATGACCACGAGGTGTATGAGGTAACTTGGTTATGAAATCCATGGATATATGTTCCCATTTCCACATAGGGATTTCAGGTTGCTCAAGTAAACCACTTGGTCGTTGATGCTCGGCTTTGACCCTTGCACACGTGAGCCATTTGGAAACGTAAGAAGCGATATCTTTCTTCATTCCAGGCCACCAATATTGACCACACAGGTCCATGTACATCTTATCGGAACCAGGATGAATGGAATATCGGGTTTGATGAGC
This sequence comes from Flaveria ramosissima, assembly GCA_025215565.1. NCBI lineage: Eukaryota > Viridiplantae > Streptophyta > Magnoliopsida > Asterales > Asteraceae > Flaveria > Flaveria ramosissima. Next base: position 12,885,959 of record CM046035.1, read on the forward strand.
TTCGTTCATAATGAAGTGCCGAAGGTTTTCACGATTCGGAATCCAAAGTTGATTCAAGAAATACCACATGCCATTTGGTTTTGTCTCCAGTTGGGACCGAACGTTAGACATCAAATCTTCATCTTTCCCTTCGTCGGTTAGGGCCGCTTGTTGAGCCTCGCGAATGCATAGCTCGAGGTCACTATCGATCCTTATGTTTTGAAGCATGATAGTAGCCTCGTTGACATCCACATGAATCTCGGTATCAAATTCTCCTAGTGTATCAAACCATTGCCTTCGATCTTGAATTTCTTGGAGCGAGACAGCCTTGTTGTGGACCTTGCGACTCAGCGCGTCGGCTACAACATTCGCCTTTCCAGGGTGATAGCGAATGTCGCAGTCGTAGTCGCTAATCAACTCAATCCAACGTCTTTGTCTCATGTTGAGATCCTTTTGGTTGAACACGTGTTGGAGACTTTTATGATCGGTGTAGACTATGCATTGCGTCCCATATAGATAGTGTCGCCAAATTTTCAATGCAAAAACCACAGTACCAAGTTCAAGATCGTGAGTCGTGTAGTTCACTTCATGAACCTTCAATTGCCTCGACGTATATGCTATAACTTTGCCTTGTTGCATGAGAACACAACCAAGACCTTGATTAGAAGCATCACAATACACGGTAAAGTCATCGTTTCCATCGGGAAGTGTGAGAATAGGAGCGTTACACAACTTGCGTTTTAATGTCTCGAAAGCCGCTTCTTGCTCGGGTCCCCATTCAAAGAGTCGATTCTTTTGGGTTAGCGCCGTTAAAGGTTTAGCAATCTTTGAGAAATTCGCTATGAACCTACGGTAATATCCCGCTAAGCGTAGAAAAGAACGAACCTCGGTTGGGGTTGTGGGAACACACCAATTCTTCACGGCTTCAATTTTAGCAGGGTCAACGTGAATTCCTTGGCTATTCACCACATGCCCTAAGAATTGAACCTCTTCCAACCAAAATTCACACTTGGAAAACTTGGCGTATAATTGCTCCTTCTTCAAAAGTCCAAGAACTTGTCGCAAGTGCGTCTCGTGATCGATTTTCGTCTTGGAATAAATAAGAATGTCATCAATGAACACGATCACGAACTTATCCAAGTACGGTTTACATACTCGATTCATGAGATCCATGAACACGACAGGTGCATTGGTCAAGCAAAAGGCATGACCATGAACTCGTAGTGTCCATATCGAGTACGAAAAGCGGTCTTTGGAATGTCATCATCATGAACACGTAGTTGATGATACCAAGAACGTAAATCGATCTTTGAGAATTAAGTTGCTCCTTGAAGTTGATCGAAGAGATCATCGATTCGAGGGAGAGGGTATCGGTTTTTGATAGTAAGCTTGTTGAGTTCTCGGTAATAGATGCACATACGAAATGAACCATCCTTCTTCTTCACAAACAGTACAGGTGCACCCCACGGTGATGAGCTAGGGCGAATGAAACCCTTATCGGTCAACTCTTGCAGTTGACTAGCTAGTTCTTGCATTTCAGACGGTGCAAGACGATAAGGTGATTTAGCCACAGGGTTTGCGCCAGGGATTAAGTCAATCTTGAACTCAACTTCTCGCACGGGAGGTAACCCTTTAAGATCCTTGGGAAAAACCTCGGGAAAGTCCCGCACAACAGGAATGTCTTTCAACTCCTTACCCTTGGCTTTTGTATTAACTGCATATGCCATGAAAGCCATGTAGTTTTTACTTAAGCACTTGCGGGCCTTGATGCAAGACATAAGTTTGAGTCTTTGGGATGATTTCTCCCCAAAGACCTTCAATGTATCACCAGTCGGTAAAGGAATTCGGATACACTTCTCGAAACATAGAATTTCCGCACGATGCTTAGCTAACCAATCCATACCAATGATAACATCAAAGCTTCCCAATTGCATAGGAATAAGGTCGACGAAGAACTCGTGTTCGTTAAGGCTCAAGGTGCAATCGCGTATTACGACATCAACGACAATAGATTTTCCATCGGTGACTTCGATCGTGAAAGATCTTTCCAGGTTAACACGCGGTTTAGAAAGTATAGGCTCGAATTCCAAGGACACGAAACTCCTATCCGCACCCGAATCAAACAATACAGATGCATAATGATTATTTACAAGATACATACCTGTTTGGTAATAACCCATTATTGGTATGATGAACACAGATATAAATTTTTTATAAGACAAGAAACGATATTAAAGAAGTTCAACGACGTACCATTCACCACATTGTTGTTGGCTTGGGCTTGATTGGCATTGATGTTGAAGGTCCTTCCACGAGCCGGTGGAACAGTTCCCGCATTGCGAGGACATTGCGGACGAATATGACCAGGCTCGCCACAGTTATAGCAGGTTCTGTTGGTAAGCATTGTAGTGTTGTTTGGCGCGCGAAGGCAAGTAGTTACCAAGTGTCCATACTTCCCACACAACGAGCAGACTTGGCATGGAATGTTGCTTGAATGATGGTACTTGCACGTGTTATACATAGGATGTGGACCAGCATAAGCTTTAGCCATAGGAGCTTGATTCACAACCACCATTTGTATTTGAGGAGCATTTGGGGCGGTCACAACGTAGTTGCGTGTCAGGGTGAACTTACGCTTCTTGTTTTAGGAAAATGACTCGGCCTTTACCTCCTTTGTTGCCTCGGGTGTCACCTTCGCAGTAGACTTGGAACCCTTTGCCGACATAGTGCCAGCTCTTATATGATTCTCGGTGAGCTGTGTAGTGATAGTAATCGCCTCCTCCAAAGTTGTGGGCCTACTACCCACCACGGCTTCTTGAATTTGAGGTGGCACCCCCTTGATAACTTTCTCAATGTAACGGGGCACGGTGTCCACCATGTGTGGTAGGAGCATACTCAACCCATGATGCCAGGTGGAATAAGCCAAGTGATTCCCACCATCTTGTTTGAGGTTCCAGAACTCCTCTTCTAGCTTTTGCAACTCGCTCCTCGGGCAGAACTTTTGGATCATGATATCCTTAAATTCTTCCGAGGGCAACGCCATTGCAACCTCAGTTCCACGGTTTCTCTTTTTACTATTCCATCATGTTAGTGCCCGTTGTTGAAGAACACTTGTGGCATAGCGAACCTTGAACTCGTCGGGGCACTCGCTAACAATGAATGTGTTCTCCATACTTTCAAACCACTCGTGAAGTCCAGTGGCTCCTTGTTTTCCACTAAAGCTAGTGGGTTTGCACGAGTTGAAGTGTTTGAAAGTGCAAGTACGATTGTTCCAGTTTTGGTTGTTGCTATTGTCTCCATTAGCACCGCTATTGTTCCCATTGGTGTTGTTGTTGCTATTAGCCATTAGGGTGCTATTAAGTTCAGCAACCATAGTCGGGATGACGGCAGCTATTTGCCGGGCAATCATGGCAGCTAGCTTACGGTTGGAACTTCCACGCTTTCCATGGTGACGAGACATGCTGGATATACAAAAATGAGTTAGTTTCGGGGGTGAGGATAACAAAGGGTAGTAGTTTAAACAAAGATAAGCTAAGGGTTATAAGGTACACGTAATGATTCCATTTGGTAACGCATTACCATTTGGAAACGTTAACACGTCAAGGTGAATTGACCCATTTACCTTAGAAACTTATGTATATTGACCATAGCTTATCACTCATCCCAGAAATCCCCAGGTAAGCATAACTAGTCCCGTAGGATTTATGCGATATGCTTGCCTTAGCCCGAGGGCCTTTTACCAGGAAAACCAGGATACAGGTGTCTATGTGTCACATAATATTTCTTAGGTTCATAGAATCAAAACCTTGATGAGATTTATATAGATTAGACATAACGTCTAAAGATCCAAATCATAAGCATAAGCATAAGATTCCAAGTGTCGTCGAGAATAAGATTAAGAGGTTTCATGTTCGGGGAGAGTCAAAGAGTAAAAGTTAAGTTTAGGAAGACAAGTAACAATGTTTAGGCAATCCTATGCTAAGGCATCAAATTACACATAGGAGGGCATAGCATTATGTAGCATGCAAACCATATAATTTACAAGATAGCAATATAATTCTATAAGGTTCATGTATACTATAGTCTAGGTCACCATTTCTAATAACCTAAATCCCTATAGTTATGGGCTCTGATACCAATCTGTCACACCCCAACCTTGATGGCGGAAACGTCGAGGTGTGAGGGTTAAGATCGTTCACAGCCACATAACGCTATTAATAACCCAAATATATATTAATCATAAGTTCCAATTGTACCATTACAATCATAAGTCTTAAAGAAATTAAAAAAAAAACATAACATAAGATGTAACAAGTCATTTTATTTTATTTATTTATCTAGGTCCATTCCTAGATGTGTAAGCTTCAAAGAGTAGTGTGAATCCAAGGATCGTCAACAGGAATTATCAGTGTGAATCGATGTCAAGTCAACGTTAGCGGAATTAACGTTGATTTGGTTTAATTGTATTTAAGCAACTTTAAATATCAATGAAATATCAAGAACACACGAAACAAAACACAATTAATGATTAATCAATATTTTATTATAATGTGTTGGTGATTACAAAAAAAATGAATGTACGATATCAATGAATGCTATGATGTTGTATATGTTTTGATGATCGAAAGACTTTTGATGATTGTTGTAATGCTATTGCTGTACGACATGAGTTCTCACACTCTTGTTTCTTGATTTTTCGTCCATTTCAAGAGCTTCCACTTTTGCAACCAGAGTATCTAATCCAGTAGCTTTCAGATCTATAGTGTTCTTGAACATGGACACAGTATGCTTCCAACTTTCTGGCAAAGTGTGGAGCATTTTCTTGTTTAATTCCTCACTAGTATACTTCAACTCTAGAATATTCATCTCAGTGACTAACTGCATGAATCTATGAAGTTGCTGAGGAATTGATTCACCCTCAATATGATGAAAGGTTTCATATTGTGATCTGAGAGTGTCTCTCCTTATACTTCTTATCTCATCACTCCCTTCGCAGAGAGTGTGAAGAATCTTCCATAAGGAATGAGCTGTTTTATAGTTCTCACACCTGATTAGTATCTCTTCAGGTAAAGCCATACTAAGCAGACTGTATGCTTTTATATCGACTTTAACCTTTTTGACATCATCAGGTGATAGATCTTTTGTACTGATTGGTTGATTTTTGTCATTATAATCCGGCCCAAGAGTGGGTGGAATATAAGGACCTTCAGTGATGGAAATCCACAAGTCAGAATCAGTATAGTTTACATGATTCCTAAACTTGATTTTCCACGACTTGAAATCTGCTTTTGTTTCCAACTTCGGGGGTTGGTAAGATGAACCACTGAAGTTGCTCATGTTGTTAACAAGATCTACTATTCAATTGATTTGAATATAGAAACAAGTTAATTAAAAACGATTGCTGTTAAGCGAAATCAAACACAATTAAAACACAACTAACACTGATAGATCAATTGATCTAAATCAATGAGCACTTTGCTTTGATACCACCTGTGAATCCAAGGATCGTCAACAGGAATTATCAGTGTGAATCGATGTCAAGTCAACGTTAGCGGAATTAACGTTGATTTGGTTTAATTGTATTTAAGCAACTTTAAATATCAATGAAATATCAAGAACACACGAAACAAAACACAATTAATGATTAATCAATATTTTATTATAATGTGTTGGTGATTACAAAAAAAATGAATGTACGATATCAATGAATGCTATGATGTTGTATATGTTTTGATGATCGAAAGACTTTTGATGATTGTTGTAATGCTATTGCTGTTCTCAATCAATCAATCGTCTGACTCAATCGTGCTTGAATCGAAACCTAGGATCCATATTTATAGACAAAGATGTTTCAGTTATAGGAAACACCGGATCTCTTGGGATTTGATTTGTTTCTGATAAGGAATCATCGGATTTCTCGGGATTCGTATAACCGCCTTGTTGACTTGTTGACTTGTTGACTTGTAACACTTGTTTTATACAAGTGTTTGGACTCCGCAGAAATATTGTCTTCCGTAGATGTTTTGTTCTTCCGCAGATGTTTTGTTCTTCCGCAGTATTCTTGTTCTTCCGCAGCATTTCTTGAACACTTGGAACTCCAGTTGATTTGTTCATCCGTAGATGATCTTCGGATGTTTTGTTACTTGTAAAATATATGTCTACGGAAGAACGAAATGTTCATCCGTAGATGTTTCTTACACTTGGTCAATTTCAGTAGTTGACCAAGTATTATGTTTGTACCTGCAACCATACATAAATCAACACATATATACATGGGTTAACCTATATTTAATGCATACACAATAATGAAATACAAAAGTTCATTACAGATATTAATTCAAGTACTAAGCCTATACATAATGACTAGATCTACTGTTTCTAGACCTAACAATACTCCCCCTTAGGCTTAGCTACTTGCAATTAGTCCTTCAAAACTGCAAGATCTTTGATTCTTGCAATCATCTTTTTGTAGAAGTAGGAGACAGCAGTCTTCTGATCATCATACTTATAGTTGATCTTCATCTTGCTGATCTTCTTCAGAGTCTCATAACTAATTCCCAGAACATCTTCCTCTGTAGTGAGTGTGTCTAACACCTTGTTGTTATTCACCACTTCTAGCTCATCTTGTTCTGTTATTCTTAGTTCTGTTACTTCATCAAATGTTGTTCCCTTCAGTAGTCCAGCATTAAATCTTCTTCTTTTATATGCTTTGGCATGTAGTTTGTCTACTACTTGAATCACATGAACATGTAGGAACAGATCATTTTGTGCTTTTTCATCAGACAGCTTGGGAAAGAATTTGTCATTTAGGTATGAGGTGTAGCTGGGATGGAGCAGTTTGATTTCCACAGGATCAAAGATTCTGATCTTTTCAGCTTTCTTGTTCTTCTCGCATTTCTCAGTAGGACCAACTCTTTTGTCTTCTCAACATATCCCCATTCAGTGATTGGGTATGTGAATTGAGTCCCTTCAATGCATTTAAGTGCTGCTTTGTTTCTGTTGTTGTAGCCAATCCTCTTCAAGAATTCATCATCTACATGTTCTGAGGCATTGGTCTTGAATCTTTTTAGCCCTTTGATTCTCTTTTGATGTTCTACATCTTCTCTTTGGCTTCTATAAGCACATCATCTTTGAATTTTGTTTTCAGCTTTCCCACTAGGGTTGAGAAATCTCTTCCTCTAGGGTGAATTGGATAGTTGCTGATGATTAAACTTTGAAGATCTTTGATGTCATTTTCTGGCAGACTCAACACTGAGAGTACATCATGGAAGTATTCAACTCTTCCAGATGTTCTTTTAATAACAGCACAATCCCAGTCTGGATCATATTTCCAGGCCATGATCTTGTTTTCTTCCGCAGAGCTGGGAGTTGTGAGATGATCTATCAGTTGTATTAGAGTGGACTTTTGCTCAGTTATCTCTCTAACTGCAGTCCCAAGTGGCCATACTTTTCCGGGGATAACTTCTCTTGGCTCTCTAATCAATTTTTCTTTTCCTTTGTGCTGATCTTTAGGTTCAACTGTTATAGGTTCAGCAGGAAGTTTGCTTTGTTGTTCATAAGATGGATGTGGAGCTTCAGTTCTGAATTTTACTCCAGTTTCTAGCTCAACTTTCATCACATGCTCCATCATCCTTCTGAGTTCCCCTACTGATCTTCCTTTAAGCTCATGAGGTTTGTAGTTATGTCCTTGTAACCAGCAAGTTATGTTGTATTTGCTCAGCTTGGCTGTGTCACAGTGTCCCAACTCCTTCTTTGTGTTTTGAATTGATTGAAAGGTGCTGAAGGCTTCATAATCACAATTGGAATCATAAAGCATGCAAGCTCAAATTCTTTTAACAGGTTCTTCATCTCTGTCATGTTTAGTCTTTCAACCATGTCATAAGGGAAACCATGGCTTATAAGTGTCATGAACATGGTTGATTCAGGCCTCTCTTCAAATATGTCACTTGTTGTCAGAAGATCATCAGCCTTTGAGACTTCTTGTTTTGGAGGAGAGTCTTCTTTGATTAATTCTTCCCACTCTTCATCACTTTCATCTTTCTGTTCAGAGATAGGCTTCTCAGTAGATAAGTCTATTAAGGGGGTGTGTTCAGGAGAAGTCAGCTTTGTTTCTTTGAAATACTTTCATAAGTGGTTGGCTTTTTCTCAGCAGTACCAAGGTACTTTCTTTTCCTTGAGTACAAGATCATTTCTTTTGATGCCTCAGGACTTTGTTTTGTTTGAGCAGTTGAAGTCTTAGCATGAGATTCCAATGAACTGATCTTCAGTTTAAGTTGCTCAATTCTTCTTCTTCTTTGCTCTTTAAATGTTTGACTGAGCAGTCATAGTGCCAGATGCTTGTTCAAGTCTCTTCATGATCTTTTCTTTATCTTTCTTCTCAGTCTCTGCTGACTCCTTTAGCTCAGCTTCCTTGTCTAGCAGAGCATCAATGACTTCTTTATCACTTTGAGCATCTTCTCTCATTCTCTTTATTCTTGCTTGCTGTCTTATCAATTCTTCATCCTTTTCTTTTATTATGCCCTTCAGCTCTTGTATTCTTGCCTTTCTTTTATTTGATTTGAGCACCAGCTTGTTGTACTCAGCCACCAGATAACTTTTGCTCACAGGAATGTCATCATCACTCAGATCATCTTCATTATAGGCAATCACATCAACCTGATCTGCTTCTGTATCTTTTTCCTGATGCTGAGACTCAATCTCATCTTCTTTTACTTCCTCATGATCAACACTTGCTGAACTTGACTTTGGTTCAGTGGCTTGATCTTCATGCTCTTGAAGAGTTTGTTGTTGTTGCTGATCAGTCACTGGAGAAACTTGTTCAGTTTCATTTGAATGCACAGGGGATTCAGTCTTGGATAATGACAGTTTGACTGTACTTGCTTCTGAGACTAATTCTGTCTCTCCAGTGTAGATGCTCTCAGTATCTGAATTTGGAAGTTGTTGGTAGAGTTGCATCTGAGGTTGAATTGGTGATTGGGGTTGAATGGGAGAGATTGGTTCAGTATTTTGACTGGCAGGTGATTGTGTTTAGGGTGTTTGTTGTTGTTGTGATGATAGGTGGAGGATTGGAGAGATAGGTTCTGTATTTTGGCTGGCTGGAGATTGAGCTTGGGGTGTTTGTTGTTATTGTTGTGGTGATAGATGGAGGATTGGAGAGATAGGTTCTGTATTTTGCTGGCTGTAGATTGTTTTGGGTGTTGGTTGTTGAGGTGATGCTTCTGGTGATGGAGTGTCTTGAGCAGAGCTGGTAGCAGCTCTCTTCATGAATTTCCCAAACAAGCTCTTGAGGTATGTCTGCATTAGCATCAATCACATGAGCAAACATGTCTATGTCTCCTCCTTCATATCTCCCTGAGATTTTGTTCAGCACAGATCTGCCAAGGTGTGCTTGGATAAACACACCACCCTCCACAGATGTTCCAGGCAGGTCTGCATTAATGATGAGCTGAATGAACCTTGGAAACATATACATCTTATCAGCCTTCTGTACTCTAATGTGATCACACAAACAATTAAAGATGTACTTTGAGTAGTTGTAGGTCCTTCCTCAAAGATGCCAATGATACCAGATGATATATGTCTTGAAAATCTGTCAAGCCCAGATTTTTCTGTTTGACATACACTTCAGATAAGTGTGACACAAAAATCTGTATGGCTTACAGAGTCTTCCCTTCTTGATTTCTCCCTTTCAAAGTCTCCATCATACCCCATTAGAGAAAAACCTTTTCTATGTATTCATTATCAAATACATCAGGGTCCAGCTTCAACATCTCCCAGTTCTAGTACCCTTCTTATTGTTTGTTCGTCTATTCTCAGCCTTCGATTCTTTACTTCTGCAATATTCCTTCATCATCTTCTTCTATATGTGCAGAATTCCAGAAATCACTGATATGCGAGCGATAAATCGTTGGCTCTGCAGATAATGCATAGAAACCCTTGATCTTCTCAAATATCTCATAATTTCTTGACATCCTTCTGACACAGGATCGTCAGGGTTCAAGAAAGCACACACATTATGCTCTTTTGCAAATCGTTGATCCATCTGTTCATAAGAAAAGACTTCGTTAGAATCACATTATTGATATAAGAATACGAACAGTTGTGAGATAAAACAAGAATCAACTTGTTCATTCTTGATGATTACGACATGTTTTACCTTAATAAACGCTGATTAAGAACACAGATATATGTTTGCTTAAGGTTTGATTTGGTAAATTTTGAATGTTGAGAAAGTGGGAAAAATCGTTGAGTGAGATTTTCTAGGTCTGAAAAAGAGCTGAAAAAGTGAATAATGCATTTGACAAGTCAAATCTCTTTATTTATATACCCTCAGACATATTAATTTTCTCGGATTTATTCAGTGGGTCCCACATTATAACTCTTCCGTAGAAGTAATTTCACATTAATTGTGATCCACAATTTACTCTTCCGTAGTACATCTACGATCAACAACTTCTACTGTTATTGATCTTATTTATCCGTAGTTTACCAATCTACGGATAAACATTAATATACTAATATTGATTTACACACGTTGTATGTATGGCCCAACTCCATTGGTTGAACCAATTATTGCTATAGGACCTCGTTGGCTTTGTATACATGACAATTTAGTACAAGGAAATTTAAATAAATTTCATGTAACCAACGGCTAAGGTGATGCTCAGTTTTCAATTTCTTCAAATTGATAAAGATATAGACATTGTTGCTGCTGATATAGATGCTTTTTCATGAATGCTACTCCCCCTAAATTTGTGATTAATGATGAACTTAAGCATTTATCATAAATTTCTTTAAGAGGAATAACATAAACTCTAATATATGATAATGATCAGATGCACTTAGATGGGATCATACTATAATGCTAAGCCTCTTCCTGATTAGTTATGTTATAGTTGATGCTAGAACAAGTTCTGATTGCAAGTATATTGTCCTTAT
>CM046035.1:12897075-12984575 GCA_025215565.1 Flaveria ramosissima
GTTGCAAGATATCAAGCCAAACCCTAAGATGTCTCACTTATCACTGTGAAAAGGATTTTAGATACCTCAAAGGTGCTTCAACACTTGGTCTATGGTATCCAAAGAATCAAATTTCAATCTGTATGCCTATACAGACAGTGATTATGGTGGTTGCAATATGACTGCAAAGTCTACATCTGGGGGATGTCAATTCCTTGGTGGAAGGGTGGTCTCATGGTCTCATGGCAATGCAAGAAACAATCCTGTGTGTCTGCATCAACTGCTGAGGCTGAATACATTGCTGCTGCAAGCTGCTGTGCTCAAGTGCTTTGGATTCAAAATCAGATGCTGGACTATGGATTTAACTTCAAGGAGACTCCTATCCACATAGACAACAATAGTGCTATCTCTATCACTGAGAACCCTGTGCAGCACTCAAGGACCAAACACATCAACATCAGGTATCATTTAATAAGGATAACTATGAAAAAGGATTAATTAAACTAGTCAAAGTTCATACAGATGAACAATATGCTGATCTGTTCACCAAAGCTTTTGATGAACAGAGATTTAAGTATCTGATATCAGCTATTGGGATGATTAACTTTGAGTAGACTTTTTATTAAAACTAATTCTAATTATTTCTTCTTAAAATATGTGTGTCCTAAGTTGTCTAGTTCATCACTTTCATAAGCTCATGTTTCTTTGGATGTAAAATTCTTTTTGAAGACTTTCCTTAGATTCTTGAAAATTTCTGATACTTCGGAAGATAAGATTTTATCTTCGGAAGAAAAACATGTCTTTAAAATAAATAACTGTCTAAGAGATTTTACCTTCGGAAGAAGTAAAGATTCATCTTCCGAAGCTTAAAATTCTTATCTCAGACACTTATCTATTTTCAAGAACCTTTCCTTCCGAAGCAAAATTAACCTTCGGAAGCTTTGTTATTTTCATACAAAGCATTCAAAGGTTTATTTCTCTTCCGAAGCATAAATTATCAAGACTCTCAGGAAAATCTTCCGAAGCCATTTTAGCTTCGGAAGCTTTTTAAATCAAAACTTCCGAAGACAAATAAACTTCGGAAGCTTTTCGAATTCCAAGAAAACTACTTTTGAGCAAAAGTAAACTACTTTTTCAGAGGTGGGACCGACTTTCGGATTTCAAAGTTTATCCTCTTTCATTAACTTTGGTTCAAATCCCTTTTCATATAAATACCCAACGGTTCCCCCTCTTTCCCACTATCTTCCTCAATCTCTACTGTTTCTCTAACCTAATTCTCTAAACCGCCTTTGCTTTCTACCTTTCTTCACCCTAAGCTTCTGAAATGGCCAACCTTAACCGCAGAAACAACCCTGATTTCTCCATGCAATGATTTCTCCATGCAAACACAGGCAACATAATCAAGTTGCTCTGTTAAGCTCTGAGAAAGATGCAAGTTTCTCAGAGATTTGCCAATTCTTGACTCTGTCAAACTACTTCACCTCCCTGACCATTGATCCTCCTCTATATGAGGATCAGTTGCTTGAATTCTGGAAGACCTGCCAAGAGGTCATTATGGATGGGGAGAAGGCACTGTCTGCCACAGTGCAAGGGAGGACAGTCTTCATCACTCGGCCATCATTAACCAACATCTACAGCTGGATGATGAAGAAAGGTGAGGTGTCCTTCCCAAAAGAAGCTGTAAATCATTCTTTGAGCAGATGGGCTATGAGGGAGATTTCTCTGTAAAGACCTTTAGGAAAGGGAAGGTCTCATCCCAATGGAAATTCCTGCTCCATGTGGTTATCCACAGCTTGTCAAACAAGCATGGTGGATGGGACCAGATTCCTGAGGATCTCTCCTTCATTGTTCATGGAATGGTTCAAGGGGTCAAGTTCAGGTATTCACAATTTGTATATACTAATTTACTTGCAAACTTAGACTCCTTAGAGTATTACATGTTTCCTAGATATGTTCAACACATTCTCAACTGTGAACTGGGCTCACAGTTGAGGGAAACAGGTAATATTCTTAAATTGGGACAGATGAAGCCCGGCATCTTTAAAATAATGAAGAAGCCAACTGTAGGCTTCTCTGGGGTAGAAACAGCCCTAGTCCCAAAAATGTTAGAGCTCATTGCTCAAGGTGACAACCTAGCAACACAAGCTAGTGTTGAACCCACACCTCTTTTGTCCCTACCATTAAAAAGACCAGAAATCACCCTCACCTACCAAAGAAAATCCAAACGAACCCCTGCTCAGACTATTGAGTCTGTGCAGGCCCCCAAATACTCAACCTTACAGGAAGAAGTGGACACTAGAGCTCCCACTTCTCCTGAGGAGCAAACCACTCCCATTTACTTCACCTATCAGGGCTGAGGTTCCTCAAGCTCACCCTGATGAGCTCAATAGCCCAACAACCTTAAGCCTTCACTCTGAGTCTCAACACTCAAGTGGACAACCTTCAGGGGACAGCTACCATCCCCAGCCTTTGGATCTCAACCAACCAATTCCCAACCTATCCTTTTACACTGATGAAGACTTAGGATTCAGTGAGTACCATGAGTCTCTCTTCTCCTCCCCTACTCAAAGAGAGATGAGTACCTCTGACTCTCCTCAGTCTATCCCCCATCAGTCACCTGTTACTGAGGTGGACACTTCTGAACCTGTTCAGGATGTCCATATGGAAGAGGCTCTCACTTTTGAAAGTGATTACATCATTAAGACCTCAACCATGGCAACTCAGCCCATTGGCATCTCAACTGAGGCTGCCAGTGAGCAGAGGAAAACCAGCAGCCAAGAAACTCAAGCTGGTGGTGAGAGAGAGGACTTTGGTCCAATCATCTCATCCCCCAATGAATCTTCTGATGAAGATGAGGGGAATTTGAGACTAAAGGTGCAAAAACTGTCAAAAACATGCACCTACTTAGTCTCTAAGGTTAGTCACTTGGAATCTCAGGTGACTACCTTACAAAACAGGGTCAATGATCAGCAACTCCAGATTTCATATCTGCAGGAAAAACTAGCTGGGAGACCTTTAAGGAGAGCTCAACCAGAAACACAAGAACCTGTGGAAGTGATTGACTTATCCTCCAGCTCACCTATGCAAGTGGGTGATGCTACCAAAAAGGGGGAGAAAGTTGTTACAACCACAGAACCTGGGAGTTCTTCAGAGAGAATGGACATAGAGGACTCACCATCCTCACTTGCTGTTGTGCATTCTCAGCAACTTCCTCAAGTTCACATTAATGTGGACTCTATAGACTCTCTCATCAGGAGTCTCTTTGAGGAAGGCATACCAAGGGCTGTCTCATCTCCACCACTGGGAACTAGCAATCAAATCATAAGGTGGAGGTATGATGATGACAGAAGAGCCCTCATACTTCAAAGAGTTCAAGGCCAACAAGAAGTTTTTCAATTCCAAAGCCTGAGCTTTTATGAAAGACTGGATTTAGTCAACCTACCACTTGTCAATCCAAGCAATTCAAGACAAGCTGACAGGCTGGCTCAAAGAATCCAAGACAGGATCATGGCAGAGTTTTCTCTAAGAAGGAGACTTAGGGAATCAGGCAATGTCATCGGTCAACTGGATGTTGAGGTGGACCCTAAGATTAGTTTCATAGGGGAAACCTTGACTGAAGGCCCAGTGACAGAACCTGAGACCCCTGTCTCATCATCAACAACTGCTGCTGAGGTCCAAACTCCATCTGAGACACCTGCTGGTGAAGGTGTTTCTCAGCCTCTCTCTGGCCAGAGCATGGAAGCTACTCCAAGCAATGAAGGCCAAGCTTCAATCCTCCCTGAGTCACAAAGGTCTGTTGGTGACAAAGGAAAAAGGATAATGACTCCTGAGGAAATTGAGGAGGAAGAGAGAGAGAGGAAAAGGAGACTAAGGGGAGAAAGTTCCACTGGGTCATCTAGCTTCATGCAAGCTGCAATCAGGGCTGCCCCCAGACCAAATACTCAGGATGATGAGTTAAGGGCAGTCAGGATTACCTACTTACAGACCAGGAACTATGATATTGATGAGATCATCTCCCTCCCCTTAGAAGAACTAATGAACTGGCTGACAGAGAAGTGTCAAGAGAGTTGAAGGAGAAAGAGGATGCAATGATACTTCTCCAACTCAAAGAGGAGAAGAGACAGAAAAGACTTTACAAGCATGCTCCTACTCTCTCACCAGTTCAAGAAAGTCCTGCACAGGAAGATGTGGCTCCACAAGAACCTCAGGTAGATAAAGAGGAAGATAGGATCAAAATGATCAACTACCTGAGTGCCACAGGCTTCTATCAGGCAGATGCACTTCTCCCTTTGTCCTATGACTTCATTGAGTTCGAGTATCTAAAGCAACTTGAACTTGAGCTAGTCAAGGAAAGAAAGACAACCAAAAGGAAACTAAGGGAAGAAGCTGCAAAGTCAAGGGCCACCATTCAAAAGAATGCAAAGAAGTCTGCTGACAGACAAAGAATGGTGAGCTTCTTGAAGCTGTATGGATTCTCCGGAAGGAGACTTGGCCCCATGTCTCTATCCACTATGGATGAGCATATTAGGGTGATCAAGCAGAAGATTAAGAGTGGAGAACTTATTGACTTGCACTCTCTTCCAAGTCAAGTCCCACCTGAAGTGGAGGTCAAGTTTGAACAACCAGAGACACCTCAAACCAGCACCTCCAGCTGAGCCCCAGCAAGCTTCATCTTCTGATCCTAGGCAGGGTCAAACTCCCTCTCCTTCTGAACCTGTGAGGGAGGAACACCCAACTGAGAAAGACACTGATGATCAACATGGTGCTGCAGACCAGTCTTCTCAGTTAAAGACAACCAAGAGGAAGAAGAGGATGGCTTCTAAACCAAAGACAAGAAGAAGAAGCCAAAGTCATCTACCTCTGCACCTCAGGCTGAATCAGATCAACCTGAGGAAGTGCATGATGAGGCAGCCCAATCAACTCCTATTCAAGTGGCTCCTCTAACTAGTGAGACACCCATCTTATCCTGGACATACTCTACCAATCCAGAGAGATGGACTGTTATAAGAGATCAAGGTGTTGAGAATGTCTACTCATGGCAAGACATAATCAACTTACCTCTGCATGATCTCTTTGAGATGAGAAGATACTATGAAAGTCTTGATGATCCTGACCATCTCATGAAGAAAGGAATGGTCCTGATTGTACTGAAGACTACCAACATTTGAAGATCTTCTAAGTGTTTTGGTAGCATCAGCCTAGGGGGAGTTTGTAAGGATTCCTGAAGTCTGATGAAACCCAAAACAGCTTAAGTGTCTCAGCAAACATGCACTAAGTACTGAAGTGAAGAATGCTTCGGAAGTTTTACACAAAGCATTAGAAAATACTCTAAGTGTAAAATCTTCCGAAGCCAAGACCAATATCTTCCGAAGCCAAACATGAAGTCTTCCGAAGCTTCAGAGACAAAGTCTTCCGAAGCCTCATCCTATGAAGACAGATTTCTTCCGAAGACTTTTAGTACACATGCTTTATCTGATGTACTGTTCCATAAAGCACCTTTTCCGCTGCATCTCTGTAAAGTCACCAACTTACATGAGTTGGTGAAAAGGGTCATGCTTTTGGTAACTGTACATTGAGGTCTTGAGTCTGTAACTTTCCACTTTATGTACTTTATCCTTTTTGTATTGTAAAAGGATGTGAGCTATGGCATGTCATAGTCACAAGGTCAAAAGGCAGATATGCCTTTTGATCCTACAATTGATTTTGTTAGTGTCTAGTCAATTGTATCCAGCTGGCCTTCAAAGTATGGCCGGCTGTAGGTTGTAGTATAAGTATTTCAAGTTCTTGTATCTTTTCTTTATGCTTTGTAACACTTGTAAAAGAACTTGAGAAAGCAATATACTGCCTCCTTGAAACCCAACTCTCTTGTTCTGTCTCTTTACTTTACTTGTGTTCTTAGTATCATACTTGGTTAATCCAGTTCACTGTTTGATTAGAGCTTAGTTATTCTCCTCATTGTGTTGTTGTGTTGTAATTGTAGCTAAGCCCTTAAACGGTCCTGCATATTAAAATAATTTTTTGGTCGTAGGAGGAGTTAGAAATATATTAAAAAATATTAGAAAAACTTTGGTTTAATAAAATTTTCAAAAAATGATTTTTATGTGTAAATAGAAAATGATAGTATATTTTTTGATTTTAATATATTATAGACAAAGGCTTAAAATAAATCTGACTTGGATTTTTGTAACACCCGGATATTTTCTTTGAATCCGATGAAAGAAGAAAAAGAAATAAAGTCCAAAGTCGAGGGACCAAACTTGCCAAAACGGGGGAAAGATTGGAAGGGTGGGGATTTAAGAGGGGAGGGCATCCCACACCCTCCCCCACACTCACAAAAACTCAGCCAAAAGAGAAGAGAGGGAGAAAAGTGGTCTCAAGCTTGGTTTTCATGGTTTCGAGCGTGAAAGTTGAGGTGTAGCGGGTTGGATCGAAGCTCTACTCGACGAGGTTGTTTGTGTGAGTTCTAGGACCCCTCTTTTACACACTTTTGAATGATTTTGGGGCTGGAACACATCTGAAACCCGTTTTTGAAAAGTTGGGTGTTGAACCCGTATGTATGCGTATGTGTTTGTGTGTGATTCGAGTAGGGTTTGATTTCGGGCTTGTGTGTGCTTGAATGATGTTGTGGTAGGTGTTTCTAAGACTTAGGATGGTTGATTTGATCTTAGAACATGTTTGGGTGAGCTTGGAGGCTGAAAATGGCAGTTTGCGTTCGGGATAAACTGCATTCTGCATCAGCTAGGGCTAGGCGACCGAATGGCATGCGACTGAAGGCCATATGGCCAAAAGGCATGCGATTGAGGTCCATGCGCACGATTGCCATGCGACTGAGGTCCATACGCATGTAAGTCATACGACTAAAGTTCATGCGCCTGTTAGGTATGCGATTGAAGGTTATACGACTGAGGTCCATGCGCCTGGAGGCCATGCGACTGAGGTTCATACGCACGAGGGTATGCAACTGAAGCCCATGCGCCTGAAGTCATGCGACTGAAGGTCATACACATGAAAGCTATGCGACTGAGAGTCCATACGCGTAGGTATACATTCGTCCATAGGTCCATCCGCATAGGTCCCTTCGCATAGGATCCATTCGCCTTATGTCCATTCGGCTAAGTGTTCAGTCGCCTGGGAGGCCATGCGACTAGAGGGTGTCCATACGCCCAAGTAGGGCTCATACGCCCGAAAGAACATAGTTTCTTTACTGACTTTCGGGGAAAAGTGCAGATGTAAGTTTTGCGTGGAAGGTTCCCAGTAGTTCATGTAAGTTGACTTTTGAGACCATAGAGGTTAAGTTGGGCATGATAATGATGATGTATGATGTTGTATGATTATGCATGATGTATGTTATGTATGTATGATGATGCTCTATATGATGATGTTGACGGTGTATGTTGATGTTCCTTATTACTATGTATGATTATTTTCCCTTAGCTTTACGTGGAATGTTAATGAATGAAATGAAAGGATTATATAACGTAAAGTGGAAGATAATGAAAGAGGAACATGATGAATGAATGCATGCATTAATGAACGATGAAAAGTAACAAAAGTCTTGCAAGCCTTGTATGTCAAGACACGCCCCAATGTAGGGTGTTAGCCTAACGGTGTGTGGGTTAGCTACCCCAGAAGGATGCACATCGGAGTCCTTCTTTGTGATTGATCATTTGTATAGAACCATTGTTGCTTGCCTTCGGTACTGTGGCCAGGATGTTGTGCACCGTGATGGAATGTCTATGATAGGCTTTGGCCCAGTACCAGCTGACGGAAGGGTATAACGCATGACAATGGTATACCTGAATTTTTACCTTCGGTACTACGGCCAGGGTGCTGTGCACCGTGATGGAAGGTCTATGATAGGCTTCGGCCTAGTACCAGCTGACCGAAGGGTAAAAGTTCATGGTTTTGACGGAAAGAAAAGATGTAATGATGAACAAACAAATGAAAGTAAGAAAGTATGAATGAATGGAAGTTAATGAACAAATGATGAAGATAATAATGATATTATCTATGTGTACGTATGATGTATGATCACATGCAAAAATAAAAAACGGTTTTAATGAAAGAAAAGTATGTTTTATTATAAAACTAGAAGTCACTCAGCAACGCTGACTTTTATGTGTTTCCAGTTGGCAGGTAATGTTGCTGAGGATGGCACGGGGCGGCTACTCAGCTATTTTGGATGGCATCCATTTTTATAATGCTTTTGTGATGTAATGCAACATGAATTTTATAATTTGATAACGATGTATTGTTTTGCAAAAGCTTTTATGATGAAATGGAATGTTGTTTTAATGTTT
Organism: Flaveria ramosissima; assembly: GCA_025215565.1. Taxonomy (NCBI): domain Eukaryota; kingdom Viridiplantae; phylum Streptophyta; class Magnoliopsida; order Asterales; family Asteraceae; genus Flaveria; species Flaveria ramosissima. Next base: position 12,905,355 of record CM046035.1, read on the forward strand.
CCACTGCAACGTTTTATTTAAGTTAATGTAATTATATGTTTTATGTGCAATGATTGGCCAGCTGTAAGCATCCCGGGAACGGGGTCTTACAATTTTGTTTGCATATATTGATAGGCGCTGCTTAAAAGAATGAACACACACATGGAATATATTTGTGTCTAAAGTGGGTAACATTCCTTGGTTTTATGGTAATGTTAATTCAAAGCTAAAACAAACTAAAAGTTACAGTTTTGTCATACTCAAGCATGTTATTTCCCTATTCAGTGAATTTCAATAGATATATATACACATATATATAGACGTATATATATACATATACACACACACACACACACACACACACATATATATATATATATATATATATATATATATATATATATATATATATATATATATATATATATATATATATATATATATTATATATATATATATATATATATATATATATATATATATATACGTATATAGGGGAGGTTTCAAATGAGAATTCACTTTATTATGAGAACTTTACGAACCAATGTGAGCAACTAGTTTTTAATGGAAAAATGGTAATTAACAAAAATATAGTAAAAAAGTTATAAAATAAAATATAACACAAAAATAAAAAAATAAAAAACTATAAAAAAAATTATTTAAAATAAAAAATCCCCTTTTTTTACGAAATTTGTTTTACATGTGTGTAATACCGGATTTACACATTACATGTGTAATACAGGATTTACACATGTGTAATACCGGATTTACATTACAGATGTGTAAATCCGGTATTACACATGTGTATAACTAGATCTACACATATGTAAATAACAGTTGGATGATTTTTGAAAGAAAAAGTATATCAATATGGTACGTACGGAAAGATAAAAAAAAATACTTAAATTAATGGTGAAGCTTTTTTGAAAAAATAATGTGATGAAAAAAAGTTATGAACATTTTAGAAAATAGATGGAAATGGAATGTGACTTGCATGTGACTAAAATGTGTGACTCATATTGGTATTAAAGTTGTCACAAAAAATGATGATTCTCAAGATAACTCTACCCTACGTATACATACACATATATATATATATGTGTATATATAGGTATATATCTGTATATATATGTATATATAGATGTATATATACATATATATAGGGTAACGTTCTTGAGAAAACCAATAGTTATGCGAAAATCAAAGAAAACTATGAAAATCAATAACAAAATTCATAATTTTTTGTTGTTTTAATTGTTAAAAATTTATCTAAGTATTTATTACATATTTTTTAAATATAAATACGAGAATGAAGAGCTTTACGTATACGTAACACTTTATCCAATGAACAATGGTTACGTATACGTAACCTATGTGTAATGTATATGTAAAACTATGTTACGTTTTTAATTGACTTATACCCTTGTCTACACACACACACACACACAAAGATATTGAGGGTACTGATAAAAATGTATAAATTATACGATCAGTTTCATTGGTTTATCTAATTTTCACATAACAATGTCGATTTCTTAGGATCCCTCCTATGTGTGTTATATATATATATATATATATATATATATATATATATATATATATATATATATATATATATATATATATATAGATATATAGATATATATATATATATATATAAACACATATATATATATGTATATATATATATATATATATATATATGTCTATCTATCTATATCTATATATATATATATATATCTATCTGTCTCTATCTATGTCTCTATATATCTATATATCTCTCTATCTATGTCCTATATATCTCTATCTATATATATATCTATATATATATATATATATATATCTATATGTGTGTGTTGTTGTATATATATATATATATATATATATATATATATATATATCAAAAAGAAATCAAAGGAAAGGTAGGAAAGAAAAAGCAAAACAAAATAAATACTCAATATCGAATGAGCAAAAAGACAACAAAGGCCATATAGGAATAAAATGTGTCAATATACACGTAAAATAAAAGATATGTCAAGGACACATGTACTATATGGTATATATTTTATTATTTGAGAATATGTTCTTACACGGGAGGCAGAATCAAAAGATGAGGATTATATGACCGCATCGCCATGTAAGTCTAAACATTTTGAGAGGGCCAACGTAAAGAGGACTAGATGTTAGTAAGTTTTAAAACTTGTTTAATTCCATGTTCAAAAACATTTCTCACGCTAGTTATGCACAATAGTTATTTAACAAAAACCAATAATCAATTATATTGCTTATAGAGGTGAAAGGTCTAAGTCAGGTTGTGGTGACTTGAAATTTCCAATGTGTCTTGAAGCTGGATAATTGTTCTTCAGAACTTTTGATTGTGCGATCCATTGATTTCATATTATCAAATCGCAGCATGATAAACATCACAACATCAGTGTATAAGTATAGATTGAAGAGCTTGAGTTTAAAAGGATAACTATATTAACAATCAACTTAACCAGACTTATTCTAAATACAGTTGGAAGATGTTAATAATCAATTTTGGACATATGACACTATAATAGAAAATTCACAAAAGATTAAGTCATATAGTATTAAATGTTGTTTATTTTTTAAATTCTCAAATACATAATTATCAAAAAGATAATATCTTTGAATTGATAAAACATTCAAAATAAAATTCTTGGTTAGTTATTCATTATTTGGTTGAATATTAAGATTTTGAATTAGAAAGGATCTAAAAGGATTGAAATTTTTTGAAAAATAAAGGAATGGTTTTTGAAATTTGTCACGCGATAACATTAACATCTATATAAACACAATAGTGGTGCGATAAGTACACTTTTCGCATCACATGCTTCAAAATCGCTCTGAATCTTTCACTGATTTCTCGTTGGACTGATCGATTTTTGTGGCTAGTAGAATCACATCATAGTGTTGACTGTGTTGTTCAGGTATAATATTCATTGATGGATGATTTAGCTGAGTTTGAATTCAAACCAATTTGGTATATTAAGATTAACTTGATATTTGGACAATATAGCGAAATAATGTTTAATCGACACTTAAAAACATTTGTTTGATGTTAAAATTGACTAAATTTTAATTTACGTTCAATTGTTTCACATGTGAAAAGTTCATCTAAATATGAAGACGTGAGCAAATTCAAAATTTCAGCAAGTTGTCACACGCAAAAACATTCTTGGCACATGAAAGGATGACCAAGTTGACTACAATGTCAAATGCGAACCCTTAATTTTTTTCGCATGTGAAAACATATTTTTCATGCAATATCCTTTAAAAATAATTCATACTTTGTAAAAGTTTTAATTTTTAATGTCACTAAAAATGTTTCTAATTAAGGGTTTATGTTTATAAGCTGATAGATAGACCATCCAATCGATGATGGAAGGTATAAAGACGTCCAGAATCTACAGCATATCTACCAACCGTATATATAAGAGATTCACACTAGAGAGAGATGAGATGATTAGGGTAACCAATGCATTGTAGCCACATTTAAAGGCAAAGATGTTATAGTTACATATGAGATTCTGAACTGTGTATCACATTTAAGAGATATACCAAATGCCCCAATCAAGATCGATGATGATGTGGTAAAGAATTCCTTAGAGAGGATGGGCTATGAACACAAATATCTATCACTTCAGAAGAAGTACTTGCCTCTGTATTGGAAGTACTTGTTTCATGTAATAGTTCATTATCTAAGCAACTTGAAAGCGGGGATGGATAGTCTGAGTGCTATTTTTGGCTCGCTGATGATTTCTCTTGTTGATGATCTAACTTATAGAATTTCAAAGCCATCTTTGCATATATGCAAAAGAATTTTCTGATGTACCATAAATTTATACAATTGATTATGAACTCATTATATCCTGATTTAGCTACCCTTGGGCTTCCAACACACTCAGTGACAATCATGCAGAAAGATGTGTCTACATACATGTTGGATGCTTGTAGAAATGCTTGTATTTAAAAAATCTTTGCTACAATTTGAAAGTTCTCAGAGATTCCACAGTAACAGTAAGATCAGCAACAACACCAATAAAAAGCATAACAACTACAACAAAATCCTATATTGCAACCACAGGAATCTGAGCCTATTGGTATTTTCTCAAGGACTCTCATTGATGCTCTGGAAGTTCGAAACAAGGAAAAGAAATAACAAATGATGAAGAGATATAGGAAATGTTTGGAGATGACTTTGAGCCAAATTCTAAAACTGCTAGTGACAAGATCGGGAATGTTCCATACATTTTACAAAAAAGACTAAAAGTTTCTCTTCCTTCTTATTCTTCTAAACAAGTTGTTGCTAATACTGATATTGACTATCTTCCTAAAAATTCTCCAAATACCAAAAGAAGGAAAAGGAATGCAGTTCAGAAAAGTGTTATTTTAGACAGAGGAAGAGGAAATGGTGATGCGTTCATGTTTTGTATGTGATTTAAGTGTTTAAATGTATGCTTTTAACGTGATTTTCCTATCGAGCGTAATCACTTCGTGTTATGTTTGAATTGTAGGTGTGGGAAGCTTAAATGATATATTCAAAAGTTGCTCGAAAATTGGAGGATATGTGGGTGAAAAGAGATGAAGTAAATGAAGAAATTGGTGAAAAATGAGCATGCGACGTAACTTATGTCCTAAAGGAAGTAAGCTACGTTTTTTCTAAAAAGGATATTTTTTGGGACGTAAGGTAGAGGCTAAGCACGTCTATTATTGGGGAGGACAGAAATTACGTCCCTAAGGACGTAACTTACGTCGTAGGGTCAAATTTGACGTAATTTTCAGGATTTTGACCCTATTTAAGGAGGGTTGTCAATTCTAAAAACCCTAATTCTCATTGGGAGTAGAAAGTCACAAACTTTGGTGATTCTTGAGGTTTCTTTCACTTTCCAACTCATTCTAATCCATCAAATCATGTTTCAATCTGAGTTTGATGCCGAATTCATGACGATGCAAGGCTAAACTTTTCGTGATCTACCTCGGGTAATAGGTATTGTGTTATTAGGTTTTCGTTTGTGTTCAATTTCTGTTTGGATTAAACTTTAGAACCTGTTAAGTTCTTTATTGAGTTTAACTTGTGCTTGATTGTTTAAACAATTGTTTTAGTGAATCTTGATTTGAATGTCATATAATTTTGCGCGAGTTGTGTGATTACAAGGTTTTGGTTGTTAATTCAATTGGTATTGTGTACTAAGACCTGTTAAGTCTTGGTATCACTATCACTTATTCATTACATGTATAGAATCCCCGTTAAGGATTTTCCACTCAGTTGAACTAAACAATTACCGCAAACCGATTTTGAATCCTGAGGTGGATTACCCTTTTTCATAATCGTCTTCTCATCAATTTTCATAACTTGTAAGTTATTTTCTTAGTTAATTTGGTAGTCATTCTAAAATTTATTTTTCACAGCCAAGAGGCAATAGTTTAGTAATTATTATTTTAATCCGTTTTTTTACAAATCAAAGTACGACACAGCAACCACTAATTCCACGAGGATCGACAACCCTACTTATCCTAACTAGTTTCAGGTTAATGGGAACACATATTTTACATCTTATTTGATTGATACTTCGACATCGATCAAATTTGGCACCGTTGCCGGGGAATCAGTGCGCTTAGTGTTTTGTTATTTTATTTATTTTTAATTTGTTTTACTTGTTCTTATTTTATTTCTTTTATTTCGTTGTTATGCTTGATGTATTTCAGTTGTAGGTGACAAGTTGCATGCATACTCGTTATTCGGGTAGGAAATCAAAATTAGTATTCGATCCAGAGGTAGAGAAATCAGCGAGGTATAATTGTGTTCTGCATCGATCAGGGTTACCAACTACATCAATTTCACAAGCTATTGATCAAGCAGTTAACAATTCGTCTGATTCAACCCAAATGAAAAATCAAAATAACCAACCACCTCAAAATTCAAACCCTCCTCCTAATAACCAAACTCAAAACCCAAATCCACCCACACCTCAAAACAACAACCGTAACAACAACCTAAATCAACCACCACCCAACAATAATATGAATCAAAATAATCTCAATCAAGGAGATGACTTTGATCATGTGAGTATGCATAGTGTTCATACGGGTGATGAAGATTATCAAGATGAGTGGAATAACAATGAAGAACCCTATAATAGTGCAAATTATGATGCTTGGGATGGAAATTTTGGTGGAGGTGATGGACATAATGGAAATAACAATTTGGGGTATGATCAACATGGGTGGAATGCACCACCAATCAATCAACAATGGGGTAGGGTTAACAATAATGTCAATCGGTCAAGAAGACCTCAAAGAGCTCAAGTACGAGGTGTGGATAGCCATATGAGACCAGCTATTTTGGAAAATCTAAATTCCATCGCACCTCCAAATAGTAGAGTAAGAACTTTTGATGTACACCTTCATTATCTCACCATTCTTCATGCTTTTAGATGCACTGCAACAGAAGAACCATATGTGCATCTTATTGAATTTGATGCCATATGTAGCACTATTGGTGGAAACCACTTCACACAAAATGAAATGAGGCTGCGACTATTTCAATTCAACTTCGAAGACAATTGCTACCATAATTTGCGACTAAAAAAAACAGTAGCAAAGTTCGCAACAATTTTGCAACCAATATCAAAATGGTATTAGAATAAGCGACCAAACAAGATCAGCAAAATAGTTGTAAATTTAGATACCAAACAAGATCTAGTGGCTAAATGGTCGTAACATTTGCGAGCGCCAAATTGCGGTCGCAACATTTGCAACCATCCAAGTGCAGTCGCAACATTAGCGACCCCAAGTGCGGTCGCAATATTTGCCACTGCCCATGTGCCGTCGCAACATTTGCCACCGTCCAAGTGCAGTGGCAAAACAATCGTAAATAATGAAAAAATAATAAATCAAAAGTATATTTGAAACTTATTATTTAAATATCATCATTTAATTATTTTTATAATCTATTAGAGTCTTTTTTAATATTGGAAGTAAATCGTGAGCACATCATATAAGCACCTACTCTCAAATCCCTGAACCAGTTCCCCCTAATCAATATTCATTCCTCCATCGCACAATCAACCCCAAACTCACTGATATTCATTTGTAGGTTTTCTCTTCACCACAACCTGAACCCTAACCTCTTCATGAACTGTTGGCTCAAGGTGAATGCGAGTTGATTGTGCACTGTTCATTTGTTCGGCCTACAGGTACTCTTTTGCTTGATTCGACTTCTGATACACTTCAATCAACTATACTCTTATAACTTGATGTTCATAGATCTTGCATCTTACATCTTTACAAATTAGTGTTTATGATTGATTTCCGATTCAGATTCTATTGAATTCTGTTGTAATCACTTTGTTTTGCTTTTGTGCTCGTATTAAACTGTTAATTACTTTTGTTAGGTATCATTGATTTCTAAACTTTTGTGAATTGTAGTAATGGAATTGAAGTATATGTGGATTAATTAAGTTAAAATTAGATTTTTGTTTTAAACAGATGATCAGCATGAGAAAACCTACTTCAATAGATAATCTATTGGCTTGAATTGCAATAATATGATATTTAGCATTTTGAGTGTTCGCCAAATTTTGATTAATTTAGGATCTGCATGTAAAATGATGTTTAAATAGTGGGATAATCAGAATAAAATTTGTTGCAGCTACTCTAAAGCTGATTATCTTGATTATTCAAACCTATTTTTTTGACCCCTATATAATCAGAATAATTTTCACTTTCTCTGATTTTGTCGATTCTAAAAACATATTATCTGATGTTTGAAAACAGAATAATCATATAATACGTTCCAAAACGCAATGCCAAACACCCCTAACCAAATAATCAGGTTCTTAACATTGACTCAGGTACTTAAAGCAACTATTGATACTATTAATTCCAAAACAACAACTAAACTAGGCTTTTAAATTACAACTGAGACCACCTAAATTGTTATTGACTTGATAAATTTTTTAATTAAGTTCTTATACATACCAGTTTTTGGCTTTGAAAAGATGCTGCGAAATTGCTATTTATAGAGTTTCCAGTTGGATAAACAGTTAGGTGGTTTGTGGAGGTAAACTTTTAGGTTTCAATTAGATTTTGTAAAAATGCTATTGTTGGCTTCATTACTTTAGACTTTCCTAATAAATTGATTGGATCAAAAGGTGGTTTTGTGAAGTGTTCTGCTGCTATTATTTCAAATGACCCAATTAGTTTTATTTTTATTACTACTATGTGGGTGATGGTTTTATTTCAAATGACCCTATTAGTTTTATTTTTATTTCAAATGACCCAAATTAACTATGGTTTTTTTTCTTATGTTGCTGGTGGTTTCTTGTATCAATAGTATGGGTCATTTGTGTTTGAGACTATTAAATTACTTTTTATAGGCTATTTTTGTTTGTTGCTGCCAATACAAAGAAATCAAATGAAAAGAAAGGTTAAAACATAGTTTTTTCACATTATCTTAATTAAATTCAACGTGTGTATTTTTTCACAGAACAGAATTACAGCATGAAATAGCTTGACTATTACTAGCTTCTACACTTTTATTGCAGCAATATCTTTAAGGTAAGTGTTTTGATTATTAGATAGATAATCCATTCTTATTATGTATATGCAATTGCATAAACTACTTTCATGTAATATTCCATTCTTTTTGTGTTTTACAGATCATATAAAGTATCACATAGTCATGCTTACTTGAAATGGACCGAGTAAATGCTTAATGGAGGAAAAATCAACTCACTTTAGGTTATTCGATCAGTTAGTGTGAAACTGATGCAGGTAAGACTAAAACTACTAAAATGCTTATGAGATATCTTGCATATATTGGTGGCCATACATACATTGAAGGAAGAACAGTTGAGCAACAAGTTCTGGAAGTAAGATAGCAAATTAACTTGAATTTTTGTTGTATTTTTTCAGACGATCCAATGAGACGAGTATAAATGCAATTTAGTGTCACCAGGTTAGTCTGTTAGGCACATATAATGAAATTGTATACATAAATATATATTTGATGCTACAAGTACCTAATTGTTAAATTATGGTGCAGGAATCTGAATGTCAACTCCATTTTTGGAAGAGGTTTTGCTACATGAAGAAGGCTCTTGCACTAAACAAGCTTCAAGTAGGTTTTCAATTTTTTATTTTTTATAACAAATAGGTCCAAGTAGTGTTAACCCATTGCACATTGAAATCACATATCTTTGGTTAAAAGAATAATAATAATCACAATTGACATTAGTGGTTGTTTTGTAGATAGAAGATTTGAACGTGGGTTATCAAGGAGCTTGTAAAAGAAAAGGAATAAGAAGAAAGAAAGGTTAACGGAATTATTAAACAAATGGTGACCGAAAAAAATATGCACAATAGGATGACAAACTTAAAAGGAATGTTAGTTACGACTTAAATAGGCCAGTCATGGAGTTGCACTATATTTATCTTGAATGTATGAATAACATGTGTTATTTTGATATTTTTAATTTGTAATTTTGATGTGGTTTGTTTTATATATTGTTGAGATTTTGATAAATGTTTAAATTATACATATACATATATAAACATCATTAAGAAAATGGCTGAAACAATGGAAAAATAACATTTTCCTCTAAAAAATGCTCGCTATAAGCTACTTGCGGTTGCAAAACCATCGTATAATGCAGAGGTGATTTCAAAACAGTTGCAACAAAAGGTAGCGGTCGCAAAACAGTCGCAAAAAGGTAGGGTTTGCAAAATGGTTGTAAAACGGTCGCAAAATGCAGCGGTTGCAAAACGGTCGCAAAAGGTAGCGGTCGCAAAAGGAGGCGGTCGTAATACGGTTGCAAAGAGCAGCGGTCGCAAAGCAGTCTCAAGATTTGCGATGGTAGTAGCGATCACAATGTTCGGTCGTAAGTATATAAGCGGTCGCAAAATAGTCGCGGTAGACTTTTTGAGACGTGTGTTTTTCTTACTGTTTTTAGTCGCAAAACGGTCGCAAAAAGGCTATTTGCGACCGTTTTGCGACCGAAAAGACAGTCGCAAATGCTCAATTTTCTAGTAGTGTAAGTAATGGTTCCTCACTTTCTGGACAACGGTATTGATACATGGCAAGATATGCAACAAATATTTTTGGATGAATATTATTCTAGGGGTAAAACCAGTGACGCAAGAGATGCAATTCGATCCTTTCAACAACAAACATGAGAACAGTTTCATGAAACATTCATAAGGTTTAAGGAACTGATCCGTATGTGCCCACATCATGGAATTGAACGGTGGGAATTAATCAAGGCTTTTCCGGATGGATTGACCAATGAGGTGAGAAAGTACTTGTATTCTACAAGCAATGGCACATTCCTTTCTAATCACGAAGATGCAGATTGGGATTTCTTAAAGATGATGTGTAGAAATTCCAAAGCACAAACTTCTGCTAGTAGACGATCTAAACTAATTTTCGTAAGATCAACCATGGTTGATTATGAAACTAAGGAGAGAATTGAGTCGTAGGAGAAACAATTAGCAAAGCTAGGACGAACGGGTGAGAAGGAGGTTGCAAATATGGGATATGATGTATGTGAAGAACGTGGTGAGTTGGGTCATAATGGTGATTCATGTCCATTGGTAATAGGAAGAAGTAAGGAAGTCAATCAAGTTTATGGAGATAGAAAGTGTAAGGCCCCGTTCCCGGGACGCTTACAGTTGGTCATTCATCGCACATAAAACATACATTTACATTTGAACTTCATAAACATCGCAGCGGAACATTTGAAATAAACTTTCAATTGTATAAAGATGCTTTTGCAAGTTAATACAACATTCATTACAAAATAGTTTGTTCGCATTACAATGCAAAAACATTAATCAAAAGAATGCCATCCCCAAAAGAGCCGAGTAGCCTTGCCGTGCCATCCTCAGCAATCATTTACCTGCCAACTGGAAAACGTATAAAGAGTCAGCGTTGCTGAGTGAGTTCTAGTTTTATAAAATAATCATACTTTACTTTCATTAAAACTATTCCTTTTATCATGCGATCATTCCACATACGTATACACAGATAATGTCATTATTATCTTTCATCTCATTCATTATCTTTCGTTCCTTTTATACATTCATTCTTCCGGGTCTTTTGCGACAACATAGTCGCTCACCTCAATAGCAATCTCAATGATTGCACGCTATCCGAGTCTTTTGCAACCCTAGGGTTGCTCACCTCATTGCCCATCTTAATAATAGCAAGCTATCCGAGTCTCTTGCAACAACAAGGTTGCTCACCCCAAGGCAACATCACGATAGCACGTTACTCGAGTCTTTTGCAACAACAAGGTTGCTCACCCCATAGGCAATCTCAACGATTGCACTTCATCCGAGTCTTTGCAACACAAAGTCGCTCATCCCTTATATATGCTTGCAAGCCTTTCTTTCGTTCATTCATCATTCATTAATGCATGCATTCTTACTTCATGTTCCTCTTTCATTATCTTTCGCTTTACATTACATAATACTTCATTCATTCATTAACATGACATGTAAAGCCACAAGAAAGATAAGCATACATTATAATAAGGAACATTTCATACTCATTCATCATCTTCATACAGGACAACATCATACATACATAACATGCATAAACATGCAACATCATCATCATCATGCCCTACATGCTCTCTAAGGCCATAACAGTCATCTTACATGCTCTTACGGGAAACTTTACGTCAAAACTTACATCTGCACCTTTCCCCGAAGGTCAGAAATCAAACTACACATTCCTCCGAGTGCAACAGCCCTATTCGGGCGTATGAACACCCTTCAGTCGCATGACCTCCATGTGACTGAACATCATGCGACTGGACTCATGCGGTTGAACATCTATGCGAATGAACATTCAATCGTGCGTATGGACCTCATGCGGATGGAACTACTGCGAATGGGCACCTATGCGACTGACCTCATGCGAATAGACTCATGCGACTAAGCATCTATGTGACTGAACCCTCAGTCGTGCGATCCCCCATGCGACTGGACTCCCAGTCGTGCGACTGAAGCCTTAGTCGTGCGATTGAACCCTCAATCGTGCGAATGAATCCCAATCGTGCGAATGACCCTCAATCGCCTCTCATTCGGCCGTAAGGCCTCCATTCGGTCGCCTAGCCCTAGCTGATGCAGAATGGAGTTCATCCCGAACCCAATCTGCCATTTTCGGCCTCCAAGCTCATCCAAACCCCTTCTAAGCCTAAATTAACCCTCCTGGACCTTAGGAATGCATACCATAACACCATACAAGCACGCACAAGCCCGGAAACATACACGAAACGCATCATACACATCACACCCAAATGGGTCAAACACATACTCACACTAAAAACGGGTTTTAACATTTTCCAGCCCCAAAATCAGTTGAAAACAAGTAAAAGTGGGGTCCTAGAACTCACACAAACGAGCACAACGTCAAGGGCTTCGATTTGGCTTGCTACACAACGAGTTTGGCCACCCGAATCACCCGAAACACTACTTTTTCTCTTTTTCTTCTCCTTCCTCTCTTCTCCTCTCTTGAGAGCTGAAAATTTGTGTATGGGGGAGACGGTAAGGGCGAGAGGGTAAGGGCTGCCCTCTCCCTTATATACTCCGCTCACCCGACTTTCTTTCGTTGGCGAGTTTGGTTCATCGACTTTGAACTTTATTTCCTTTTCTTTCTTCGCCGGCTTCAAAATAATAAATATCCGGGTGTTACAAGTCCACCCCCCTTAAATAGGTTTCGTCCCCGAAACCTGTTATTCTTCGAACAAACGTGGATAATGCTGTCTCATTTCTTCCTCAGTCTCCCACGTTGACTCGGATCCCTTCCTGTGCTTCCACTGTACACGCACAAGAGGAACCACTTTATTCCTTAGCCTTGTCTCCTTTCGGTCGATGATTGCCACTGGTAGCTCCACATAATTGAGCCGTTCGTCTACCTCGATATCCTCCAGTGGAACAATCATATCTTCCTCCGCTAAGCACTTCCTTAGATGAGATACATGGAATGTCGGGTGAATTCCACTTAACTCATCCGGTAACTCCAGTCTATAGGCCACCTCTCTTACTCGAGCAATGATTCGGAAAGGGCCTATATACCTTGGGCTCAACTTGCCCCGCTTTCGGAAGCGAATGATACCCTTCCAAGGTGAGACCTTCAACATAACTCGGTCACCCACCTGGAACTCAATCGGCCTGCGTCGTTTATCAGCATACGACTTCTGTCTATCTTTGGCTGCCTTCATGAAGGCTTTGATCTTCTCAAGCTTCTCAGTTGTAGCCTCGATTACCTCGACGCTTCCCAATTCCTTCTGACCAATATCACCCCAACAAACGGGTGTTCTGCATCTCCTACCATATAACATCTCATATGGAGGCATACCAATGCTGGCATGATAGCTGTTGTTGTATGAGAATTCAGCTAACGGTAGGTGGTCATCCCAACTTCCACCAAAATTAAATACACATGCCCGAAGCATGTCTTCCAGCGTCTGAATGGTCCTTTCTGACTGACCATCAGTCTGAGGATAATAAGCCGTGCTGATATGTAACCTCGTCCCCATAGCGTCGTGGAATTTCTTCCAAAATTTAGATGTAAACCGAGTGTCGCGATCCGATACAATAGACACCGGCACACCATGACGAGTTACAATTTCCTTGATGAACAGATCAGCCAACCTCTCCGATGAATATGTCTCGCGGATCGGTAGGAAGTGAGCACTCTTCGTCAAACGATCAACTATCACCCATATGGCATCATACCCTTTCTGGGTACGCGGCAGCTTTGTAATGAAATCCATGGTGATGTGCTCCCACTTCCATTCCGGTATATCCAAAGGTTGTATCTTCCCATACGGTTTTTGATGCTCGGCCTTCACCTGTAAGCAAGTAAGGCACTTACTCACATACTCCACCACATCGCGCTTCATACCCGACCACCAATAATCTTTCTTCATATCATGGTACATCTTCGTGGCGCCAGGATGAATGGAGTATCGAGTCTTGTGAGCTTCATCCATGATCTTCACCCGTAGATCCCCAAAACGAGGAATCCACATATGACAGAATCGAGTTTTAACACCGAGTGTGTTTTCACCCAATTCCCCAACCAGACCTCTCATTCTTTCAGATTTAAGATGATCTTCTTTCAATGCCTCATCTTGAAACTCCTTAACCTGCTTCATTACATCGGAGGTCATGATCAACTGATACGCTTTCACCCGAATCGGCTCGGGTCTCTCCTTCCGACAAAGGGCGTCAGCCACCATATTAGCCTTGCCCGGATGGTACTGGATCTCGCAATCATAATCCTTTATAAGTTCCAGCCACCGTCTCTGCCTCATGTTAAGATCCTTCTGCTTGAAGAAGTACTTCAGACTCTTGTGGTCGGTGAATATGGTGCACTTCGTCCCGTAAAGATAGTGCCTCCAAATCTTCAACGCAAAGACCACAGCTGCTAGCTCCAGGTCATGAGTAGGATAATTGACCTCATGAACCTTTAACTGTCGGGATGCATAGGCTATAACCTTTCCTCTCTACATTAACACACACCCCAACCCCGAGTAAGAAGCATCAGAATAAACCACCAGATCTTCACTTCCCTCAGGTAATGACAGAACAGGAGTTTGAGTCAACCTCGCCTTCAACTCCTCAAACGCCTTCTCTTGAGCTTGACCCCATACGAACTTCACATCTTTTCGGGTCAACTTAGTCAGTGGAGAAGCAATCTTAGAGAAGTCTTGGATGAACCTTCTGTAGTAGCCCGCCAAACCCAAGAAACTACGAATCTCGGATGGCGTCTTTGGTGACTTCCATTGCATAACCGCCTCCACTTTCGCCGGGTCCACCATAATCCCGTCAGGATTCACCACGTGACCCAAGAACTGAACCTTGCGCAACCAGAACGCGCACTTGGAGAATTTAGCATACAACTTCTCCCTTCTCAACGTCTCTAGAACCTCCCGAATGTGACCGGCGTGCTCTGCTTTGCTCCTCGAGTAAATCAGGATATCATCGATAAACACGATCACTGATTTATCCAACATCGGCCGACACACTCGATTCCTCAGATCCATAAAAGCAGCTGGCGCATTGGTCAAACCAAAAGACATGACGAGGAACTCGTAGTGACCATAGCGCGTACGGAAAGCTGTTTTAGGAATATCTTGCTCCTTCACCTTCAACTGATGATAACCAGATCGAAGATCTGTTCTCGAAAACCAAATGGCACCCTGAAGCTGATCGAACAAATCATCTATCCTCGGTAAGGGGTATCGGTTCTTCACTGTCAACTTGTTTAGCTCGCGGTAGTCGATGCACATCCTCATACTACCATCCTTCTTCTTTACAAACAGGACCGGAGCACCCCAAGGAGAGATACTCGATCTAATGAACCCCTTATCAAGCAACTCTTGCAATTGCTCCATCAACTCTTTATCTCGGTCGGAGCCAACCGATACGGTGCTTTGGCGACAGGTTGGGCACCTGGTATCAGATCAATTTGAAACTCAATCTCTCTGTCAGGTGGCACTCCAGATAAGTCTTCTGGGAACACGTCTGGAAAGTCACACACAACTGGTACATCAGCTAGTTGTGGTGTTGGCGTATCCACATCCTTTACATAGGCCAAGTAGGCACTACATCCACGCCGCATACACTTTCCCGCCACCGCCATCGAGATCACTTTCGGAATCGTAGTAACCCGATCACCATAAACTGTCACTGAACTACCGTCAGGCGCCGACAACTGAATCATCTTCTTGCAACACACGATGTTCGCCTCGAAATCCGCTAACCAATCCATCCCAAGTACCAAATCAAAACCACCTAAGGTCATCACGAACGGTCTAACAGGAAACTTATGACCCTCGAGTTCCACATCACAATTCTATATCATCTCAGAAATCCTGGTAGACTTTCCTATGGCAGTTTCTACATCAAAGGGCAAATCAACACGTCTACTACTAACAGACAGCTTAGCACAGAAAGCAGCAGAAATAAAACTTTTACTGGCACCCGAATCAAATAACATAGAAGCTAAAGTTTGGTTCACCAGAAACGTATCGGACACGACATCAGGGTCCGTTCTAGCTTCCTCCTGTGTCATGGTGAATGCCCTGGCGCTCGCCCTCGGTCCTTCACCTCCTGTCTTCTTCGCCCTAGAGCTCTCAGCCCTCGGCCTCTGGTAATCTTTGAACACATGACCCTCTTCACCACAGTTAAAGCACCGGACCGTACGACAGTCCTTTGCCATGTGCCCCGCCTTTCCACACTTGAAGCACAAGTTTGACCCCAACCTGCACTCCTCACTATGCTCCCGTCCACACTTACTACACCTTCTCGATCCCGCACCCGACATGACTACACGGCGATCATCCACCCGTGCCTTCTTATTAACCGTCAAGGCATTACCCCGACCAAACCTCTTCCCCTGCCAGTTCCGATCACCACCGTTCTTCCTGCCACCATCAGTCACCACCACCGTTCTTTCATCATACAGTCTTCCCGCCAAATCCACTGCCGACCTGAACGTGCTCGGCCGGCCGAGCAGCGATCATGTGTCTGCGAATATCCGCTGGCAAACCCTGTATATACCTCTTGATCTTTCGGGACAGAGGTGTCACCTGATCCGGCACCAGACGTGCCATCTCGTTGAATTTCATGGTGTACTGCTGGTGTGTCATAGTTCCCACCTCGTGCAAGAACTCCCTCTCAACCTTGTCCATTTCCCGATGAGGACAAAACTCCTCGATCACCAACCTTTTCAGCTCAGACCATCTCATTCTCCCAATGGCCCTGCTACCCTCGGCTTGGACAATATTGTCCCACCAACATAGAGCCGAATCCACAAAAGAGTGGGTAGCGAATTTCACCTTCTGGTCTTCACGCATTCGCTGATATCCAGAACGACCTCCATTTCCCTCACCCACCGGTGAGCAGCAGCAGCAGTGCCGTTCCAATCAAAAGTTGGGGGCTGGCACACCTCATAAACGCCCCATAATTACAACCCCGTACCACCCCTTGCACGGGCTCTCTTCTTCCTCCTCTTCATTATCGGAGAAAATCGTTTCAGGCTCCGGTTGCTCCCCCGAGGCCCTATTTCCCTCTTTCACTTCCACACAACAGCCTGATGACTGCGGTCCACCACAGACGGTAAGATTGGTCCCTCGACTTTGAACTTTATTTCCTTTTCTTTCTTCGCCGCCGGCTTCAAAATAATAAATATCCGGGTGTTACAAGTCCACCCCACCTTAAATAGTTTCGTCCCCGAAACCTGTATTCTTCTTCGAACAAACGTGGATAATGCTGTCTCATTTCTTTTCTCTCAGTCTCCCGTTGACTCGGATCCCTTCCTGTGCTTCCACTGTACACGCACAAGAGGAACCACTTTATCCTTCAGCCTTTTCTCCTTTCGGTCGATGATTGCCACTGGTTGCTCCACATAATTGAGCCGTTTCGTCTACTTCGATATCCTCCAATGGAACAATCATATCTTCATCAGCTAAGCACTTCTTAGATGAGATACATGGAATGTCGGGTGAATTCCACTTAACTCATCCGGTAACTCCAGTCTATAGGCCACCTCTCCTACTCGAGCAATGATTCGGAAAGGGCCTATATACCTTGGGCTCAACTTGCCCCGCTTTCGGAGCGAATGATACCCTTCCAAGGTGAGACCTTCAACATAACCCGGTCACCCACCTGGAACTCAATCGGCCTGCGTCGTTTATCAGCATACGACTTCTGTCTATCTTTGGCTGCCTTCATGAAGGCTTTAATCTTCTCAAGCTTCTCAGTCGTAGCCTCGATTTACCTCGACGCTTCCCCAATTCCTTCTGACCAATATCACCCCAACAAACGGGTGTTCTGCATCTCCTACCGTATAGCATCTCATATGGAGGCATACCAATGCTGGCATGATAGCTGTTGTGTATGAGAATTCGGCTAACGGTAGGTGGTCATCCCAACTTCCACCAAAATCAAATACACATGCCCGAAGCATGTCTTCCAGCGTCTGAATGGTCCTTTCTGACTGACCATCAGTCTGGGGATGATAAGCCGTGCTAATATGTAACCTCGTCCCCATAGCGTCGTGGAATTTCTTCCAAAATTTAGATGTAAACCGAGTGTCGCGATCCGACACAATAGACACCGGCACACCATGACGAGTTACAATTTCCTTGATGAACAGATCAGCCAACCTCTCAGATGAATATGTCTCGCGGATCGGTAGGAAGTGAGCACTCTTCGTCAAACGATCAACTATCACCCATATGGCATCATACCCCTTTCGGGGTACGCGGCAGCTTTGTAATGAAATCCATGGTGATGTGCTCCCACTTCCATTCCGGTATATCCAAAGGTTTGTATCTTCCCATACGGCTTTTGATGCTCGGCCTGGCCTTCACCTGTAAGCAAGTAAGGCACTTACTCACATACTCCACCACATCGCGCTTCATACCCGGCCACCAATAATCTTTCTCATATCATGGTACATCTTCGTGGCACCAGGATGAATGGAGTATCGAGTCTTGTGAGCTTCATCCATATCTTCACCCGTAGATCCCCAAAACGAGGAATCCACACACGACGAATCGGGTTCTAACACCGAGTGTGTTTTCACCCAATTCCCCAACCAGACCTCTCATTCTTTCAGAGTTAAGATGATCTTCTTTCAATGCCTCATCTTGAAACTCTTTAACCTGCTTCATTACATCGAGGTCATGATCAACTGATACGCTTTCACCCGAATCGGCTCGGGTCTCTCCTTCCGCTAAGGGCATCAGCCACCAATTGGCCTTGCCCGGATGGTAGTGGATCTCACAATCATAATCCTTTATAAGTTCCAACCACCGTCTCTGCCTCATGTTCAGATCCTTCTGCTCAAAGAAGTACTTCAGACTCTGTGGTCAGTGAATATGGTGCACTTCGTCCCGTAAAGATAGTGCCTCCAAATCTTTACGCAAAGACCACGGCTGCTAGCTCCAAGTCATGAGTAGGATAATTGACCTCATGAACCTTCAACTGTCGGGATGCATAGGCTATAACCTTTCCTCTCTGCATTAACACACCCCCAACCCCGAGTAAGAAGCATCAGAATAAACCACCAGATCTTCACTTCCATCAGGTAATGACAGAACAGGAGCTTGAGTCAATCTCGCCTTCAATTCTTCAAACGCTTCTCTTGAGCTTGACCCCATACGAACTTCACATCTTTTCGGGTCAACTTAGTCAGTGGAGAAGCAATCTTAGAGAAGTCTTGGATAAATCTTCTATAGTAGCCCGCCAACCCAAGAAACTACGAATCTCGGATGGCGTCTTTGGTGACTTCCATTGCATAACCGCCTCCACTTTCGCCGGGTCCACCATAACCCGTCAGGATTCACCACGTGACCCAAGAACTGAACCTTGCGCAACCAGAACGCGCACTTGGAGAATTTAGCATACAACTTCTCCCTTCTCAACGTCTCTAGAACCTCCCGAATGTGACCGGCGTGCTCTGCTTCGCTCCTCGAGTAAATCAGGATATCATCAATAAACACGATCACTGATTTATCCAACATCGGCCGACACACACGATTCATCAAATCCATAAAAGCAGCTGGCGCATTGGTCAACCAAAAGACATGACGAGGAACTCGTAGTGACCATAGCGCGTACGGAAGCTGTTTTAGGAATATCTTGCTCCTTCACCTTCAACTGATGATAACCAGATCGAAGATCTATTCTCGAAACCAACTGGCACCCTGAAGCTGATCGAACAAATCATCTATCCTCGGTAAGGGGTATCGGTTCTTCACTGTCAACTTGTTCAGCTCGCGGTAGTCGATGCACATCCTCATACTACCGTCCTTCTTCTTTACAAACAGGACCGGAGCACCCCAAGGAGAGATACTCGGTCTAATGAACCCTTATCAAGCAGCTCTTGCAACTGCTCCATCAACTCTTTATCTCGGTCGGAGCCAACCGATACGGTGCCTTGGCGACAGGTTGGGCACCCGGTATCAGATCAATCTGAAACTCAATCTCTCTGTCAGGTGGCACTCCTGATAAGTCTTCTGGGAACACGTCTGGAAAGTCACACACAACCGGTACATCGGCTAGTTGTGGTGTTGGCGTATCCACATCCTTTACATAGGCCAAGTAGGCACTACATCCACGCCTCATACACTTTCCCGCCACCGCCATCGAGATCACTTTCGGAATCGTAGTAACCCGATCACCATAAACTGTCACTGAACTACCGTCAGGCGCCGACAACTGAATCATCTTCTTGCAACACACGATGTTCGCCTCGAAGTCCGCTAACCAATCCATCCCAAGAACCAAATCAAAACCACCTAAGGTCATCACGAACGGTCTAACAGGAAACTTATGACCCTCGAGTTCCACATCACAATTCTCTATCATCTCAGAAATCCTGGTAGACTTTCCTATGGCAGTTTCTACATCAAAGGGCATCAACACGTCTACTACTAACAACAGCTTAGCACAGAAAGCAGCAGAAATAAAACTTTTACTGGCACCCGAATCAAATAACATAGAAGCTAAAGTTTGGTTCACCAGAAACGTATCGGACACGACATCAGGGTCCGTTCTAGCTTCCTCCTGTGTCATGGTGAATGCCCTGGCGCTCGCCTCGGTCCTTCACCTCCTGTCTTCTTCGCCCTAGAGCTCTCAGCCCTCGGCCTCTGGTAATCTTTGAACACATGACCCTCTTCACCACAGTTAAAGCACCGGACCGTACGACAGTCCTTTGCCATGTGCCCCGCCTTTCCACACTTGAAGCACAAGTTTGACCCCAACCTGCACTCCTCACTATGCTCCCGTCCACACTTACTACACCTTCTCGATCCCGCACCCGACATGACTACACGGCGATCATCCACCCGTGCCTTCTTATTAACCGTCAAGGCATTACCCCGACCAAACCTCTTCCCCTGCCAGTTCCGATCACCACCGTTCTTCCTGCCACCATCAGTCACCACCACCGTTCTTTCATCATACAGTCTTCCCGCCAAATCCACTGCCGACCTGAACGTGCTCGGCCGAGCAGCGATCATGTGTCTGCGAATATCCGCTGGCAAACCCTGTATATACCTCTTGATCTTTCGGGACAGAGGTGTCACCTGATCCGGCACCAGACGTGCCATCTCGTTGAATTTCATGGTGTACTGCTGGTGTGTCATAGTTCCCACCTCGTGCAAGAACTCCCTCTCAACCTTGTCCATTTCCCGATGAGGACAAACTCCTCGATCACCAACCTTTTCAGCTCAGACCATCTCATCTCCCAATGGCCCTGCTACCCTCGGCTTGGACAATATTGTCCCACCAACATAGAGCCGAATCCACAAAAGAGTGGGTAGCGAATTTCACCTTCTGGTCTTCACAGCATTCGCTGATATCCAGAACGACCTCCATTTCCCTCACCCACCGGTGAGCAGCAGCAGCAGTGCCGTTCCAATCAAAAGTTGGGGGCTGGCACCTCATAAACGCCCCATAATTACAACCCCGTACCACCCCTTGCACGGGCTCATCTTCTTCCTCCTCTTCATTATCGGAGAAAATCGTTTCAGGCTCCGGTTGCTCCCCCGAGGCCCTATTTCTCTCCTTCCTTTCTCCCTCTTTCACAGCCTTGATGACTTCGGTCACCACAGACGGTAAGATTGTCTGCATGACCTGATGTACTTCCTCAACAACAGCCTCCTTTACCGAGGCCCTCAAATTCGCACTCTCATCCCCAGCCTCCGGATGAGGGGTTTCAGGTTCTGCAGGAACCTCCTTCTCAGCTCTAGACCTTCCTCTTTTAGGTCGCGGTTCCGCATCAGGACCACCACGGCCTCCACCCATAGAAGCTCTAGAAGATCTACCACCAGCCATTCTCTATCACACTGAAAGATTCAAACACCAACACGGTCATTCAAGGAAACAACTCAGTTTATGTCAAGTATAGTAAGTCCCTAATTACAATGGCCAGTTGTGATTAGCCACTTACTTTACTCTTCATACCCCAAGTATCACCTGTCCTGACTACATCAGTATTTAAATCTACATACAACACATAACCACATACCATACGCACATAATCCAGATAACTTTAAGAAAATACCTGATGGCACGCAGCTACTCAGTTTGGCATCCCATTCCCCTATCGTCCCATTTTCAGTTTAACTTAAGGTTTATTTTGAAAATTTACCCATTTCACTTAAAATTTGGCTCTGATACCAACTTGTAAGGCCCCGTTCCCAGGACGCTTACAGTTGGTCATTCATCGCACATAAAACATACATTTACATTTGAACTTCATAAATATTGCAGCGGAACATTTGAAATAAACTTTCAATTGTATAAAGATGCTTTTGCAAGTTAATACAACATTCATTACAAAATAGTTTGTTTGCATTACAATGCAAAAACATTAATCAAAAGAATGCCATCCCCAAAAGAGCCGAGTAGCCTTGCTGTGCCATCCTCAGCAATCATTTACCTGCCAACTGGAAAACGTATAAAAAGTCAGTGTTGCTGAGTGAGTTCTAGTTTTATAAAATAATCATAGTTTACTTTCATTAAAACTATTCCTTTTATCATGCGATCATTCCACATACGTATACACAGATAATGTCATTATTAACTTTCATCTCATTCATTATCTTTCATTCCTTTTATACATTCATTCTTCCGGGTCTTTTGCGACAACATAGTCGCTCACCTCAATAGCAATCTCAATGATTGCACGCTATCTGAGTCTTTTGCAACCCTAGGGTTGCTCACCTCATTTCCCATCTTAATAATAGCAAGCTATCCGAGTCTCTTGCAACAACAAGGTTGCTCACCCCAAGGCAACATCACGATAGCACGTTACTCGAGTCTTTTGCAACAACAAGGTTGCTCACCCCATAGGCAATCTCAACGATTGCACTTCATCCGAGTCTTTTACAACACAAAGTCGCTCACCCCTTATATATGCTTGCAAGCCTTTCTTTCGTTCATTCATCATTCATTAATGCATGCATTCTTACTTCATGTTCCTCTTTCATTATCTTTCGCTTTACATTACATAATACTTCTTTCATTCATTAACATGACATGTAAAGCCACAAGAAAGATAAGCATACATTATAATAAGGAACATATCATACTCATTCATCATCTTCATACAGGGCAACATCATACATACATAACATGCATAAACATGCAACATCATCATCATCATGCCCTACATGCTCTCTAAGGCCATAACAGTCATCTTACATGCTCTTACGGGAAACTTTACGTCAAAACTTATATCTGCACCTTTCCCCGAAGGTCATAAATCAAACTACACATTCCTCCGAGTGCAACAGCCCTATTCGGGCGTATGAACACCCTTCAGTCGCATGACCTCCATGCGACTGAACATCATGCGACTGGACTCATGCGGTTGAACATCTATGCGAATGAACATTCAATCGTGCGTATGGACCTCATGCGGATGGAACTACTGCGAATGGGCACCTATGCGACTGACCTCATGCGAATGGACTCATGCGACTAAGCATCTATGCGACTGAACCCTCAGTCGTGCGATCCCCCATGCGACTGGACTCCCAGTCGTGCGACTGAAGCCTTAGTCGTGCGATTGAACCCTCAATCGTGCGAATGAATCCCAATCGTGCGAATGACCCTCAATCGCCTCTCATTCGGCTGTAAGGCCTCCATTCGGCTGTAAGGCCTCCATTCGGTCGCCTAGCCCTAGCTGATGCAGAATGGAATTCATCCCGAACCCAATCTGCCATTTTCGGCCTCCAAGCTCATCCAAACCCCTTCTAAGCCTAAATTAACCCTCCTGGACCTTAGGAATGCATACCATAACACCATACAAGCACGCACAAGCCCGGAAACATACACGAAACGCATCATACACATCACACCCAAATGGGTCAAACACATACTCACACTAAAAACGGGTTTTAACATTTTTCAGCCCCAAAATCAGTTGAAAACAAGTAAAAGTGGGGTCCTAGAACTCACACAAACGAGCACAATGTCAAGGGATTCGATTTGGCTTGCTACACAACGAGTTTGGCCACCCGAATCACCCGAAACACTACTTTTTCTCTTTTTCTTCTCCTTCCTCTCTTCTCCTCTCTTGAGAGCTGAAAATTTGTGTATAGGGGAGAGGGTAAGGGCTGCCCTCTCCCTTCTATACTCCGCTCACTCGACTTTCTTTCGTTGGCGAGTTTGGTCCCTCGATTTTGAACTTTATTTCCTTTTCTTTCTTCGCCGGCTTCAAAATAATAAATATCCGGGTGTTACAGAAAGCAATTTGATATAAGTTCCAATACTTATCATCTTGGATTGTAGAATCATCCCAACTTTAAATATGGTAATGCTTTAAACCAAATCAACCCTAGCTTTCAAGGTAATAATCAAGGTGGTCAAACATATCAAAACCAAACACAAGAGAATTACAATCCAAGTGGTTATCAAAAAACTTCATATTCTCAAGGAAACAATCAAGGGAGCTACAATCATAGGGGTCAACAAGGGAGTTCATCATGAAGGTATCAAGGAATTCTCAATTGGGACAAGTTAGTAGTGAAGAGTCTACAAATGCAAAGTTGGATGCTTTAATGAATATGATAAAATAGAATATGCAAGAGATTAAGCAGGAAAATAAAATAAGAGATAAAGTTGAGGAGGCTTTGAATTAACAAGTGGGCCAACTTGCTGAGGATGTGGCCCAAATTAAAAGGAATCCTGGGGAACTACAGAATGACATCACTATTAACCCGCAACATCAAGGGCCAACCACGAAGAACATGAGAAATGTTCATATTAATTTGGTAGTATCCTTCCTAACTCTAAAATTTTTAATGATAACTTTACTTTTGTTTTACAAGTTGTAGGTAAGGAAGATGAAGGTGATGTAGTGGAAGAGAGTGATCCTAGGTGGGGAAACTAAAGATAAAAAGAGCACTTTTGGATTACCGAGCAGGTGTTAGTATTTTGCCAGATACATTATATGATAAGTATGACTTCGATCCTCTAGAGGAAGTAGACACCACTATGGTGTTAGCTGACTTGACTCAGAAACATCCTCAAGGGATGGTAAAAAATATCATAATCAAGTTGGGAGAATTTTACTACTCGGTGGACTTTATGGTGCTTGATTATGCACTAGTAAGGACAAATGAGCAACCAAAGGTCATAATGGGTCTTTTTAACAACTGCTAATGCTCAAATCAACTGTCGGGATGGAACAAATTACATGACATAAGAAAATTGCAAGTTACGTTTTGATGTAGTTCCCAAGTTAATCAATTATTTTGATAATGATAGATTTTCTATGGCAGATATGACTAACGTGTGTGTTCCTACTTACATTTCACATGTAAGTACAAACATCACTTTTGAGAATGGTTTTGAGTATGATAGGGTTAAGCAAGTGGACATGAAGGAGATGGCGTATTTGAAAGAAAAGAAAAAACCGGTAATGAAGGTGGAAACAAAGAACGAGAAGCCTAAAAAGAAGAAAAAATTTGGCGATACACTTGTACATATAAATCCTCAAGTTAAGGCACTGATGTTTGAGCCAAAATACAATGAACTTGCAGACATACCGAATCATTGGAAGCAAATATACATGGAGAATGTCAGAGTCAAGAATCCCGCTCGACCACCATGAGTGGTCATAGGTACGGTCTGGCTGAAAACCTAAAAATTAGCGCTAATCGGGAGGCAACCCGAAATTTATTTGTTTCTTTTAGTTTTTGGTTTGTTTTGTATTTTTCATTTTGTTTTTCAGCTTTAAGCATCAGATGCAAATATTAAGTGTGGTGAAGCTCATGGATCTTTAGGAGCATAACGGAATGTGTGTTTGGGTGGTTTTACTTATCTGAGTTGGCACATAAACACTATATATTGCTGATGAGGCACTTTTTATCATATATGATCAGGTCCATATACTTTTTCCGTATCTTAAAGCTTTGCTAGTTTGGTGTCATTTAGTACAATCATGGTAGGCATAATGCATGTTTGGAAAGTTAGCCTTGTAACTTCACTTGGGTAAGGTTAGGATGTTTGATAGTACCCTTGTTTCACTCAACAATTTTAAAATTTACATTGAGGATAATGTAAGGTTTAAGTGTGGGGACGAGGGGAAGGTTGAAAATTAAGAAAAAAATATTGATTGAACAAAAGTTTTCAAAATGCCCCTAAAGCGACTTGTTTATGCATGAAAGTTTAATTTTTTCAATGTAAATCGTAAAATATGTTTAGCATGTGCACAGGAAAGTGTCCTTAGTCATGGCTATTTTACTAGAAAAAAGCAATTTTATAGAACTGATTAAGATGTTTAACCGGGGTAACAAGCCAGATAGTGGACTTTTTATGCATGTTTTCGCATCCTTAACATGTTTACCATTTTTTTGTGAGGATTGAGCCTATACATAAGCTTAAAATATCAATAGGTTATTGCTCATATTCCTTTCATGTGTGTTTACCAGAACGATAGCATTATTCTAGAACTTGCATAATTGATACATTTCAAGATCATGAACCAAACTGTTACACATATATGATTGAGGCATTAGGATGAACCTTTGTTTTATTAGTCTTTTTCAATTGTATTATCCAACCCTGAAATGATCTCCTAGTCGCCACTTTGAGCACCCAACCTCTTTATTTGTTTAAACCCGAATCAACCCATTAGCCTTTTCAAACCTTTTTACCTTTTAAGCCCATGTGCAGAAATCTGTTAAGAATTTCTTGAATTTTTGATATAATATTGTTAGAAGTAGTGAAGTGTTTAGATATAATCATTGCTCAAAATACAAAAAAAAGAAAAAAAGACGAGGAAATAATAGATCAAAATGACCACAATATCAATGCGATGTTTCAGTGGTAATAAATTGTGAATATGGGTCAAGTTTACCCAAATTTACTGTGTAGTGTTGCTTTATTGTTCAGTATGTTTCAACATTCTTATATGAATTTCATCACCTTTAGCCACTCCAAATTCCTTATCCATACCTAAGCCCTAAGCCTTACACCACAACCTTTCAAAGAACTTTTAATATGCACATGGTTTGTGTTAATTGGTGGAGTTACGATCATTATGCGAGCCTATGGTAATTATGAGTCGTTCTTGGTTGAGAGTACTATACTGATATACGAGTACACCTTTTTCTAGACAAGATACTAAACTGAGAGTTGTGAAACTTGTGAGAGGTGTGACTACATGCATAGGGAAGATTAGAAAGCTTGTTATGCTTGGATAGATAGATCATATTTCCAAAGACTAATATCTGTGCTTACAAAGTTGTAGCTTGATATATGAATCTATGAGCTTGGTATGACTTGGGACTTTAACTATAAGAAGGTGAAGACATGGCTGGATCGTATTTGTCTAATGATAGTTGTAGTGTTATGAGTGAGTTTACTTGGGGGCAAGCAAATGATAAGTGTGGGGATGTGATGCGTTCATGTTTTGTATGTGTTTTAAGTGTTTAAATGTATGCTTTTAACTTGATTTCCTATCGAGCATAATCATTTTGTGTAATGTTTGAATTGTAGGTGTGGGAAGCTTAACTGATATATTCAAAGGTTGCACGAAGATTGGAGGATATATGGGTGAAAAGAGATGAAGAAAATGAAGAAATTGGTGAAAAATGAGCATACGACGTAACTTACGTCCTAAAGGAAGTAAGCTACGTCCAATCTAAAAATGGCATTTTTTGAGACGTAAGACAGAGGCTAAGCACGTCTATTATGGGGGAGGACGCTTACGTCCCTAAGGACATAACTTACGTCGTAGGGTCAAATTTGACGTAAGTTTTCGGTTTTTGACCATATTTAAGGTGAGTTATCAATTCTAGAAACCCTATTTCGTATTAAGAGCAGAAAGTGACAAACTTTGGTGATTCTTGAGGTTTCTTTCACTTCTCCAACTCATTCCAATCCATCAAATCATGTTCCAATCCGAGTTTGATGCCGAATTCATGACGATGCAAGGCTAATCTACCTCGAGTAATAGATTTCGTGTTATTATGTTTTCGTTTGTGTTCAATTTGTGTTGGAATTAAACTTTAGAACCCGTTAAGTTTTTTATTGAGTTTAACTTGTGCTTGATTGTTTAAACAATTGTTTTAGTGAATCTTGATTTGAATGTCATATAATTTTGCGTGAGTTGTATGATTGCAAGGTTTTGGTTGTTAATTCAATTGGTATTGTGTACTAAGACCTGTTAAGTCTTGGTTATCACTATCACTTAATCATTATATGTATAGAATCCTCGTTCAGGATTTTCCACTCAATTGAACTAAACAGTTACTACAAACCGAACATGAATCCCTAAGTGGATTACCCTTTTTCATAATTGTCTTCTCATCAATTTTCATTACTTGCAAGTTATTTTCTTAGTTAATTTGTTAATCAATCTAAAATTCATTTTTCACAACCAAGAGGCAATAGTTTAGTAATTATTATTTTAATCCATTTTCTTACAAATTAAAGTACGACACACCGACCACTAATTCCACGAGGATCGACAACCCTACTTACCCTAACTAGTTTAAGGTGAATAGGAACACAAAATTTACATATTATTTGATTGATACTTCAACATCAATCAAGTGGTAGAGGAACATAAAGAAATGTATCTTTTAGGAACATGAGAACTCAAGTTACTATAAAACTAATCACTCCAGAGCATCATGCAACTACTTTTGACATTAAATACATTTCAGTTCAGCCTAGAAAGGTTCAAGTAACTATTACTAAAGCAATAACAATATCAGTTACCGAGACTCATTCTGTTGAGAACCTTGACTTTGATGTTGATTTTTATCTTAACACTCCTTTTGATCAGAGAAAGGCAGGTGGTACCTAATCTGAGTCCCCTGTAGTTACTATAGTTTTGTTGGAGCAAAAAGTTCATGCTTTAGAGAAGGAAAGTTTCAAAAAGACAAAGCTGATAAAGATGCTTTAGTTAGATTATCATGTGATGGATGCTTGAATAAAGACTCTTGAGGATCAAATGCAATTCATCAATGATTATGTTTAGAGTTCGGAAAATTATATTCAAGCGTTTTCTACTCATACATTTACATATTCTACACAAACAAACCAACTAGAGCCACTGAGGTTTGAGAAACAAGTGGATAGTAATTTTCTGATCCATAACCATTGGTTGAGGTTCAAAACAATGATGTTTCTAAGAAGCAAATAACTGAGGCTGTTGCTAGTGTTAGTATATCTGAAGAAAATGTGTCGAAGACACAAGTGCCTGAAGAAATTTTGGTTGAGACTCAAGTTAGTAAGGAGAATATAGATGATGATGATGAAGGTGATGGACTAAACAAATTCGTTTATGAGATTAGCACTGATGATAATGATGATAATGATGAATGATGGTGATCGTAATAAAGATGATGGTAATGATGGTGAGAAGAAAGATGATGATGATGATGATTAGGCTGCTACAGCATGACCTTTTGGAGGTTTAGAAACTGATAATGTCTTCGGACCAAGTATTGATGTTCTAGAGGATTATCATCCATTACATCCTGAAGTTTAAGAGAATTACAAGAAAGAATTATATTCTTGTTAGAAACAGGTCCCATTGAAGATTCAAGATATGAATTGGGTCTATTTGATGATCCGGAAGAAGAGATTGAATACACAGACATCTTTGGAAACAGTTTAAGAGCATATTTGAAGAGATACAGTTAGAAGAAGGAGAGATAGCCAGGGTTGAGCTTTTTGATGCTCCGGCTGATTCTTCCTACAAACTGGAAAACCAGTTGTGAGGCAAGTTGGAAATATTACATTCTAAGCTCCTTCACATACTCCTGAGAAACATTTTCTTAGATACACAAAGCTAGATTCACGATATGGCAATTCAGAACATGTAATGAGTTGGGGATATGATGGAGAGAAGAAATTATACATTATGAAGAGAAAAGAGCAGGAGCCATCGAGTATTTCAAAGACGCGCATGTTTGTCACACGTTGAGGGCAGCTACTCTGTATGATATGTGAAGGGATCCATTCATTAAATCTAGCGACTATGGAAAGACTAATTGGATCTTAAATATGATATAGCGTCCAAGCAAATAGAATTTGCAGAACTTTAAGATGGCCAAGTCTAAAGTTATCTCAAATGAATCAAGGATTGATCCGAACATGAATGCTCCGATAAATATTAGAGTTTATAAGCCGCCAAAGATAGTAAAAATGATTCCCATCCATACTCTGATGCCTATAAACAGTTTATCAAAGTTGATGAGATGGGAACGTGAGAAGAAGACAAGGCATGCAGTGAATTACTGTGTTAATAAAGAATATAGATTTTTAGATCCAAATGACTTGCTAAAGTTTGAAATGATGATTTCATAAAGCTTTAGGCTTGTCCTATTGAAGTTGATGAATCTGTACATTTTGTAGCAACTCAATTTGGGTGGTTGATCAACAAAGCCCTCGAGAAACGGATGTACGCATATGGGGGAGACTACAAGTGTGCAGACGTTGACTTCTAAAGATTTGATTCATCAAGCCTAGGGCGACATTGTAGAGATTAAACTAAAAGGCTTGGGTGTAAGGATCAACAGTACAATAAGATCGATCTCACAACAATAACGCGGAATATTATCATTGTGCTATAGAAATATAGAAGATAAGAATGAACGTAAATAACTTTCAATTGTATTGTTCACTAATTTGTATCAATTACAACAAATGTGAAATCAGGAAAATGACAAAAGCTCTAGCAATTACATTAAGAACTAACTATTTATACTATTCTAAGAAGTTCTCGCATAGTTCTCGAGCGACTTCAAAGATCTCGCGCGAGAAGCAAGTTCTCGCACGGCAACTTTAGGTTCTTGCGCGACTTGACCTTGTTCATCTTGATTTGATTATCCAAGCCTTTAGGTTCAATCCCTACATCGGGAAATCAAAATCGGTTTTTGGATCTAGTCATGCGAGAACTTGTAGTTGTCGCACGAATACTTGATGTTTTCACGCGAGAACATCTATTTATTATAAATAGATGAAAAGTCCTTATCACGATCGGTTCCACATATTGTTGCACTTGATAATCAAATTAAGACAGATGTATGCATGTGTGATATCAACGAACATTAAACAAACTCAATAGAATATTATTAATCAAACGATTACAATACCAAAGGAGTTTACGTTGTTTAAGCTCTATCCACCCGAGGTGAGCTCCGATCGGGTGGCCTATCACATAATTCTCTGCTATCTGACCCTCAGAGCATTTTTACAAAATGAACACACATAATGAAATACAAAAGAAAAACATCTATATATACTATCCAGATGTTCCCGCGTGAGAACATCAAGTTCTCGCGCGAGAACATTAAGTTCTCGCGCGGCAACTTCAAGTTTTTGCACGATGAGATCTTTATCCATCATCTTGGAGTTTTCGTATCCTTGTATTTCTTGTATGATTTAAGTTTTTGCTTTTCACTTGATATTGGTTCATAAAATGCTAGTTCCTTACAATAAATGTGTTCTTTTGTTTCTTGTAACAATTGCATAAATTCCATTTTTAATCATTATCAAAAGTGGAATATAGAAGGAAAAGTTATTTGCACCGTTGTTATTTTTATCTTGTGTCTTGTGTGAGCTTGTTAACCAACCAACGTACATCCATCATCATCGAAAAAATATACCATACATATACGAACCCAACAACAATCTTAAGGTGCACTATTAGCACAACCAAAACACAATAATATCAGGGCTTACACACCACGTAAAAAGCAAATAATGAACATCATCCGGCTTAACTACAATAAAAAAAGTAAAGGAACCAAGGGAATGTGCATTAAAGTTGCAAACTGGACCAAAATGACTATCAAATGCCCACTGTATATCATCATTGAGTATAAGTATAGGAAAAGGACACTTTAATTTCAGAAAATTTAGGGTTTACAACAATGAACACCTGATAACCGCTTGAAATGTAAACATTGATTATCATAAGGGCATGAGCAACCACAAAAGCACAAAACCCAAAACATACACCGTGAGTGTTGCAACTTCATAAAAAGAACTCCCCACCAACACCAGATCTAAGATCAAAATGGCTCTTAGATGTGGCCCATCATCATTGAGCAACCCAAAACCACTAACAGACGTCCGACATAGATGGCATGCAGAGGTCACCGACAGTGGTTCTCAAGACAGAAGTAAGCGACGGTGATGGTGAAAGGAATAGAGGGGTGACCATCTGTGTTCGTCGCGACACAGACCTCACCTAAGGTGGCACACACAGACCATCAGCATTGTCTAACACGACCTTCTTAGATGGTTAGCCAACAAGAAGAATAGGACACACCACCATGCCCACATACCCCATTTACGAACCAAAAATCATTTGCCATCGCATCAAACGACAAGGATGGCCAGACTGGGACACCGACATCTTCACCAAATCTAAGAAATAAAAGGAGAAGCAATGCACCTACGGTAAAACATTAGGGTGGCGACAACACCATTTGCATTTAGATTCTAAACACCCACCGCCTAACCACCGCCAGTGACGACGAAGAGCATCGACAAGGCGACCCCTAAATCGGCAGTTACACCTACCTTCTTTCTCTCTCTATAACAGTGTGAAACACCCAAATCAAGCTATCACCTTATCAACCGCTGATAGAGAGACACAATAGCCAGTCGTAGGAGACGCAACCACCGGTAACGACGACGACCGGCGACGACCGATACCCAGGTCGTCGTCCACAACCACACACTTTCTCTCTCTCTAGAGCATATGCCCTCTGTGTGAAGGACATCGATAAGAGGGCGGTGAGTTAGTTGGCTGCATCAAATGATTGTAACTCACGCATCAAATACTTGTACACAATGATTGCATGCATTCAGTGCATAAATGCTAGTACTTAGTATGTTCATCCAATTGCTTTTTTCATATTATGTTATTTGCTAAAATTTATCTTTCATGTGTAATTTTAAAAGTAAAAACCAAAATTTAGTATCAAATTTGTAATATCTAACATGATTAGTTTTTTATTTAGAATGATATTCTTACTGTTATCATGTCATGTGGACAAATCTTATATGAACGATCTATGAATAAGTCATGCGGCATTCAAAGTTACTTTGTTAGTATGTAAAGATACGTGAAGTTAATTAACATAAACTATCAAATACGATGTCAGTTCTTAATAGTTGCTACAATCTTTCAATTCATATTCGTACTATACCTATTAATTATAGAGCTACAAAATTGAAATACAGGGTGTAAAACTTTATTTCATTTAAGAAGGCATTGCATGTGTTCAGTATTTAGAAAAGAATCTTGCCGTATTTTAATCTAAAAGAATATCGAATTTAGTTTCATGAAGCTGTTATATATTATTATACTTATAAAATGCATAAGAAAAACTATGTTCTAAGCCAATGGGTTAAATGACCAATTCAATGGTCTAGATACTTGAACTACTATGTTAATAGTATTGTTTTATTTGACATAAATTATTGAGGAATATAGTCTCATGTATTCAATAATGACAAAGACTATACCTTGGGTATACCTTCTTTCTCTGTTGTCTTAACGGGCGGCTTTGAACGAAAATATTAATTAACAGTTGATTTTCCATTTGTTTATAACATACAAAAGCATACATTAAACTACTTTTTAATAAACAACGAGGAATTAAAGATCAACGCGTTGCGGCAGAAGTCATACGACGACATTGACCTGGTTAAACTTGCATTTGCATAATTCTTGACTGAGTTAGGAGAGTGACACGAACGCGGTTAATTACGTAAGAGAAACATGTGAAGTTGCGGCAGATTGATTTTGAGCATTGAAGCATAGATAAAAATTCTGTCCTAATAATTTAAAGAAAGTAAATTAAACAAAATTTTATATAGGAAAAGTTATATAAAAAAGTAAGGAAATAAACCAAAAAAAAAATGGGGCAGCAGGTTTCGAACATGCGACACAATATGGATACAGATCTAACCTTTTGCTCCACCTGCAATAATTATTCAAAGGCAGAACACATATATTTAATGAAACGTAGTTCTAGAAAAGACCAAAAAAGAACAAAGATAATTTTTGCACCAACGAAAACTTGACACGTGGCAGGCCGGTAGGCACCCACCTACCTTTCTATTTAAGGTATAGTAATTATTTGCTCAAATGTTGTACGTCCCCCTTATGTATTTCTTAATTATGTTGATCCATAATATGCAATGATATATTTATTTTTGACGATAAAAGATACGGAAATGGGACTATTAACTTAACTTATGGCCAATTAGAAAAGATATTACTATTAGACTTTGTCTTCTAAATCAGTTAAAGAATGCAGACTACTCGCTTAAATAAGCAAAACTGGAAGTTATGTCTTTGTTTATACAAAAACATAACCTGACAAATAATAGTTGCTCTAACATGCGTTTGGTGTAGTTTTGACAATTGAAAGAATTAAAAAGTAAAATTTAGCCGGTCAAAGACGTTCGTCTCTAATCTAGCAACGCCAAGGATTCGTCAATATAGTGCAAGATCTAAGGAATACGTAAGAGTGGATCATCACTCAGAGAACCCTAAAGTTAAAAATTTCTTATGTGAGAGGACGTTATAGTCTTGAATTGTTTTTTACTTTAAACATGCCAACGAGTGATTCAATAAAACGACATTTTCTTAGTATTTGTATTTGATAGTTTTCATCTCTTGTTTTGCACAAATTAAGATTCTTTTGTTGAGATCATTATTCGTCTATCATGTCACCCAGGGCTAACAAGTGATAGTAAAGCAAATCAGATAATCAATATGTAAGTCACTGATTAAAATAATCAATGATTGAAATGTCAAGAAATTATCCCAGTGAAAAATTTTTACAACTCTAATGTCTTTTTATATAAACTATATTTTAAAAAATTATACATCGTAAAATCAATATTTTGATTATCTTCAACACAAGTAAAGTATTTATTAAGTTTTTATATAAATGATTTTTTGTGCGTAATCGCAGGGGCGTCTCAACAGCTTAAAAAAATAAGCTAGAGCTTTAGGCCCACTCATTCTAATAGGCCACTAAAAAATAAATTTTATTGTATAGCTCATTCTCGATTTAAGCCCAAAATAAACTAAATTAAAAAAACAGAATGACTGAAAGAAAAAAGAAAACCTAGGTCGGCAGGTCGTAGATCTTCAACACAGGCTATCGGTGAATTCCTAATTGGGGGTTGGAGTGGGGGAGTTGAAAGGAAGAGACGAACAAAGCCAAATGGTTAAGATGAACAACCGCGCACCCATGATTCGCTTATGATTTTGCTTGCTCCAAACGAACCGAGCCACTCAAAACTTCAATTTCTTCACTGGAATCATGAATAAGAACCCCCCCCCCCCCCCACGTTCATTTGCTTCTCTGATTTCATCCGGTGGAGTCACGATTTGCTTCTTTGATTTCGTTGCAATTAAGAAGCCTTTAAACTTCGATTTCATCTGGACATCTAGTGTAGTAACGGACTCACGATTAAGTACTAGGCTAAACGGGTTATCTGATTGATTGATTTTTTTCCTAAATAAGATAAATTGCTTAATGTATTGCTAATTGTTTTTCTTTAATTTTTTGTCCTAGGGACAAGTTGTTAATTGATAATTGTTCTAAATTTGTTTTAGTTTTGTATATGCTTATTTTTATTTGATTTGCACATTGCTAATTGTTTATTTGTTTTAGCATTTTACTTGTTATAGTTTATTAGAATATAAAATGATTGAATCAATTAGGATTTGCTTTGAATTAACTGATTTAAGAATTATGAATCAACTAGTGCTTGTGCTCCAAAACATGAGAGTTTTTAAAAAAATAAAGTTTTAAAAGGCCTCCGATTTCATCTTTGCTTTAGGCCTCTAAAAACGTTGAGACGCCCCTGCGTAATCGCAGTGTGATTCCCATTATCTAATGGTTTTTAGTGACACCCTCCCTCTCATAGACTTGTCAATGATAATTCAGTGACACCCTCACCTCCCCTCTCTCTCTCTCTCTCTCTCTCCTCCCCCCCCCCCCCCCCAACCAACCAAAAAAAAAAGAAAAAAAAACCCACACACATACTTCAAAGTGATGTTTTTAAGTTCTAGAAACTACACGTTGATAAGGATGTTTTAAAAAAAATATTATTGTTAAAAGAAACATAGCGTGATTTTAAATGTAGGGTAATAAGTAGTGTGATTAAATACTATCTAATAAACAACGTGGTTTTTTCAACGGCAAACATATGACCAGATTTCAAATTATAGGTGTTATTGCCTACTTGTTCGTTTTCTAGCCGTGACCGCAACCCCACCCTCCCCCCCCACCCCAGTAGAAAACCAATCACTGAAAAAACTCACTAGCTCAACCATGAGCATTTTTATTCGGAGTGAGCTTTGAACCCAAGATCTTTTCATATTTACATGTCTTAGGTATCTCATCTTAACCATTTGGGTTAAACATTATCGGTTAAAATAATGTGGTTAAAGGGCAATAGATAACATGATGGTAGCATAAATTTGTCTTTGCCAATGGCCAATAACACGTCGAATAATTATTGTTTCTTACGTTTAACATGGTAAAACCACTTGAAACAGTATTTACCCACTAAACATATTTCTAACAAATTTTCTTTCCTTTTCTTAAATATTGTTCCTATTAGAGGTGCAAAACACTGGAGCCGAACACTAACACACTTAGTCTTGAGCTTAACTCATTTTGACATAAGAGAATTCGAGTTTGAGCTTCGCTTGTTTAAAGTTTTATTTTTAAAACATGAGCTTGACTTAAGTGGTTTTCTATCGTAGTTCCTCTAAAGTTTGTTTTATCATGATCCATTATGCTATGCATTAGCTTATGTTCTTTACGAGTAGAAAATAGACCGCGTTGCGACGGGTGGGGGGCGTAAAACCATGACAAGTAACACCAATATCACATTATAGTTAACGACCGCCAACACCGAAAAATCTTGCATTAAAATACTTAAAAAATAAAAAAGTAAAATGAACAAAACGTAGACGTAAAAACAATGAACCACGTACGTGAAATGTAAAAACAGTAAAAGGCATAGTCGATCTAGGGTTCGCATGTTGCAAGAGGGCCGTTAAACGGGAAAAAATTTGCGTAATAACATTGAAGCACACCCCGCACGTTACACCATGTAAACTCTCAAAATCTAGACCGAGATGTAAAACGAAAAATTTCTAAAAGATGAAAAGTCTAGGATCAAAGTTGAAAAATATAAAGATTAAATTGTAAAAGATGTAAAAAATATTGGGTTTATAATAGAAAAAAATAAACAAAAAACAAAATATATGTACAACATCTGATGCACATAGTACTTTAACCAAAGCAACCTTAAGTTGGTAATTAGTATATATTAAACTAGACTAACCACCCGCGTGTTACACGGGTTGAAAAAATTAAAGTAAATATAAATAAAAACATAAATTATCAATTACTATTAATTAGTTTGTAATATATACACATGTGAAGATAAATTAAATAGATATGTATACATGTAAATTATATAAAATAATTAAATACATAGAAAAATAATATTAATGTTTTCAATTTCTAAAATATTTTTTATACAAATCTTTAATCAGATTTTCTTAACAATTTCCCAAACTTAAAAAAACCATTTTTTCAGAATATTCTCATGTATTATAAAAAAAAGAATAGAATTAAAAAAAGTATATGTTTTATAAGATAAATTTCATAAAATATATTCATTAAATAACCGTTCACTATTTTTTATGTTTTAGAATGTCAAAACTTTTACTTTTTATCGTATTGGATTAACTCACTTTTAGCAATCCAAAAAAATAAAGTTTTCATGTGTGAATATTTACTTTTTCAATTTTATTTCAGTTTAATCATTAGTTCATAACGTTTCCAAATATAGAAATTGGTCTCTGCTTAATAAAATTCGATTAGTTGAATAATAAAAAACTGGTTTTGATTCATGTAAAAATAGTTATATAATGGTTTATAATGTATGTAAATATTATATGATATTGTTTAAATATAGAACATTTTTAAAATTTTAATTTGTAATTCAAAATCTTAGATTGTTATTATTAGAAAATAATTTTAATATTCAAATTGTTTGTTTTAAATTTTAAATTTTAACTAATGTAGTTAGTTATTTTTTGTATTAAATTTTTGATTGAATAGTAGATTAAATTTAAAATTTGAAGTTTTTAAATTTATATTTCAATCATTACATTTAAATTCTAATTTTAGAATCTTGTTTAATTAGACGTTAATACTATTTAAATAACATCTACAAGTTTCCATTTATAACCATATATTGCTAATATTATGCCATGTGGCAATTGTATGCTATGAAAATGTCATGTGGCAACACAATACTTCAAATTGTGTCACATGGCTAAACCCCTTTCATTTATTATATATAAAAATAAAGATAAGGAGAAATGATATAGAAATTGGGGAACTAAATTCAAATATGTTGTATACAAAAAGAACTAGAGAACTGTTCAAATAAAAAGTATTCTAAGACTAAACAATATAAGAATGATTAAGATTTTAACACGTGTCCTTTTGATCAAAATTAAGTGGTTGACAAAAATGTTAATGTTTCACCTACTCAAGTTCCACCTTTTTTAAAACATTCCTAATTTATACATATAACATTATTTTTTTTAAATTACACTATAAAACAAGGATTTTTTTAATTCTTTAAAACGCATATAGTGTTGATTTAAAAAAACGAAGTTTTTTTTTCATGTTTTCAACTCATTGTGTAATTTCATCAAGTAATTGTGTAATATTCTTAATTGATGAGCATTACACAATTATCTGATAAGAGATACTCAATGAACTTGAAACATAAAAAGTTTATATTTCTCATTATTGTGTTAATTCGAAAATCATCATTTTAAAAAACACAATAGTCAACATTAAACACAATATGCAACACAATGATCAGCACTGGACTCTATGATTAGCAATAGATGCAATTAACTCTTTGAAGAGGAATACACAATTACAAAATTAGGATTACATAATAAACTGAAAAACATAAAAAATTACATTTTTGGCATTGTGTTTTTTGAAAATCATAATTTTAAAAGACATAATGCATAATAAGTAGTCAACATTAGACAGAAAGGGTAACACAATGACCAACAATATACTCGATATTAAACAATAGACACAATGAGCTGCTTGACGAGAATTACACAATAACATGATCCGGATTACACAATAAACTGGAAATTGCATATAAAAATTACATTTTCAGTATTGTGTTATTTGAAAATCATCATATTAAAAGCACAATGATTAACATAAGACACAATGGGTAATACAATGACTAGCACTAAACTTAGAGCGTGTTTGGTATGTAGGAATTCAATGAAATTTAATGAAATTAGAATTTGAATTCCATGGGCCATTAAAGTTAGTAGTAATTCATTGGAATTAGATTTTGAATTTCATTGTTAACATGTTTGTTTGCGAAAGGAATTGTAGTTGGAATTGCAATTAATTCCCTCAAATTCTTAGCATGTTTGGTTGCGAACGGAATTTGAATTTTGTGACCGCCGCCGTCCGCCGCCCGCCCCCCGATCACTGATCGCCGCCACCCGACCTCCGACCGCCGACTTCCAACGGCCGACCACCACCCCGACCTTTGACCACCGCCCCCCTCGATCGCCGATGGTCGCGGATCGCTGCTGTAGCCTCTTACCGCTGCCGCCGAACGCCACCTCCGACGGTCGAAAGTCACCGCTAACCGCACCCGCTGCCTACAAACGCTTGTTTCCACCGACCGTGAATGCGGTCGACTACCTCTCTTCGTCGCCAACTCGCGTCGGTTTTAGACGTACTCGAGGCGCCTGTTAGTTCTCGGCTTCGGGCGTTATCAGTTGGTGACGGCGGTAGGACCAATTTTCGGCAATGGGCACGGTTAGTGGTTGCCATCGATTGTCAGCGATGATGGCAGAGGCAGTCAGTGGTATGTAGCGGTGATGATCCATGGTCGTGGAGGTGGTGGTGGTTTGCAATGAGTGATAAATTTCAATTACTTTATAAGTGTGTTGTCACTAAAAATACATTTGGAATTCAACTTTCCTTTATAGATTCCAATTAACTTGAATTCCAAATCCTTGGGAATTATAATGAATTTCAAATACTATTTTTTCTAATTTCAATTCAAATTTCAATTTCAATTCCAATTCTAACAAATTTCGCGAACCAAACGCCACTTAGTGATTAGCAATAACACAATGAGTTACTTGATAAGGATTACACAATAAATTGATCAAGATTACACAATGAATTGAAAACATAAAAAAATTACATTTTTAGCATTCTGTTATTTGAAAATCATCGTTTTAAAAAAACCAAATATAAAAAGGTCAACATTAGGCACAATGATCTGATTAATATTATACAATAGCTGATAAATATTATACAATAAGTTGATATTATACAATTAGCTAATGAATATTACACAATGACTTGAAATAACATGAAAAAAACTTCGTTTTTATGTGTCAAAATTATAGGCGTTTTAAAGATTAAAAAATGTTTGTTTTTATGGTGTATTTTTTTCAAAAAAGTAATATTATATGTAAATTTATGAGCACTTGAAAAAAAGGTGAACTTGAAAATATAATTAAGATTAAAATACCATTAGTTTATCATTTAAAGTTTTAATTCATTACCATTGTGACACCAAATTTTTTTAACACTTGGATCTAAGATCTAATTAATAATAATACTTATCACCCTTTTTAATTTTTTCTCATTTTTTTACAACAATCCCACCCAAAAAATTAAAGTCACTTTACAGAATGATAAGTAAATACAATATTTTTGTTGTTTAATTACGGTCATTGTGAAAGAAGAGGAAATTTAGATTTATAGTCATTATATAAATTATGTAGGTACGTTTGTAACGAATGAAGATAAAGTTACTTTTATAGATAACTAGGTAATGTATCTCTCACCTTAGACAAGTTGTTTTTCATATTCACACATCTAGGAAGTGTTAATAGTGCTTTATATTAAAAAGAGTAAATTATATTTTTGTCGTTTGAGTTTACTTTAAATTTTATTTTCCGTCATTATACTAAAAACACACGTTGAGTGTTGATGATAATCAAAATCTTATAAGAAGAAACTAAATCATTTAAAAAAATAATGCAGACCTAGTTGATAAAAATAAAAATGAAGCAACCGCATTGAAACCGTTAAAAGTAACGGAAGACAAGACAATTAATCAAAGAGAAAAAGAATTTAAAAGAATCAATTTAAAAGGTTAAAGGAAAAAAATAATAAGGATGAGTTCAAATACAAAGCTTTTTAAAACTAAAAAATGTAAAAATATTAATACGTTGACACGTGTCATTTTGATCAAAATTAGTTTGGGGAAAAATTGGTAATGTCCCCCATTTCAAAATTCCACTTTTTTTAAACATTCGAAACTTTTACATACGATATTATTGTTTTAAAAAAAATTACACCATAAAAACGAGTCTTTTTTTTAATCTTTAAAAGAGTACAATGTGATACAAAAAATAAAGTTTTTTCTTTAACTCATTGTATAATTTTGTCAAGTTATTTTGTAATCTTTTGAATTGATTAAGATTACACAATCATCTGATCAGTAATAAATAATTAAGTTGAAGCATAAAAAGTTTACACAATAACCAGCAATAGACTCGATTATTAGCAATCGACACAATGAGCTGTATGCCGAGAATTACAGATTGTCATGATTAACATTACATAATGAACTTAAAAATGTTAAAAAATTCTATTTTTACCATTATGTTATTTGAAAATTATTATTTTAAAAAGCACAACACATAAAACAATAGTCAATATTAGACACAATAACATAATGACCAATACTAGACTCGATTAGATGAGGAATACAAATGAACTTCTGTAACACCCGGTTATTTTTTTAAGTCAAGGAAAAAAGAAGAAGGAAGAAGAAGAAAGAAAAGAAATAAAGTCCAAGTTGAGGGACCACTCTTGCCAAAAGGACAAAATCTTTGGAAGAGTGGGTGTAAAAGGGGGCATGGCTGCCCATTACCCCCTTCCATACTCATTTCAATCGGCCAAGAGAGGGAGAAAGGGAGAAAAGGGCAAAAGCTAGGGTTTCTTGAGAATCAAGGTGCAAAAGTCGAAGTCAAGCGGGTTTGTGAGAAGCTCTACCAGAAGAGGCTGTTAATGTGAGTTCTAGGACCCCTCTTTTATACGTTTTTGACTGATTTTGGGGCTGGAGCACATAGCAAACTGATTTTTGGTTATGTATGTGTTGAACCCGTTTGTGTGTGGTGTGCTAACGGGTGGGACGTGTGTTTGGGCTTGTGATGCTTGAATGATGTTATGGTTGTGTTTCTAAGGCTTAGGATGGTTGGTTTAAGCTTAGAACGGGTTAGAGAGGGCTTGGGGACCGAGATCTGCAGTTAGGGTTCGAAGAGGGCTGCTTTCTGCACCCAGCTAGGGCTCATGCGACTAGAAGCCATGAGACCGAATGGCATGCGACTGGAGGCCATACGGTCGAATGGCATGCGACTGAAGTCCATGAGCTTGAATGGCATGCGACTGAAGCCCATGCGCCTGAAGGCATGCGACTGAAGGCCATACGCATGGATGTCATGCGACTAAAGGCCATACGTATGGAAGTTATGCGATTGAAGGCTATGCGACTAACAATCCATACGCCTAAGTGTTCATTTGCTCCATAAAGTCCATACGCCTAAGTGTTCATTCGCCCCATAGTGTTCATACGCTTAAGTGTCCTCATGCGCCTGGAAGGCCATGCGACTGAATAGTGCCCATACGCCCAAATAAGGCTCATGCGCCTGAAAGAACTTAGTTTATTTTCTGACTTTCGGGGGAAAGAGTTGATGTAGGCTTTGACTTGGGAGATTCCCGGGGGTTTACGTAAGTTTACTTTTGAGGTCATAGATGTTATGATGGGCATGTATGATGTAGGATTGGTGCTTATGCATGATGGTATGTATGTGGTATGTTATGTATGTATGTATGTATGATGGTGCCTTGTATGGTGATGTTGTATGTTTATATTCTTGTTCCTTGTTATGTATGATTATTTTTCCCGTGGCTTTACGTTAAATGTTAATGAATGAAATGAAAAGTATTATCTAACGTAAAGTGGAAGATAATGAAAAGAGGAACGAAATGAAAGAATGCATGCATTAATGAATGAACGAAAGTAAGAAAGGCTTGCAAGCAAATGTATGGATGTTCACACCCAATGAAGGGTGTTCGCTCAACCGTGTGCGGGTTAGCTACCCCGGAAGGATGCACACTGGGGCTTGATCCGTGTGATTAAGCAAATGTATGGAGGTTCACACCTAATGAAGGGTGTTAGCTCAACTGTGTGCAGGTTAATTACCTCAGAAGGATGCACATTGAGGTTCAATCCTTGTGATTGACCATATGTATGGGACCCTTGTCGCTTACCCTAGGTATTGGAGTAAGCTTCGTGCACAATGTTCGGGGTCTATGAAAGACCTCAGGCCTAGTACCCGCTATATGCATGACGGTGGGGTAAGCACATGGCATTGGTTCGAACGAAAGTAATGATTTAATGACAAATGTACGAATTGAACGAACGGATAATGAAGATAATAATGATATACCTATGTGTATGTATAGTGCATGATCATGTACGATTGTAAAGAACGGTTTTAAACGAAAGATAAAGTATGTTTTATTATAAAACTAGAACTCACTCAGCAACGCTGACTTTTATGTGTTTCCAGTTGGCAGGTGAGTATTGCTGAGGATGGCGCGGGGCAGCTACTTGGCATTTTTGGATGGCATTCTTTTGTTTAATGTTTTTGCATTGTAATGCGAACAACTGATGTTTTGTAACGAATGTTGTATTAACTTGCAAAAACATTTATAATGAAACAATGGTTCTAATGTTTACGCTGCAATGTTTTCTTTAAGTTAATGAAGCTATTTGTTTTATGTGTGATGATTGGTCAGCTGTAAGCGTTCCGGGAACGGGGCCTTACAAGTTGGTATCAGAGCCAAAGTT
Source organism: Flaveria ramosissima (assembly GCA_025215565.1). NCBI lineage: Eukaryota > Viridiplantae > Streptophyta > Magnoliopsida > Asterales > Asteraceae > Flaveria > Flaveria ramosissima. The sequence goes on from CM046035.1 coordinate 12,949,419, forward strand.
TAAGTGAAACAGGTAAATTTTCAAAATAAACCTTAACTTAAATCTGGAAATGGGACGGAAAGGGAAGGGATGCCAATCTGAGTAGCTGCGTGCCATCAGGTATTTTCTTAATGTTAATCGGTATTACGTGCGAATGTTATGTGGTTTATGTGTTGCTTGTAGATTTAGATACTGATGTAGTCAGAAGAGGTAATGCTCGGGGTATGAAGAGTAAAGTAAGTGGCTAATCATAACTGGCCACTGTAATTAGGGACTTACTATACTTGACATAAACTGAGATGTTTCCTTAAATAACCATGTTGGTGTTTGAATCTTTTAGTGTGTTAGAGGATGGCCGGTGGTAGATAATCTAAAGCTTCACGTGGTGGAGGTCGTGGTGGAAGTGGTGCTGAACCGCGTCCCAAAAAAGGAAGACCTAGAGTCGAAAAGGTGGTTCAAGAAGAACCCGAGACCTCTCATCAGGAGGGCGGTGATGAGAGTGCTAATTTGAGAGCCTCAGTAAAGGAGGCTGTTATGGAATAAAGAGAGGGAAAGCAAAGGAACAGGTACGTGGGAGGACAAGAGAGGCCGGAGACTGAAACGGTTCTCTCCGATGATGAAGAAGAGGAAGAGGAGCCTGCGCCAGAGGCGGCACGAGGCTGCAATTAGGGGGCATTTCAAAGATGCAAGCCCCCTACTTTTGATGGTAACGGTACTGCTGCTGCTGCTCACCGGTGGGTGAGGGAGATGGAGGTTGTCCTTGATATCAGCGAGTGTCAGGAAGACCAGAAGGTGAAGTTTGCTGCCCACTCGTTTGTGGACTCGGCTATGTGTTGGTAGGACAATATTGTCCAAGCCGAGGGTAGTCGGGCAATTGGAAGAATGAGGTGGACTGAGTTAAAGAAGCTGGGAATTCAGGAGTTCTGTCCTCACCGGGAGATGGATAAGGTGGAAAGGGAGTTCCTGCAGCTGGAGGCGGGAACGATGACACATCAACAATACACCACGAAGTTTAATGAGATGGCACGGTTGGTGCCAGATCATGTGACACCCTTGTCACGAAAGATTAAGCAGTATATTCAGGGCTTGCCGGCGAATATACGTAGGCACATAATCGCTGCCCGACCGAGCACGTTTAGGTCGGCGGTTGATTTGGCAGGAAGGTAGTATGACGAGTGAGAGGTGGTGGTGGCTGAGGTGAGCAAGAAGGGTGGTGGTGACCGGAACTGGAATGGGAAAAGGTTTGGTCGGGGAGGTGCCCCGACGAGTAACAAGAGTCCACGGGTGGATGACCGTCGTGTGGTCACATCTGGTGCAGGGTTGAAGAAGTGTGGCAAATATGGAAAGGAGCATACCGGCGAGTGTAGGTGGGGATCGAACGTGTGCTTCAAGTGTGGGAAACCTGGTCATATGGCGAGGGAATGCAAAGCAGGGAGATGTTTTAACTGTGGCGGGGAGGGCCACATGAGTAGGGATTGGAAGAGGCCAAGGGCGGAAGGTTCGGGGGTGAAGAAAGCTGGAGGGGAAGGACAGAAGGCGAGCGCCCGAGCATTCACGATGACGCAGGAGGAGGCTAGGACGGACCCTGATGTCGTGTCAGGTACGTTTCTAGTAAACCAAACTTTACCCTCAATGTTATTCGATGGTGCTAGTAAGAGTTTTATTTCTGCTGCATTCTGTGCTAAACTGCCTGTTAGTAGTAGGAGTGTAGAAGCGCCCTTTAATGTAGAAACTACCATAGGTAAGTCTACCAGGATTTTTGAGATGATAGAAGGTTGTGACGTGGAATTAGAAGGTCACAAGTTTCCTGTTTGACGTGCTCCTAGGAATGGATTGGTTAGCGGACTACGAGGCGAACATTGTGTGTCGCAAGAAGATGATTTGTTTGACAGCGCCTGACGGGAGTTCGGTGACGGTTTATGGTGATCGGGTCACTACGATTCCAAAAGTGATTTCAATGGCGGTGGCGGGAAAGTGTATGAGGCGTGGATGTAGTGCTTACTTGGCCTATGTAAAGGATGTGGATACGCCAACACCACAACTGTCCGATGTACCGGTTGTGTGTGACTTTCCAGATGTATTTCCCGAAGACTTACCAGGGGTGCCACCTAACCGAGAGATCGAGTTTCAGATTGATTTGATACCAGGTGCTCAACTTGTTGCCAAGGCACCGTATAGGTTGGCTTCGACGGAGATGAAGGAGTTGATGGAGCAATTACAAGAGCTGCTTGATAAGGGGTTCATTAGACCGAGTATCTCTCCTTGGGGTGCTTCAGTCTTATTCGTGAAGAAGAAGGATGATAGTATGAGGATGTGTATAGACTACCGTGAGCTGAACAAGTTGACAGTAAAGAATCGGTACCCCTTACCAAGGATTGATGATCTGTTTGATCAGCTTCAAGGTGCCAGTTGGTTCTCAAGGATAGATGTGACATCCGTCACCTTAAGGTCCGTCAATTAACGTGTTTGCCCGTTACCTATTCTTTGATCGATCATTCCTCATCTTTGTTTGACTCTTTATGTGGATATCATGTGTGCATTATTATCGTTGTGTGTGTGTTCGTTATAACCATGTGTTAACCTTAAAAGACTTTTTAAAACCCTCATTTTAGAAACCGTCAAATATATCATTTTATATATATATTAAATGTTTTTAACATAACCATTTCTTAAGTCATAACAACATTAAATGTACTTTTACAATTAATATAAAACATCTAATAAAGTCGTTTTTCAACCGAACCAAATTGGGAAAGCTCGGGGGTTAAGTGCAGGGACTAAACTTGTAATTTTGCAAACTTGAGCTGGGTATAAATACCCTCTTACCAGCCCTAAGCCTTCACATTCACCATCTTCTTCATCTTCATCCTCTACACACACAAAATCACCATTCTAGCACCAAATCCAACCCGAGAGGTCTTGTTTTCTTCGTCTTGACACCATCTACAGCTTAGACTACTCCTTTCTAGCAGGTAGTTGTCTTTGGTTGTCCGTTTTCTAGCCTTTTCACGGCTGTCCAAAACTAGGGTTTCGGGTGTTCGGGTTCAACCCGAACACACAAGGTCGTATGGGTGCGTGTGAGGTCTTTTTGCTTGTGTTTCATGTTTGTGTATGTTTGTTGAGTGTTTCTGGAGGTCCTTGTGGTGTAAAACCCGTGTTTAGAGCAGCTCGGGGGCTGCTCATCCCGACCACAGTCGCGATTCTGCAGATCAGGCGACTGGGTCAACCATGCGATTGAGCCGTGCGACTGTGTGGGTCGTGCGACTGGATCACGCGTCTGAGTCAATCGCGCGACTGAGTTGTGCGACTAGGCATGTCGTGCGACTGAGTTATGCGACTGAGTGTCTGTATGCGATTGAGTCATGCGTGCGAATGAGTGTATGCTATTGAGTCATGCGATTGAGTGATTGTGTGCGATTGAGTCAGGTGACCGACTGAATGTGTGCGAATGTGCGTGATTCGCACGACTAGAGTCCAATCGCACGAATGAAGGTTCAGTCGTATGAAAGTAGCTAATTCGCACGATTGAATGTTGATTCGTGCGTATGGAGGTTGAGTCGTGCGATTGGGTGTTGTGTGGTACGACTGAAGGCCAGTCATACGAATGAAGGCTCAATCGTACGAATGAAGCTGATTCGCACGATTGAGGGTTGATTCGCACGAATGGAGGTTGAGTCGTGCGTCTGGCCTTGTTATGCGACTGAAATTGTTGTGTTTGATCCCCTTGTGCGTGGTGTGAGTATGACGTGTGATGTTGAGGTAACATTAACATAATAAGCCATTGTTCGGCCACAAAGATTAAAGTCAACGCGAAAAGGGCACACATACTATTTTAAACAAATTTAAACCAACGCTTTACAACGATCAATTGACTTATAACTATTGACACTTATTCAATGCTTCTTCAATAACAATGAGACTTTTACTTAAATATCATCAGCAATGGCGACAATGTCTTGTACTTGGATCTACATAAGATCTAGTACGTGTGTCAGTTTGTGTGTGTTATACGCAACCCAGCCGATACGACCCGAACCGACCCATCATTATTACGCGCTTATCATATCATATCATTAATGCTTTACAATAACTGTCAGTAGGTGTTTGATTGTTTATTTGCTTCAACATTTGGGATACATTGCTCATACATACTTACCACCTAACAAGTGAGTTTCGTAGCCCCTTTTTACGCTTATACAATATTTCAATCATTTACAACTTGGGGGAAAAGTATGCTTACTCATTTTCAATGCTGTACAACTTACATACATTTTACATACAAGGAATCAACGTGATACTGTGTTGCGAGTACTATTTGATACATGCTTGGGTCTGCTGTGTGGTTCTATCTTTGCAACTATTTAATTCCAGTGTGGGAACCGACGGTTAGGTATTGGTAGTACTACTGGGTTGACACCCCCACCCTTGTTCGATGGTATACTAGTTGGTACTATCAGTGGCCAGGAACGGGCCCTTGGGTGAATATATGCCGACAATTTATTTGTGTACGTTGCTAGGTTTGGTTGCAAAGCTCATGTCATGTGAATTTACTTGTGTATATAACTGTATTCACGGTATTCCATTTCGCTTACATTATACAGCATCACTTACATTTTTATTACATAAACCTGCGAGCTCACCAACAATTATGTTGACCGTTTTAAGCATATCTTTTCAGGTGATCATGCAAGTCCAGGAATCTAGGTGTGCTGCCTTAGTGGAGATCCTAGGATGCATTTTGGGACTTAACATGCTTTGATAAACAATCTTTCGAACAATGTTAACGCTTGTAAACAATTATCATCTTTTGAAACTTGTTCCCGGGTTGTGGGAATTAACATTTACAATTTCATCTTATGTGAATATGTGTATCTTTATCATGTTGCTTATGGCTATGTTGTCGTGAACAATGACTAAACACGACACAAGTCCCCTTGTTGTCGGGTGTCGTCATGACACGCATGTCATCATTTATTATATTGCTCTCTATCGCTTACCATGTGTTATGACGATCCTGGTCTCGTTACATCCCCGTGTTTCCGCTTTTAGCGGGGGTGTGACAATAGATCTTCGATCGGGCTACCATCAGCTGAAGGTGAAATAGCAGGATATCCCTAAAATAGCTTTTCACACGCGTTATGGTCACTACGAGTTTCTCGTTATGTCATTTGGTTTGACTAACACGCCAGCTGCTTTTATGGACTTGATGAATCGAGTGTGTCGGCCGATGTTGGATAAATCAGTGATCGTGTTTATTGATGATATCCTGATCTATTCGAGGAGCGAGAATGAGCATGCTGGTCACATTTGAGAGGTGTTGGAGACGTTGAGGAGGGAGAAGTTGTATGCTAAATTCTCCAAGTGCGCGTTCAGGTTGCGTGAGATTTAGTTTTTGGGTCACGTGGTGAATCCCGAGGGGATTATGGTGGATTCGACAAAGGTGGAGGAGGTGATGCAATGGAAGTCTCCAAAGACGCCATCCGAGATTTGTAGTTTCTTGGGTTTGGCGGGCTATTACCAAAGGTTTATTCAAGACTTCTCTAAAATCGCTTCTCCACTAACCAAGTTGACTCGTAAGGATGTAAAGTATGTATGGGGTCAAACTCAGGAGAAGGCGTTCGAGGAATTAAGGCGAGATTGACTAAAGCTCCTGTTTTTTTGTTACCCGATGGAAGCGAAGATTTGGTGGTTTATTCAGATGCTTCCTACTCGAGGTTGGGATGTGTGTTAATGCAGAGAGGAAAGGTTATAGCCTATGCATCCAGACAGTTGAAGGTTCATGATGTTAACTATCCTACTCATGACTTAGAGCTAGCAGCCATGGTCTTTGTGTTAAAGATTTGGAGGCACTACCTGTATGGGACGAAGTGCACCATATTCACTGACCACAAGAGCTTGAAGTATTTCTTCGAGCAGAAGGACTTGAACATGAGGCAGAGGAGATGGTTAGAGGTCATAAAAGACTATCATTGCGAGATCCATTACCATCCGGGTAAAGCCAACGTGGTGGCGGATGCCCTTAGCCGAAAGGAGAGACCCGAGCCGATTCAGGTGAAAGCTTACTAGTTGATCATGACCTCGGATGTGATGAAGCAAGTTAAGGAGTATCAGGATGAGGCATTGAAAGAAGATCATCTTAACTCTGAAAGAATGAGAGGTCTGGTTGCGGAGTTGGGTGGAAACACACTCGGTGTTAGAACTCGATTCAGGCGGATAGGGATTCCTCGTTTTGGGGATCTACGTGTGAAGATCATGGATGAAGCTCATAATACTCGATACTCTATTCATCCCGGTGCTACAAAGATGTACCAAGACATGAAGAAAGATTATTGGTGGCCGGGTATTAAGCGTGATATGATGGAGTATGTGAGTAAATGCCTTACTTGTTTACAAGTGAAGGCCGAGCACCAAAAGCCGTATGGGAAGATCCAAACTTTGGATATACCGGAGTGGAAGTGGGAGCACATCACCATGGATTTTATTACAAAGTTGTCGCGTACTGCGCGAGGGTATGATCCTTTAAGGGTGATTGTTGATCGTTTGACAAAGAGTGCTCACTTCCTACCGATTCGCGAGACGTATTCATCTGAGAGGTTGGCGGATCTGTTCATTATGGAGATTGTGACTCGTCATGGTGTGTCGGTGTCTATTGTGTCTGATCGTGACACCGGGTTTACATCTAAATTTTGGAAGAAATTCCACGACGCAATGGGGACGAGGTTACATATTAGCACGGCTTATCATCCTCAGACGGATGGTCAACCAGAAAGGACGATTCAGACGCTGGAGGATATGCTTCGGGCATGCGTCATTGATTTTGGAGGAAGATGGGATGACCACTTACCGTTAGCCAAGTTCTCATATAACAACAGTAGGAGATGTAGAACCCCTGTTTGTTGGGGTGATATTGGTCAGAAGGAGTTGGGGAGCGTCGAGGTGATCGAGGCTACGACTAAGAAGCTGGAAAGGATCAAGGCCTTCATGAAGACAGCCAAAGATAGACAGAAGTTGTATGCTGATAAGAGACGTAGACCGATTGAGTTCCAGGTGGGTGATAGAGTCATGTTGAAAGTCTCACCTTGGAAGGGTATCATTCGGTTCAGAAAGCGGGGCAAGTTGAGCCCGAGATACATAGGGCCTTTCCGAATCATTGCTCGAGTAGGAGAGGTGGCCTATAGATTAGAATTACCAGAGGAGCTAAGTGGAATTCACCCGACATTCCATGTATCTCATCTGAGGAAATGCTTAGCAGACGAGGGTATGATTTTTCCTTTGGAGGATATCGAGGTAGATGAACGGCTCAATTATGTGGAGCAACCAGTGGCGATCATCGATCGTAAAGAGAAGAGGTTAAGGAATAAAGTGGTTCCTCTTGTGCGTGTACAGTGGAAGCACAGAAAGGGATCAGAGTCTACGTGGGAGACTGAAGAAGAGATGAGACAACATTACCCACAATTGTTCGAGGAATAACAAGTTTTGGGAACGAAACCTATATAAGGGGGGTGGACTTGTAACACCCGATTATTTTTTAAGTCAAGGAAAGAAGAAGAAGGAAGAAAAAGAAAGAAAAGAAATAAAGTCCAAGTTGAGGGACCACTCTTGCCAAAAGGACAAAATCTTTGGAAGAGTGGGTGTAAAAGGGGGCATTGCTGCCCATTCCCCCTTCCATACTCATTTTAATCGGCCAAGAGAGGGAGAAAGGGAGAAAAGGGGAAAAGCTAGGGTTTCTTGAGAATCAAGGTGCAAAAGTCGAAGTCAAGCGGGTTTGTGAGAAACTCTACCCAAAGAGGCTGTTAATGTGAGTTCTAGGACCCCTCTTTTACATGTTTTTGACTGATTTTGGGGCTGGAGCATATAGCAAACTGGTTTTGGTTGTGTGGGTGTTGAACCCGTTTGTGTGTGTTTGTGTGTGGTGTGCTAACGGGTGGGACGTGTGTTTGGGATTGTGATGCTTGAATGATGTTATGGTTGTGTTTCTAAGGCTTGGGATGGTTGGTTTAAGCTTAGAATGGGTTAGAGAGGGCTTGGCGACCGAGATCTGCAGTTAGGGTTCGAAGGGGGCTGCTTTCTGCACCCAGCTAGGGCTCATGCGACTGGAAGCCATGAGACCGAATGGCATGCGACTGGAGGCCATACGGCCGAATGGCATGCGACTGAAGTCCATGCGCCTGAATGGCATGCGACTGAAGCCCATGCGCCTGAAGTCATGCGACTGAAGGCCATACGCATGGAAGTCATGCGACTGATGGCCATACGCATGAAAGTTATGTGATTGAAGGCTATGCGACTAAGAGTCCATACGCCTAAGTGTTCATTCGCCCCATAGAGTCCATACGCCTAAATGTTCATTCGCCCCTTAGTGTCCATACGCCTAAGTGTCCTCATGCGCCTGGGAGGCCATGCGACTGAATAGTTCCTATACGCCCAAATAGGGCTCATGCGCCTGAAAGAACTTAGTTTATTTTCTGACTTTCGGGGGAAAGAGTTGATGTAGGCTTTGACTTGGGAGATTCCCGGGGGTTTATGTAAGTTGACTTTTGAGGTCATAGATGTTATGATGGGCATGTATGATGTATGATTGGTGCTTATGCATGATGGTATGTATGTGGTATGTTATGTATGTATGTATGTATGATGGTGCCTTGTATGGTGATGTTGTATGTTTATATTCCTGTTCCTTGTTATGTATGGTTATTTTTCCCGTGGCTTTACGTTGAATGTTAATGAATGAAATGAAAAGTATTATCTAACGTAAAGTGGAAGATAATAAAAAGAGGAACGAAATGAAAGAATGCATGCATTAATGAATGAATGAAAGTAAGAAAGGCTTGCAAGCAAATGTATGGAGGTTCACACCCAATGAAGGGTGTTAGCTCAACCGTGTGTGGGTTAGCTACCCCGGAAGGATGCACACTGTGGCTTGATCCGTGTGATTAAGCAAATGTATGGAGGTTCACACCCAATGAAGGGTGTTATCTCAACTGTGTGCAGGTTAATTACCCCAGAAGGATACACACTGGGGTTCAATCCTTGTGATTGACCATATGTATTGGACCCTTGTCGCTTACCCTAGGTACTGGAGTCAGCTTCGTGCACAATGTTCGGGGTCTATGAAAGACCTCAGGCCCAGTACCCGCTTTGTGCATGACGGTGGGGTAAGCACGTGGCATTGGTTCGAACGGAAGTAATGATTTAATGAAGAATGTACGAATTGAACGAACGGATAATGAAGATAATAATGATATACCTGTGTGTATGTATAGTGCATGATCACGTACGATTGTAAAGAATGGTTTTAAACGAATGATAAATTATGTTTTATTATAAAACTAGAACTCACTCAGCAACGCTGACTTTTATGTGTTTCCAGTTGGTAGGTGAGCATTGCTGAGGATGGCGCGGGGCAGCTACTTGGCATTTTTTGATGGCATTCTTTTGTTTAATGTTTTTGCATTTAATGCGAACAAACGATGTTTTCTAACGAATGTTGTATTAACTTGCAAAAGCATTTATAATGAAACGATGGTTTTAATGATTCTGGTGCAATGTTTTCTTTAAGTTAATGAACCTATATGTTTTATATGCGATGATTGGCCAGCTGTAAGCGTGTCGGGAACGGGGCCTTACAACTTCAAACATAAAAGTTTACATTTTTTATTATTGTGCTATTCAAAAATCATTATTTTAAAAAACATAATGCATAACACAATGGCTAAAATTAGACAAAATTGATAACAAAATGATCAGTACTAGAATCAATGATTAGCAACTGACACAATAAGTTGCTTGACGAGGATTACACAATGACCTGATTAGTATTACACAATAAATTTGAAAAAAACATAAAAAATTACATTTTAAATATTGTGTTATTTGCCCTTTTAAAAAACACATTACAAAACAAAAATAGTCAACGTTAGACACAATTATAACACAATGACCAATGCTAGACTCAATAATTAGCAATAGGCACAATGCACTGCCTAACGAGGATTAAAGAATAAACTACAAAAACGTAGAAAATTTAATTTATCAGCTTTGTTATACTTGAAAATCATGATTTAAAAAAAATATAATAGTTAACATTAGACACAATGGATAACACAATGACTAGCACTAGACTCAATGATTAGTAATATACAAAATGAGCTGCTTGATTAGGATTACACAATGAACTGCTCAGGATTACACAATAAATTGAGAACATACAAAAATTGGATTTTTAGAAATGTATTATTTGAAGCTCATCATTTTAAAAAACACAATGCATAATAAAATGGTCAACATTAGCCACAATGATGTAATGAATATTACACAATGACATAATATTACACAATAAGTGAACAGATATTACACAATAAGATGGAATAACATTAAAAAGAAAATTCATTTTCTATTTATCAGAATTATAGGCGTTTTAAAGATTAAAAAATGCTTGTTTTTATGGTGTAATTTAAAAAAAATAATATTATATGTAAGTGTTACGAGCGTTTAAAAAAAGATGAAACTTGAAAATGTAGTTAATAATAAAATGCATAATAACCTGCTCATAATTACACAATGAACTTTAAAACATACAAAAATTACATTTTAGGATTGTATTATTTGAAAATTATTATTTTAAAAAACAGAATGCATAACAAAATGGTCAATATTAGCCATAAAGAGATAATGAATATTACATAATAACCTGATATTACACAATAAACTAAAAGATATTATACAATGTTCTGAAATAAAAAAAATTATCTATCAAAATTATATGCGCTTTAAAGATTAAAAAACACTTGTTTTTGTGGTGAAATTAAAAAAATTAAAATAATATGTATGTAAAAGTTACAAGCGTTTAAATATTCAATAATAAGAAATGTAAACATTTTATGTTTCAAGTTTATTATGTATTACTAATTAAATAATTGTGTAATCTTAATCAATTAAAAAGATTACACAATAACCTGGCGAAATTACATAATTAGTTTTAAAAACATTATTTTTTATATCAACACTCATTATTAAGATTAAAATATACTCGTTTTTATGGTGTAATTTTTTTTAAAAAATAATGTCGTATGTAAAAGTTATGAGTGTTTAAAAAAGTTAAAACTTTGAAAGGGAGAACATTACCAATATTGTCCCTAAACTAATTTTGATCAAAAGAACACATGTTAACATTATATTACCTTTTATAATTTTTAATTTTATAAGACTTTGTATTTAAACTCATCCCAATATACAAAGAAGAAAAACATATGGAACTCTATATACTATTATTGAATTGGTGTAATAAAGTACTCAATAACAAAGTACTCGATCAAGTAGTTGTGGGTTCAAATGTTGTAGTGTACTGTTTTGGTGAAAATTTTCCTGGTAATAGGAATCGTTGTTAAAAAAACCAATACATTATTCAAGTAATATTACAATATATTATTTAATAGTATAAGATTATTTAATACACTACATTAAATTTTATCTAATTTATAATAACTAAAATTTACATTTTACTTTCTATTTACTTTTTATATTTGTGTAACTAGATGCTATTTAAAGTTAATATTATCTTAATTGAAAATTAATATTCTTTAACCTAAAGAGGTAGTTATAAATCAATGGAACTAAAAGTATGTGAGTATGAAGGAATTATCTATTATAAATTGTAACGTACGTTAATCATAATACAATATTCTAAATTTCATAATAGTTTTTATTCAAACCCTTCTAACGTGTTTATTTTAATTAATATCACTGACCTATCAATTACCATATGTTCGTTGATAGTATCATGACGGTATAATAGCAAATCCTTAAAGCATGTGACTATATACACGAGAATCCAAGTGCCTATATCATTAAATTCACCAAAACGAAAATAACCCTAAAAACTATCACTTCGACATTCGCTTATACATTCAAAACCAAAGCGAGACAAACACGGGTCTAATCCACTAGTATGTTTGAATACATACGTATATCAAATAAAAAGAAAATATATCCTCATCATCTTTGGGAATTATCTCAATTTTACCATCCTACACAAACTAGTTACACTAGTACATAACACAAAATTGATAATTTTTCATAGAACCCTTAGATGGATTTATGAAGCTACTAGAACCAATAATATAAATTATATACGATTCATTTATACTAATGTAATTAATAAATTACACTTAAGTAAATGATTATTCAACTTAATAACTAAACAAACTACCATCTTCTAACATCATTTAACTACTCATAATTTAAAACATCAAAACCTCTCTCTTCATCATACCCTATCTTCATTAACCTACATGATTAAATCTCTAAATAAAATTTTCTTCTACAAGTTAACCTTTAGAACCAGTCACATCATGACACAATAAGGTCAAGGAAGCCCATGCCCATTCTTTTCTTTTGTTCATGGCAACTATCACCATCATCAAACTCTCTCTTGACTTTCTTGAACCTACTCACCTCACGCCATGCTTTAGTACCAATCATATCTCCTCCAAACTCCTATAAATATCCAATCTTTGCGATCCAAAAAGTTTACATACCTAACATTATTTCTCTTCTCCCAACACCCTCATAAACTCCATCAATTTCAAGTTTTCACTTTAAAGATATTAAAAGATCAATGACCTTTTCTGCTTAGTAATTTCTTTAGTTTAATCCACCAGAACTTGTTTAATGATCAGTACATAACTACAACAGTGAGTTTTTCGTAGCTCCTTTTTACTTTAAATTGTTTCAGGCGAGAAAAATGATTACCTAACAATGAAATTTGATATATTGCTTTTATGTGCCATGTTTACACTATGGTATATTGCATAATTTAGTTTCATTCATCACATTTAAAGTCCGAGTTGTTCATACACAATCAATTAACTCCTAGAGGAGACGTTAAAAGGCATAGATAGTTCTATCAGGGTAGGCATTCCCATTCTCTAGATTTGTTAAACGAGTAAATCATTAGTGAGTGATATTTAATGATTATTTCTGTAATAACAACAACCAATATTTATGATAAGTATTGAAAGGTCTTTAATTTCAGTTGTTTTAGGTTTGTTGTGGGCTCATGGCCTTATTACTTGTGCAGTATTATATTTACATAAAGTGGCATAATTTATATTTGATTTCAAAATCTTGATTTCTTCCAACAACTATTTTATTAAGTTTCAAGACTTTACAAGATCAATAAAATTTAAGTTGACCTTTTTAAACTTCTTTTATAGATAACAACAAAAAATGTGAGCTTAATACACTTTGGACAATATTTATGGCATATATGAAGATGTGTTATTATAGGCTTAGGATTAGGATCATATTTTTAAACACTATAATCTTGTACCCAAATACATTTATTTCAATAAATGTATACCTGTAAACTTCTTATTAATGTGCTTTTAAGATATATATTCATCGCCCCTATGTTTTTCCTCCTTGACGGGGTGTGTGACATGCAAGCTATTTCATTATAGTAGAATTTTACGTACTTTGATCTCCCCATGAACTGAGATGATGATCTATGTGAATATTATGCTATTCGATCCATAGTTTGTAACAATTTTTTAGTGTTCTGTAAGAGGATTGAAGCATATAAGAAACATGATGGTTGTATCAATTAAATGCAAGGATATATGATGATAGATTATGAAGAATTTTAAGTTACAACATCATCTTCTCCATACTACAAGCCAATTCCACTAAGTATCAAGGTTATTATCAATCAGATGTAAATTATCATTTTAGTCAAGATTGGGTTTGCAACAATATGAACCGCAGCTGGCATATAGCTCAAGTTACAAGGCAGAGTAAAACAATTATCCCCATGAATAGTCGTGCTCGCATACAAGTATTTTTATAAGCGTAATCAAAGAGATATTATCTTATCCTAAGGTTACAATAAGAACCAGTGCCATTTTTCTAGTCAGAAACTAGAAAATGTTACTATAAAAATGCCAGTCATTTCAAAATACCTATCAATCTATGAAGAAGGAATATATTACTTGATTGGAATTTATGTTGTTCGAGATCAATAAGTTTATATAACAACACCACCTTTCCGATCAATAATGATTTCACTACTTAAGTATCAAGCATGAAGAAATAATTTTGATAATACAAGTAGAAGAGTCCATCTCACCAAATTTTCAAGTTGGAGAGGAGGTCGTGAAGATTAATACCACACTAGTCCCCACATTTGTTGTTGTAAAATCGATTGAGAATATGAACGCGGAATAACAATCAATACAAAGATGATCTTAGAAAAAATAAACGTGAACAAGAAACTTCAAATGATTATTAGTGATTGAATGATTTCGGATCCCCTCACTGATTACAATAGGTCCTTATTTATAGCATCTAACTAACTCTAACTAACTCTCAACTTAAATTGAGAATTTACATAAAGGACCCTATACTATATCTTCCGAACGGAAGTAACCCTTCGGAAGATTTCCTACTAAACATATGTATACTTCGGAAGAAATCCAAAGTACACAACAATACCCTTCCGAAGCAAACATAACCTTCGGAAGATATCAACTTAGCTTCGGAAGAATATGTTAAGCTTCGGAAGAAGAAGACTTAACCTTTGAAAGTTCACTTGTTTTGGGTTTTAATACTTTACAATCTCCACCTTAAAATCCAAAACAAGATTTTAACCAACTCCCAATGCATCCAAGCAAAACTTGAACTTTCCACCAGGTAGAGAATTTGTAAACACATCCGCTGGATTCTCCAAAGTAGACACACCTTCCACTTTCACCTGCCCAGCATTCACTACATCCCTTATGAAGTGTAACTTCACATTAATGTGCTTTGTTCTCTCATGAAACATGATGTTCTTTGACAACTGAACTGCACCCTGGTTATCACAGAATACCACTGAGCCTGCCACTTTGATTCCCAATTCAGAAACAAAACCATGCAGCCACATAGCTTCCTTGACTCCCTCAGTCAAAGCTATATACTCAGCCTCTGTTGTAGATAATGCCATCACATGCTGCAACTGAGCTTTCCAACTCACCAAGTTACCCAGCACTTGAAATGCATACCCTGTAATAGATCTACCTCTATCCAGGTCCTTGGCAAAATCTGAATCCACATAACCAACAATCCTGTCAACCTTCTCATGTTCATGATGCCCAAACACTAAACCATAGTGCTTAGTACCCCTGAGATATCTCAAGATCCATTTTACAGCAATCCAATGAGCTTTTCCCGGATTTGACAAATACCTGCTGACTAAACTCACAGCATAACCAATATCCGGCCTTGTACAAACCATCAAGTACATCAAGCTCCCAACAACATTGGCATAAGGTACTTTCTCCATATATTCAACTTCTTCATCTGACTTAGGACAATCAGAACTTGACAGTTTAATATGAGCACCTATAGGAACAGTCATTGGCTTCACATCACCCATCCTATAGTTACTTAGCACCTTCTCCAATTAAGACTTTTGTGACAGTCTCCACACCCTGTTCTCTCTGTCCCTTGTAATCTCCATGCCCAATATCTTCTTTGCTTCACCTAGATCTTTCATCTCAAACTCTGACATCAACTTCTCTTAGTAGCTTCAACTTCCTCCAAGTCTGAGCAAGCCACCAACATGTCATCAACATACAGCAACAAATACACAAATTTGTTCTCATTGTATTCTTTAAAATACACACAACTATCATAGCTGCTCCTGTTAAACCCATTAGTCACCATGTGTTCATCAAATCTTTTATACCACTATCTAGGGGATTGCTTCAGCCCATACAAAGACTTCTTCAAGAGACATACCTTCTCTTCCTGCCCCTTTACCTCAAACCCCTCTGGCTGCTTCATATAGATAGTCTCATCTAGCTTCCCATGCAAAAATGCAGTCTTTACATCCAGCTGATGTAGCTCCATATCCATAGAAGCAGTCAATGACAGCATAACCCTGATAGATGAATGTTTCACCACAGGTGAGAATATTTCATTATAATCCACACCTGGCTTCTGTGTAAACCCCTTAGCTACTAGTCTAGCATTGTACCTAGGAGGTTCATGCTCAGAAATCCCATCTTTCAGTTTGAACAACCATTTACATGAAACAGGTTTGTGACCCTCAGGTTTATCAACCAGCTCCCATGTGTCATTTTTATACAGAGATTCCATCTCTTCCTCTATGGCCTTACACCATTTATCACTTTCTTTCACAGAAATTGCCTCAGAATATGACAATGGTTCATAGATGCTTTCTTCTTCCGCAGCAACAAAGGCTAATGCAGACAAATCCATCCCCTCTCTATACCTGAGTGGAGGCACCACTTGTCTCCTCTGTCTATCCCTAGCCAACTGGTAATCATCCAAACCATCCTCTTGGCTACCAGAGGTACCTTGATCCATACCTTGATCACTCACACCCTGCTGCTCCACCTCAATCTGAACCCCACTCTGATCTTCAACCTTTGACTTCCCTTTTTTTAGAATGTCTTTGTACATAAAATTCTCTTGAAAAACAACATCCCTGCTCACTATCACCTTAGGCCTGTCCCCTTCTAGCCTCCATAATGTATACCCTTTAACACCCTCAAGGTATCCTAGAAAGACACATTTACAAGCCCTAGGCTCCAACTTCCCTTGGCTAACATGAGCATAAGCCAAAGATCCAAACACCTTAAGTCCCCCATAGTCACCCTTTCTTCCTGACCATGTCTCCATAGGTGTCTTCATGTCTAAAGCTGCTGATGGAGACCTATTGACCAAATATGCTGCAGTGGAAACAGCTTCAGCCCAGAACATCTTGGGTAAACCAGAACTAGCCAACATACACCTTACCTTTTCAAGTAAAGTTCTATTCATCCTCTCAGCCAGCCCATTCTGCTGAGGAGTCCCTGGCACAGTTCTATGTCTAGCAATACCATGAGTTTTACAAAACTGATTAAACTCATGACTGCAGAACTCCAACCCATTATCTGTTCTTAACTTCTTGACTTTCCTCTCAGTCTGAGTTTCCACAAGGACTTTCCATTCCTTGAATTTACTGAAAGCATCACTCTTATTCTTCAGTACAACAACCCAAACTCTCCTAGAGAAATCATCAATAAAGGTAATAAAGTATCTAGCACCACCCAAAGAATCAACCTTAGCAGGACCCCATAAATCAGAATGAATGTAGTCTAATAGCCCATTTGTTATATGCCTGGCCTGTGAAAACTTTACTCTCTTGTGTTTACCAAGAATACAAGTTTCACAAAAACCAAAATCACAACTGCTCAACTCAGTCATTAGTTACTGCTTATGCAACTCCACCAGTCCTTGATGACTGATGTGACCAAGCCTCCTATGCCACAACATAGCCTTAGAACTACTATCACCTGAGAAAGATGCTACCTGAGATTCTACTACACCAGCACTATCTAACAAGTAGATATTATTTTCCTTTCTACTCCTAGACAATACTATCATTGATCCTTTCATCACCTTAGCCTTACCATCTCTAAGACTAACATGGTAACTAGAACTCTCCAATAGCCCTAAAGACAACAAGCTTCTTTTAAGACTAGGAATATACCTTACATCATGAAGATCCACTTCCATACCACTCTTCAATTTCAGAGTCACAGTTCCATGACCCACAATCTTGCAAGGTCTATCATCCCCTAGCTTCACTGATCCAAGATCTTCAATCTTCAGTTCTTTAAAGAACCCCTTCACAGGTGTCATATGATATGAGCACCCGAAATCCATAATCCACTCACCCTCCTTACCACTGCTTGTAACAGCCAACACATCTGCACTTTCATATCCATCAGAAGAATCATCATGTGCATTGTGTCCGGAATGAGTCTTTGATCCACTTGATTCACCCTTCTTTCTTTTCAAGTCAGGACAATCTTTCTTGAAATGCTTTTCTGATCCACACACATAACACCTCCTCTTGTACTTGGACCTGGACTTCGAGACACTTCTCTGCTTGAAGTTTCTTCGATCAGATCTTCCCCTAACTACCAAGTCCTCTCCACCATCTTCTTTATAATCAGTTCTCTTTTTCAATTCCTTTGAATTGAGAGCTGCCAGCACTTCTTCCATGGTAAGTGTATCCCTACCATACATCAAAGTATCCACAAAGTGCTCATAAGATGATGGCAGAGATGTCAAGAATATGATTGCTCGGTCTTCATCCTCCAACACAACTTCGATGTTCTCAAGATCTAACACCAATTTGTTGAATTCATCACTATGATCTTCAATTGACTTCCCAGGAGCCATTTGGAATGTGTACAACCGTTTCTTGAGATACAATCTGTTCGCAAGAGACTTTGTCATGTACAAACTTTCCAATTTTGACCAGACCCCTGCAGCAGACTTCTCCTTCGAGACCTCTCTGAGTACTCGATCCCCCAAGTTCAAGATGATTTAACTGTGTGCCTGTTCTAGCATCTCCTTCTTCTCCTTGTCCGACAACGTATCCGGCAACTTAGATTCTCCGGCCAAGGCATCTACCACTCGTTGGTGAACGAGCAATGCCCTCATCTTCAACCGCCATAACCCAAAGTCGTTCTTCCCGTCGAATTTCTCAACTTCAAACTTTGTTGACACCATCGTTGCCGCCGATCGATCTTTAATTGAATCTTGATTCTCAATTGAGCCACTAACAGGCTCTGATACCAATTGTTGTAAAATCGATTGAGAATATGAACGCGGAATAACAATCAATTCAAAGATGATCTTAGAAAGAATAAACGTGAACAAGAAACTTCAAATGATTATTAGTGATTGAATGATTTTGGATCCCTCACTGATTACAATAGGTCCTTATTTATAGCATCTAACTAACTCTAACTAACTCTCAACTTAAATTGAGAATTTACATAAAGGACCCTACACTATATCTTCCGAATGGAAGTAACCCTTCAGAAGATTTCCTACTAAACATATGTATACTTCGGAAGAAATCCAAAGTACATAACAATACCCTTCCAAAGCAAACATAACCTTCGGAAGATATCAACTTAGCTTCGGAAGAATATGTTAAGCTTCGAAAGAAGAAGACTTAACCTTCGGAAGTTCACTTGTTTTGGGTTTTAATACTTGTTGAGAGTTAGTTAGAGTTAGTTAGATGCTATAAATAAGGACCTATTGTAATCAGTGAGGGGATCCGAAATCATTCAATCACTAATATCATTTTAAGTTTCTTGTTCACGTTTATTTTTTCTAAGATCATCTTTGTATTGATTGTTATTTCGCGTTCATATTCTCAATCGATTTTACAACAATTGGTATCAGAGCCTGGTTAGTGGCTCAATTGAGAATCAAGATTCAATTAAAGATCGATCGAGGGCAACGATGGTGTCAACAAAGTTTGAAGTTGAGAAATTCGACGCGAAGAACGACTTTGGGTTATGGCGGTTGAAGATGAGGGCATTGCTCGTTCACCAACGAGTGGTAGATGCCTTGGCCGGAGAATCAAAGTTGCCGGATACGTTGTCGGACAAGGAGAAGAAGGAGATGCTAGAACAGGCACACAGTTCAATCATCTTGAACTTGGGGGATCGAGTACTCAGAGAGGTCTTGAAGGAGAAGTCTGTTGCAGGGGTCTGGTCAAAATTGGAAAGTTTGTACATGACGAAGTCTCTTGCGTACAGATTGTAACTCAAGAGGTTGTACACATTCCAAATGGCTCCTGGGAAGTCAATTGAAGATCATACTGATGAATTCAACAAATTGGTGTTAGATCTTGAGAACATCGAAGTTGTGTTGGAGGACGAAGACCGAGCAATCATATTCTTGACATCTCTGCCATCATCTTATGAGCACTTTGTGGATACTTTGATGTATGGTAGGGATACACTTACCATGGAAGAAGTGCTGGCAGCTCTCAATTCAAAGGAATTGAAAAAGAGAAATGATTATAAAGAAGATGGTAGAGAGGGCTTGGTAGTTACGGGAAGATCTGATCAAAGAAACTTCAAGCAGAGAAGTGTCTCGAAGTCCAGGTCCAAGTACAAGAGGAGGTGTTATGTGTGTGGATCAGAAAAGCATTTCAAGAAACATTGTCCTGACTTGAAAAGAAAGAAGGGTGAATCAAGTGGATCAAAGACTCATTCTGGACACAATGCACATGATGATTCTTCTGATGGATATGAAAGTGCAGATGTGTTGGCTGTTACAAGCAGTGGTAACGAGGGTGAGTGGATTATGGATTCAGGGTGCTCATATCATATGACACCTGTGAAGGAGTTCTTTAAAGAACTGAAGATTGAAGATCTTGGATCAGTGAAGCTAGGGGATGATAGACCTCGCAAGATTGTGGGTCATGGAACTGTGACTCTGAAATTGAAGATTGGTATGGAAGTGGATCTTCATGATGTAAGGTATAATCCTAGTCTTATAAGAAGCTTGTTGTCTTTAGGGCTATTGGAGAGTTCTGGTTACCATGTTAGTCTTAGAGATGGTAAGGCTAAGATGATGAAAGGATCAATGATAGTATTGTCTGGGAGTAGAAGGGAAAATAATATCTACTTGTTAGATAGTGCTGGTGTAGTAGAATCACAGGTAGCATCTGTCTCAGGTGATAGTAGTTCTAAGGCTATGTTGTGGCATAGGAGGCTTGGTCACATCAGTCATCAAGGACTGGTGGAGTTGCATAAGCAGCAACTAATGACTGAGTTGAGCAGTTGTGATTTTGGTTTTTGTGAAACTTGTATTCTTGGTAAACACAAAAGAGTAAAGTTTTCACAGGCCAGGCATGTCACAAGTGGGATATTAGACTACATTCATTCTGATTTATGGGGTCCTGCTAAGGTTGATTCTTTGGGTGGTGCTAGATACTTTATGACCTTGATTGATGATTTCTCTAGGAGAGTTTGGGTTGTTGTACTGAAGAATAAGAGTGATGCTTTCAGTAAATTCAAGGAATGGAAAGTCCTTGTGGAAACTCAGACTGAGAGGAAAGTCAAGAAGTTAAGAACAGATAATGGGTTGGAGTTCTGCAGTCATGAGTTTAATCAGTTTTGTAAAACTCATGGTATTGCTAGACATAGAACTGTGCCAGGGACTCCTCAGCAGAATGGGCTGGCTGAGAGGATGAATAGAACTTTACTTGAAAAGGTAAGGTGTATGTTGGCTAGTTCTGATTTACCCAAGATGTTCTGGGCTGAAGCTGTTTCCACTGCAGCATATTTGGTCAATAGGTCTCCATCAGCAGCTTTAGACATGAAGACACCTATGGAGGCATGGTCAGGAAGAAAGGGTGACTATGGGGGACTTAAGGTGTTTGGATCTTTGGCTTATGCTCATGTTAGCCAAAGGAAGTTGGAGCCTAGGGCTTGTAAATGTGTCTTTCTAGGATACCCTGAGGCTGTTAAAGGGTATACATTATGGAGGCTAGAAGGGGACAGGCCTAAGGTGATAGTGAGCAGGGATGTTGTTTTTCAAGAGAATGTTATGTACAAAGACATTCTAGAAAAAGGGAAGTTAAAGGTTGAAGATCAGAGTGGGGTTCAGATTGAGGTGGAGCAGCAGGGTGTGAGTGATCAAGGTATGGATCAAGGTACCTCTGGTAGCCAAGAGGATGGTTTGGATGATTACCAGTTGGCTAGGGATAGACAGAGGAGACAAGTGGTGCCTCCACTCAGGTATAGAGAGGGGATGGATTTGTCTGCATTAGCCTTTGTTGCTGCGGAAGAAGAAAGCATCTATGAACCATTGTCATATTCTGAGGCAATTTCTGTGAAAGAAAGTGATAAATGGTGTAAGGCCATGGAGGAAGAGATGGAATCGCTGTATAAAAATGACACATGGGAGCTGGTTGATAAACCTGAGGGTCACAAACCTGTTTCATGTAAATGGTTGTTCAAACTGAAAGATGGGATTTCTGAGCATGAACCTCCTAGGTACAAGGCTAGACTAGTAGCTAAGGGGTTTACACAGAAGCCAGGTGTGGATTATAATGAAATATTCTCAACTGTGGTGAAACATTCATCTATCAGGGTTATGCTGTCATTGACTGCTTCTATGGATATGGAGCTACATCAGCTGGATGTAAAGACTGCATTTTTGCATGGGAAGCTGGATGAGACTATATATATGAAGCAGCCAGAGGGGTTTGAGGTAAAGGGGCACGAAGAGAAGGTATGTCTCTTGAAGAAGTCTTTGTATGGGCTGAAGCAATCCCCTAGACAGTGGTATAAAAGATTTGATGAACACATGGTGACTAATGGGTTTAACAGAAGCAGCTATGATAGTTGTGTGTATTTTAAAGAATACAGTGACAACAAATTTGTGTATTTGTTGCTGTATGTTGATGACATGTTGGTGGCTTGCTCAGACTTGGAGGAAGTTGAAGCTACTAAGAGAATGTTGATGTCAGAGTTTGAGATGAAAGATCTAGGTGAAGCAAAGAAGATATTGGGCATGGAGATTACAAGGGACAGAGAGAACAGGGTGTTGAGACTATCTCAAAAGTCTTACTTGGAGAAGGTGCTAAGTAACTATAGGATGGGTGATGTGAAGCCAGTGACTGTTCCTATAGGTGCTCATATTAAACTGTCTAGTTCTTATTGTCCTAAGTCAGATGAAGAAGTTGAATATATGGAGAAAGTACCTTATGCCAATGTTGTTGGGAGCTTGATGTACTTGATGGTTTGTACAAGGCCGGATATTGGTTATGCTGTAAGTTTAGTCAGCAGGTATTTGTCAAATCCGGGGAAAGCTCATTGGGTTGCTGTAAAATGGATCTTGAGATATCTCAGGGGTACTAAGCACTATGGTTTAGTGTTTGGGCATCATGAACATGAGAAGGTTGACAGGATTGTTGGTTATATGGATTCAGATTTTGCCAAGGACCTGGATAGAGGTAGATCTATTACAGGGTATGCATTTCAAGTGCTGGGTAACTTGGTGAGTTGGAAAGCTCAGTTGCAGCATGTGGTGGCATTATCTACAACAGAGGCTGAGTATATAGCTTTAACTGAGGGAGTCAAGGAAGCTATGTGGCTGCATGGTTTTGTTTCTGAATTGGGAATCAAAGTGGCAGGCTCAGTGGTATTCTGTGATAACCAGGGTGCAGTTCAGTTGTCAAAGAACAGCATGTTTCATGAGAGAACAAAGCACATTAATGTGATGTTACACTTCATAAGGGATGTGGTGAATGCTGGGCAGGTGGAAGTGGAAGGTGTGTCTACTTTGGAGAATCCAGCGGATGTGTTTAGAAAGTCTCTACCTGGTGGAAAGTTCAAGTTTTGCTTAGATGCATTGGGAGTTGGTTAAAATCTTGTTTTGAATTTTAAGGTGGAGATTGTGAAGTATTAAAACCCAAAACAAGTGAACTTCCGAAGGTTAAGTCTTCTTCTTCCGAAGCTTAACATATTCTTCCGAAGCTAAGTTGATATCTTCCGTAGGTTATGTTTGCTTCGGAAGGGTATTGTTGTGTACTTTGGATTTCTTCCGAAGTATACATATGTTTAGTAGGAAATCTTCCGAAGGGTTACTTCCGTTCGGAAGATATAGATAGGGTCCTTTATGTAAATTCTCAATTTAAGTTGAGAGTTAGTTAGAGTTAGTTAGATGCTATAAATAAGGACCTATTGTAATCAGTGAGGGGATCCGAAATCATTCAATCACTAATAATCATTTGAAGTTTCTTGTTCACGTTTATTCTTTCTAAGATCATCTTTGTATTGATTGTTTTTCCGCGTTCATATTCTCAATCGATTTTACAACAATTGATCCGCGTTCATATTTTCAATCGATTTTACAACAATTGTTGAAAAGCCACATGTGTAATGGGTTATAGATGATTATGATATCAAAGAATAGGCTATGAATCATTTGAAGCATAAAATTGAATGTTTAAACACCCAACACCAGACGTAGCACCCCTTGAGCACCAATGAGACACTTATATGTCGGCGTCATGATAGTTTGAGGATAAAAATTAGGATGGTGGTACTGCAAGAAATTGGACAATTTATTATGGAGTGGAAGCATAGTAGCAATTAATAAAGTTATATCCAATTTTTTAGAAACTAGTATAGACTTGGTATGTCAAGTACCGAACTAAGGTAGGGAATTCAGTAGGAATTTGTTCACTTTGACCACTATGAAGGAATATTCGGTATGGTATGGTTAAATACTTAAAATTTAGTGCTACTCATGAGACAACTCGAAGAACTTTGTGCGTGTGTTTAATAGAAAACATCACAAGACTTCATTCAGCCATTCAGGTCTAAGAAGGGGTATAAAAGGGTTTTTCATACTCTAATGCAACGTGATTTTTACGAAAGTGTGTTTAAGATATTACTTACATTTTTACTTTTTAAAATTTCTTTAATACTTTTTTAAATTAATTATATTTAGAGAAAACTAGCTTAACATTTGAGTCTGAGATAATACAATGCTTTTAAGTCGGAGATGGTTTTCAATGTTTGATTTTAAGTTCATGGTTTTCAATGTTTATTTTGAAAATTTAGAATTATAGTGAAATTGGTAAAATTTAATCTAAATTTCTGTTTGGTTGTTCATGAAATTAAAATTAAATTTTTTTCAAACATTAATTGAAATTCATTTTCTTTCTATTTATCCAAGGAATGTTTAACAAAACAATCAAATGTCAAAATTAATATTCCAACTCCATAGCTGTCATTTTCTATTTATTTGAACAAACAATTAGGACTGACAAAATGACTATCTGTTTAGATACGATAAAACCTGTTTACCAAAAAATACACTACGAGTTTTTTTACTTTTATTAAAATAATTAAAATTAAGAGTCTTGAATTTATCATTTCTTTTTCTTGATATCTAAAACATATAACTGTCACACTAAAATCACCAAATCTAAGTGTTAAACACGATAAAACATGATTTGACAGCCCTACAAACAATCCTTAGTTTTCTACTTTTAAGGTCAAATCAATAGCTGTCATTTTCTATTTAATTAGCTCGAAATGAATTTGGAGGAAAACCTGGTAAACCGTGAACAAAATAATTCATCGAAGAAGATGATCAGAGATGTCGACCAAAATGGGTGTCAAAGACAATGATTGAAGATGGTGAAAGGTATTTAGGGAGGGGAGTTGGGTAATAGTTATTTAGCTCTTCTGATTTTCTTAAAAACAAGCAACTAAAAGAAAAAGTTGTCACTTTCAAAAAATAAACGTCAAAACCTAACAAGTAATATCCGTCTAATGTGGGGAACAAAAACTTGATTATTCAGAGAGGACAAGATCCGACTATCCATAGTTTATAATAACTATGACAAATATGAAATTTTACCATAGCACGCAGGAAGTGTATAAAGTTTGTGTTCACACAATTTATCTTAGTCAAAAATAGTTTTCTTTTCTACTCGTTTCTTATAGATAATTTAATGGTCTACAAAATGGAACCACCATGGTTATAACTTATAAATTATGAGAATGTTGGTCAAGATTCATAATATTCCATTGGTCAATATTTCACGACGTCGTAATGTCGTATATTTATTTGTACGTCGGTTTTCAATTTGCCGTTTTTAAATTGAAAAAAATAAAGCAAGTGGTCTTTCACGTCGTCTGGGATTCTTTAGTGTAATGGTGTATAAACAATTTACTTGAAGTTTTGTACTTATTTTATCTTAGTTTTTGACCCCTGAAAATGACATATTTCTTCGTTTATCGACTTAAATGTTGTAAATTAATCTTGTTTTGCACAGTACGTGTAACTTATATTTATTTTGAAATTATTTAGTTTTTGCAGTTAGAAATATTTTGTAGTAATAGAAGCCGAAGAAGAAAAATGGGTAAACAATGACAGCAAGTTACATAATAATATAAGTTAGCAATTCGAATTCTAAATTGCTGGGAGTTATAAAATTGTGGTTTTCTATAAATATTTAATTATTCTGATAATTAACCAAAATATAATAATCAAAAAATATTTTAGCCGCCCCAATCATGTCTTCTTCAAATAAATCATCAGCGAAGAAACCCATGTCACGTAATTCTTGTACTTAAATTAAAACAAGATATCAAAAGCATAAAAGATTTTAGATTAAGATTTAGTTTTTATTTTGTTTAAATGAAAATCGTATTGCTTTATGAAAGTTCCGTTGCGTTTCTTGTCATCAACTTATTAAATTTGTTTCTTTTTTCCTTTAAGTTTGATTATATTTTCATCCTAAATTACTAAAGTCAAGCATGCCATAAATTAGTGGATGACTTTGAAGCCTATAAAAGCACATGTTCATGCACAAAGTAAACACACCAAAAACATACTAATAGAAATCATATTCTTTTAATTCTATGGAGCTTAATCTCTTGTATTCTTCTTTCCTTTTCGCAACACCTCTCTTCTTATTGTTTGTGGCTTACGTATATACATATAACACGTCTGCCAAAAATCTCCCACCAGGGCCACGACCATGGCCAATCATCGGCAACATGCACCAAATGGCCAAAAATCCTCATATTGTAGCTGCCAACTTCGCAAAAAAATACGGCCCACTCATCTCTCTACGATTAGGCACTCGACTTCTTGTGGTAGCCTCTTCTCCAGAGGCAGCAAAGGAAGTTCTGAAGACTCAAGATCGTCATCTTTCTGGTCGTTCCATACCTGATGCCCTTCAACAAAGTTTCATTGATTACTACTTTGTGTGGGCGAGGGACTGCAATGAACACTGGAAATCATGTAGAACCTTGTGTCGGCTTGAGCTGTTCTCGGCTAAAGCAATAGAGTCCCAGTCAAAATTAAGGAATGAAAAGTTGTCTCACATGTTAGATTTCCTTAATAGCACACAAGGAAAAGTTGTGAAAATTGAGGAGCTAATTTTTACTACATTGATTAACACTTTGAGCAACATATTGTTCAGCAAAGATTTTCTTGATTTGAAGGATGATGAAACTGCTCATAAGTTGAAGTTCGGGCTCTTTAAGATATTGGAGAATTCTGTTACACCAAATGTAAGTGATTTTTTTCCCGTCGTTGGAGGCCTAGATCTTCAAGGACTAAGGAAAGACAGCTTGAATCATCTTGACGAGTTATCTAGCTTTTCAGAAGCTATAGTTAAAGAAAGGAGAGCTCGACTCGCCAAGAAAACGGTTGTGGAAGACCATGAAAAAGATTTCTTGGATCGGCTACTTGAAACTAATTTCACGACTGCTCAAATTAACATCTTGGTTCTGGTAAGTCCTTAACAGACATCCTCTTGCGATATTAAGAATCATTTTTTGATGTTCAAAAAAGGGATTTTGTCAAGATCACACATGCATAATCATGTAACACGTACGCTAGACAATACACACATATTAATAAGATTTGATCTTAAAAAATTTGGTTCATCAAAACCCAACCGTAGCATTATAAACCAAGTAGGTGATCGTGGGAACATGTATTATTGAAGTTAATACATACAAAAGTAATTGAGAATAACGACTGTTAACTAATCATCTAAAGCATTCTGTTATCTTTGTTTTGACACATAATTTCATATTGAACAAAGATAGAATCTTATTAGAGAAAACTCTCATATATATACACATATATATTTTTGGGTGTGCATATGTTGTCATTATTATATTATTATATTAGTATTTTAATTTTAGATTTCATACATGCAGGAATTATTCATAGCAGGTACAGATACCGTAGTAACAACCATTGAATGGGCTATGGCTGAATTGTTAAAGAACCAAAGCATCATGCACAAAGTACAAGACGAGCTAAAAAGAGAACTAAACTCCATGAGTATCATAAATTCTGACTTTTCTAAATTGACTTATTTCAATGCTTTTATCAAGGAAACATTGAGATTGCACCCTGTTGTACCAGTCTTAATTCCACGACGTGCTGTTGAAGCTTGTGAAGTTATGAATTATACGATTCCTCAAAATGCTCAAGTATGGGTCAACGTTTGGGCAATATGTCATGACCCAAATGTTTGGGAGGATCCTAACACCTTTAAACCCGAAAGGTTTATTGGTTCAAACATTGATTTTACAGGTCATGACTATGAGTTAATACCCTTTGGTGGTGGTAGAAGGATGTGTCCTGGTTTACCATCTGGTGTTAAGAGTTTGCAAACCATGTTAGCGTCCTTGATTCTCGGATATGATTGGTCTCTTCCAAATGATGAGGATCCAACAAAACTTGATATGACTGAAAAATTTGGTGTGACTTTGCAGAAAGAGAAACCTCTTGAACTTGTGTTCAAACGGAGAGAATAATTAATTATTTAATCAACTCACAACTAATTTCAGAAGTTTGGAATTTTATTCTGTTGTTAATGTTCAATAATTTGATTAAAGCTGTCTTTATTTATCAACAACTTGATATTTAAGGGGTTGGTTATGTGTATTATTTGCACTTGTTGATTTGAATAATGTTAATTTAATTAAATTTGAATGGTACTAAATGGATTGAAGTAGTAGAATAATATGCAAACCATACATTCTATTTAATCATTTCAGTTGTTTTTAACTTGTAATTAAGCTCATTAAATTTAAAACATTCACTTAAATTGTTTTACTTGTCTTTAAGGTAATTATTACGCTACATGACTGAAAATTTGGGTTGTCAAATTATTATGTCAATTTCTTATGTATTTTATCACCCTAAGTACAATACACCACTAAGTCGGTTAAATCAAAGTTGGATAGATGCGAGTTCATTATAACGTGTGTTAAATTATCCCCAATCTCTAACTGTGCAGATTAGTATTCCACGTAAGCATCCAATGATCCAACATCAAAAAGAAGGAAAAAACAAAGAAAATCATGTTAAAAAACTAACTAATATAACTAAAAGGGATATACGAACAAAAACATTACAAGATAAAAGCAAGCAATCATTATAATGAAAACAGAACTATGTTCTACTCCTAACGTATGGGTTTGATGATCAAAACATGATCATTAGAGATGATCTAGATAGTTTGATGTTTTGATGACCCTGAAACACCATTAACTTACTCATTATAAACATAATAAACCATTTTTCCATCTGTAGGAAACAATATATAAAGTGTGAATCAAATTTTAGTAAATACTAGCATGTATAGGAATACACCATCGAATCCAACAAAGTTTATGACAACAAACTCTTTTGAAATTAATATTAGGGACAATTATTTAGTTTAAACAAATACACTACTAGACCCATTTACTAAGTTTGCATATAAAGTATCATATGACAAGTCCCCTTTCATAAAAAAATTAGCATTACAACATACATCGTTTAGTTAAATAAATAGTGGAATCACACTTACAGATCATGAAGCTTTACCGTAAATTTTCTCTGTCTTAAACAAGTGATGCAAAGCTGAAAGATGAAGTTCTTGATATGCCATCATCGTTGCTTTCATCTCAAGTCCCATTCATCTAAACACTATAATCAAGCATTTGCCGTTCAGCCCTTTTGTAACTCATTACAATAAATCAAATATATGGATAAAGTGATGCACCGTATGATTATGTTATTGGTTTCAGGCTCAAGATTACACACTCACAAACTATCTTCTTTCATTACTTGCAATCCATACATATAAATAGATTTAAAAACATCATGAAAACATGGATCACAACTCTTATAAAATAGGCCACTACTTAACTCTACTACTACACTACTTAGACTAATTCAAAAATAATTTAAATAACACATGACTTAAATACTAGACCGTGACCCGATTTGACCCGATCACGATTAACCCAACATATGTCATGATCACCATTGTCTTCATCCATCAGCAATCGAATCGAAAAGTTGAAAAACCCTAAGGAAATGGGATTGGGAAAGCGATTCATCAAAAGGGATATATGTTAAAGATTGAAATGGGGAGCAAGTCATGGATTTGAGGAAGATTAATAGATCAAACCTTATATAGTGATGAAATTATTATTTCTTCAGATTTTAAGGTTGGAGCAGCGGTAGTGGATGGACCGGTGGTGGTGCAAGAGGCGGAGTGGTGAAAGTTGGGGGAAGAACAATAGGGGTTAGCAGATGAAGCATGAGGAAATGATGGTGGGGAGTAGAGCAGCAAGGGAAATGGTCGAAGATGAGGATGAAATCGATTTTGTTATGGTCAAAAAGAACTTCAAGCGCGCGAGGATATGAAAACATAAAATGACAAATAAAGATGACACATAATTTTTATACAGTATACCCGTGCTTCTTTTTTCTTTTATATGATATTAGCATTAAAAAACCCCTATGTTACATCTGTTGGGTAATTAAACAAATATAAATCTTATTTTTGTATATATTTATAACTATTGAAATGACTTATTATATATAAAATGTAGTCATGGTATTTTTTTCATTTACAAATTATATAAATTAGGAAACATTATATTCTATATTTGAATAAACAAAAGTTGAAAAGGTAATCATAAAGTGTGAATAATTTACTACCTTAATTACTAATTGCCATAAAATGGGTGAAGATAGTTTGGGGGGGGGGGGGGGGGGGGAATAAAATTTTTTAATAGTTTAGAATTGTGACAAGTGTACTCTTGAAATACTCTTTTATTAGATTAGAAAAATTAAAATAATTATAAAACTTGAGCTATCGTTCATTTAGATTTTTATAAAGATAACATTTTTTATAACACACAGTTTTGCACGTCATAAAATTAGTGTGTGTTATAATTTGCATGTCATTATAGGTATATTTTGTAGTAGTGTACGTTTGAGTATTAATTTGTTTTACTAACAACTATTAAACTTGAGCTTTAAAAATATATAACATCATAGGATACTAATGGGTTATTTGATAGCATCTGAATCAAACTTTTAATGATTTAGATTTCTGAATGTTTAACACTTAATGGTTAACATTTATTAACTTTTAGAAGAATTCACCTCACAAGCCAAGCACATGAGGACATTATATTCAATCTTTTAATGAAATTTAAGTTTATTGCACAATTGATCAAGTAATTTTATCAAAGTAACAGGTCAATATATTAAAGAAATACAATAACAAATTTAAGTACTAGGTTTCAAATTTATAAGAAGTCTGAATACTAATACTAATGATTATATTTATTTGTTTTATTCTAGTTGTTTTTTCTCTATTCCCGGGCGGGGGACATTAGCCAAAAAAAGATTTGGTACACTCCCATACAACAATATATAATGCGACGAATTGCAATTTGTTACCTACCCCTGGGGATTTCTGGTAATCAGTTTGAGCCTAAGTGTTGAGTAGCAAGCTATTGTTTTTTTAGAGGAACAAAGTCGTTTGTCAAATGAGGCTTCACTAAAATGGTCATAACTTGCGCTAAAAGTCTTCGTTTTGGGCCTGCGACCAGTCGAAACAACCGCGGTTTGGGTCATTATTTCGCCCAAAAACTTCTTGTTTTATGAGTTATTTTTTTCTTTTGTTCTTATTTTTAGATTTTATTGGACTTTATTGTTGGCCCGGATTTTGACATGTCTATGTTTTCTTTGTGGCCCATCGAATTTTGGTTTATTTATTTATATGCATGAAAGCAATGGGAGAAATTAGTTTTCAAAGTTATAACAAAAATACTTTTCTCTTTATCACAGTGCGTTGTGTTAGTGTGAGATCCTGATTATCGACATTGGTTTTTTTAAATTAAAAATAGTTAAAAGAGTTGTCCTTGGTGTTCTTGTTGAATCAACAGATTCAATTGTTTATATTTTCCTTCCGTGTAAATCAAAATGTTACAAGGAGGTTAACGAGTAAAGAGTTTAATGCTTAGAGGGTTAGAGGTTATTTTGGTGTACTATGAAAGTAATACCTAGGCACAGATACAAAACCAAACAATTATACCTATTTGAGGTGTTTGAAGATGAACAAGAAGCTGTTAAAGGAACTAAAGATGTTTGCTTACAAGGAGTTTATGATCCATTTATTTCAATATGTCTATTTGAGGTGTTTGAGAACTTAAAACGGTTGCTTTAGTTGTTTGTAATGCAGAGACGCCCCTGATGACCTTAGATAGATTAGGTGTCTAAAACTAATTACTTAGACGAGAAATTGGTTAAAACTAGTTGTCATACTAAAAACAAGAGTTACTAGTGCCGTGGGAAATGAACTATTTTACATTAAGATGTCTATAAACTTTCAATGGGTGAAGCAAGCCAGTTGGTTCAAAACATATATATTGATCATTCTAATAAGTACTACTGTATTATACTTGGAATTCATTGGTTGCAAACATTCAATGATATAATATGGAAATTAACGCTACTTACATTGAGGTAGAATGGGAAACTAAACTTTAGAATTAAAATGGATACATTGAGTCAAATAGATTTAGGTTGTGTTATTTAGAAAAATCAAATTTAATAAATCAAAATAACTATTAGTCACACTTTTATTTCTAGAATGTCTATATCATTGCTACCTATGCGTCACCTAGAATTGTTCACGTGTAATCACCAAAATAAATTATATTTTTGGTAAAATTTTTTATTTTAACTTTTTATGTTATTTTTAGTTTTTGTTTGATTTTGTTTATGGCCTAGTTTTTGTACGTTTATGTTTTAAGACTCATTCAAAATTTTGCTTTACATTTTATATTCTTGTAAACCTTAGGAGTTCGGTAGCTTTTGAAAATAAAATCAAAAGTTTGTGTTAGTGTGTGGAATTTCTGATTATCGGTATTTATTGTGAATCAACGATAATTAAATCAATTGTTTTTGATATTTTTTTTATTAATTAACAGGTTTAATTATTTATCTTGTTCTTAGCCTACATTGGTGAATTCCGTTGGTAAACCCTCAATGAAACTTTGTGCACGTCTATGTTGATATTGGCATAGGACCTCCCATTGCATTCCATTCACAATCGGTGAAAGGGAAATGCCGTGGATAATCCCTTGGTAGACTTCTTTATCGACGAAGTAACTTTCAGAATACCCTCTATTTTATAGTAATTATTATGTTATAATATTAATGCGATATAAATCAACTTCCATCGTTATGAAATTGTAACAACGATAAAGATAAATTACAATTCACTTGTGTATGAATGACTTTTTAAATAGTAAAACGAATATAACATGTGCTCCATTATCTTTTTGACGATATCAGTTTACTTGTGTGCAGAAAGTTTCAAGTTCTTATAACGACTATACGTTATTGTTCAAGCATTGAAAAAGTCAATAAAATACAAAAAGTAATTTCATTATAATTTCCAAAAACATGGATTAGACTAAGATATATTTGTCTTAAGAAGAAAGAGAAAAAAACAAGCAAGTGCGAAGACTCGAAGTCTAAAAGTTCGAAAAGGAGAAATTATTTCTAAGTTATGGAGCCTATGTTTCAACTCTAAAATTCACCATTAGAAGCGATCGTCCGGATTATATGAAATACTATACTAGGTTATAGTTTTGTATATTACACGAGTTTGTGTAATAACAATTATAAATGTGTAGATGATAAAACTAATTTAACGACATATAAAGTTAAAACAAGCCATAAGTTTTCAATTAAGTTAAATTCATGTCCAAGTAACTAATGTTTTTATCATGAAATACAAATAGACGAATTTGTCTAACATTATATACTTAAACACATACAAGTATACAATACGCTTCACATACATTGCATGGTTGGTAAACCACTTACCTTTGTCATATCAGCGAGAAAATCTCATCCGCTATTATTAAATATAAAAGAAAACAAAATTAAATTCCTGCCATAGGCAATAAAACTTTCAAATAATTCATTCTGGAAAAAAACTTAAATATCGTCATGTACTTAAGCAATGAATTTTATAAGATATCGCCAATGTCGTAAGACGAATCAAGAAAATCATACGATCTTTCAGTTTATTATGAGTTCTCACACAAATATGATCCATATTCTTTTGTTTGATTTTTTCTTTTGCATACTATAGATTGATTTATGTTACATGTTATTATAATTTCTTTTATATAAACAACACCAGGTTATAACCCCGTGTATTAACATGTATTACACAAGTTAAATAAAAAAATATTAAATATTTATTAATAAAGAGTTAGTAGTTCAAAACGTTAAATATAAGAGTAATATGATTAATAAAATTACTATTTCTAATCTTGTAGTTTTAAAAAAATATTACTTTGAAAAAAGGTCGATTTTTTATCAATATCTCATTTTTTTAAAAGATAGATTTTAAAATCTATAGGACCGGTTAAGGGTGGTCAATATAACCAGTCTCACAATAAGAAGAGTGTTAGAACACTTAACGGATCAAATAGTGAGTCAGGTTATATAAAAGACACTAAGAAAACAAGTAAGTAATGAGACTGAACAAAAGAACAAGATAAGTATTGGTTTTCAAAAATGTTGTATATTGCTCTCAAGTTTTATTATAAGTGTTACAAAGCATAAGATAAAATACAAGAACCTGAGATACTTTATACAAATCTTATAGTCGGTCATACTTTGAAGGCCAACTGGAACACTAATATAGAAAACAAGATCAATGTACAGTCAAAAGGCAAATTGCCTTTTGACTTATGACTATGACATGACATAGCTCACATCCTAATCTATTACAAAAAGGATAAAAGGTACAAGTATAAAGTTAAAGACTCCAAATCATAATCTAAAATTTACTAAAGCATAGACCTTTTCACCAACTTGTATAAGTAGGCGAGTCTTCAGAGTGACAACGAAAAGTTGATCAGCTTTATGAAAAAAGTTAATCAAAGAAAGCATGTATTTTCTGTCTTCAGAAGAAATCAGTCTTCAGTCTTTGGCTTCTGAAGACTGTGTCCTTGAAGCTTTGTAAGACTTCACTTTTGGCTTTAAAAGAGTTAGTCTTTAGTTTCAGAAGATTTTACACTTACAATATTTTCTATGAGGAATGTAAAACTTCCGAAGTAACTTCTACTATGTACCCCATCCATGTATGCTGGAAGCTCTTTGGTTGCTTTTGTTGCATCAACCTTTCAAGTATAACCTTAAAACTCCCCCTAGGCTGATGCTACCAAAACACAGAAGTATACTTAAATATTGACACTCCTCTTCAGGATCAAGACCATTCTTTTCTTCATCAATTGGTTAGAATCCATCGGGCTTTCATAGTATCTTCTCATGTCATAGAGATCACGCAGAGGAAGATCAAACATATCTTGCCAAAAATAGACATGTTGATCTCTTTGATCTCCGATGACATACCATCTGTCTGGATTTACAACAAAGGTCTAGGACAGGATGGGTCTTTCAGCTACAAAAGGCTCCACTTATGTAGGAGTTGGTTGAGCCGCCTCTTCT
>CM046035.1:12992075-13072341 GCA_025215565.1 Flaveria ramosissima
TAACATGTATCGATCATTAAGGTGTGTAGATGGTTTTATAATTTCTTATGACCTTTAAATCTAGCCACGAAGCAAATGATCCTTTGTAGGCAAAAGTGAGGTGTTGAAGGCCTTCTGTTTTTCATTGGGGGTAAAGGTTTATGGAATACCGCCATATATGTGGATCATAGCATATTAGATAATATTAGGAAGCACTTCTGGTCTATCCTACAAAGCTTGTTAATTATAAAACCTAATTATGTAATGGAATACAATTTAAGAAGAGAGTAAGGCTGGAGTTTGAAGACCAAAACATATATTCGTGACCATAACTGTCAAAGGAGGTCTTGGAGTAGAATGCCCGCATTTCAAATCAGTATGGAAACTTCTTTAAATGAACATGTACTTGGTACATGAGACTCGAAGCATTTCCATTGAGGCTCAGTTAATTTTAACACTGGTTAATTGGTCTACATGATGCAACTGTGCATTTTATTTCAACACTGGTTAATTGGTCTACATGATGCAACTCATATTTTCAACCTTTATGCTCATCAAGAATAAGCTTTAAACATTTAATTATAGGATTACTTGGCAAACTAGAAATGTTCATTTGAGGATGACATTAGGATCTTTCTCAATACTTTAATGAGGTTAGATTTCCTAGCAAAAGACTAAACTTGAATTTTTGTTTAGTCCATTAGTGGATGAAATTTACTTGTTATTTAACAAAGGAAGATGATTAGAATCATTCATTTTCTTGATTGTGAAACTTTATGAGATAATGGCCCAATACTTCTCTCTCAGCTCTTGAGAGGAACTATTCGATGGTTGTCCTTTATTATTTTGTACATGTAGACTTGGTTATGGTTGACTCTGTTTGATTTATTTTCTCTAAATAACAAAATCATATTAAAAAAATCCACTAGTAAGAAACTAGAGAGGATAAAACACTGCCCATTACAAGGGACTCATAAAAAAGGTAAAAAAACATGTATAATAACATGGGTCAAAATAAACAAAGAGGTCCAAGAAGAATGAAATGAAAATGATCACCATTAGACTGACCCAACCACCCACTGCACTGCCATAAATATTAAGAGATCTAACAGACATAAGATATCTTCAAACTCCCACACGATATAGTATACCCATCTATGTAACTTTTAGTTGTATCTCGTCCTAGTAAAGCAAAACGAAAAAATACCATTTTTTTTTACCAGAGGTTCATCATATGTATAAGTCCATAGACAATATTCAATACGTTTTTCTAATGTTTGAGGGAAATCCAACCTAGAAGTTTTCCCTGAAGATCTCTATTATGCCAATTATTTTTAAATTCCTACTCATCATCTATTGATGAACTAACATAGTCTAACCACAAGAAACTTGACTCCCAACTAGGGTGTAGTTTTTTACATTCTTCCATTGGCTCATGCATATGCGGTTTAGACAATGAAGATGACACCTTTATGACATTACCCTCACCATTTAGATGTGAAATTTTAGAAACTTTTTCATTTGCAACACTACCGTAGCCACTATTACTATGAAACAAACCAACATCCAACTTTCTCTATCATCTTCAATAACATCATCTTATTTTGTTTCCCTATTTGCCCGCTCATTATGTATCTTTATAGCATTACCCCATTCTTTTTCCATCGAAGTGTATGAATCACCCTTTTCAGTCCCATAAACAGATTCCTTTCGGATAGTCAAAACGGATTCACCATCATCATCCTCAAACAGTCTGTTAAAGTGTGGTGCCATGTCGAAAATTTCCTAGCCCATACCTTGAAATTCCTCCCCATAATTACCATGTCGATAGCATCCATAATCAATTTCTTTTCCGTCGTCAATATATACACTTTACCAATCGCCATTAGCTCATCATGATCTTCATCTGAAAACATAAAATTGCCCCACACCGCTGCCACCTTCTTAACTATACATTTTGCCCATCCATCTAATGATAAATCTATAAATTCAACTCACATCATTCTTTCATTCAGTATTAAAGAAGGTGTAAGCATTTCAAGTTTACTAATAATGAATTAATCATAAAACATACAAAGAACTTCTCACGATCACAAGATGAAAACCAAAATTTAACCCATCTCCCTACATATCATATTTCATATAAGAACAACAATATTTCCTACAAATTTGATAGTAGCATAGTAACATAAATAGGATACTAGCATATTAGCATCTCTAACATTAACAGATCTAACAAAACCAAACCTCTTACATTTCTTCATCAACCAATTAGAGATGTATACGCCTATAACGTTTCCCACCTCCCTACATATTTTTCACATATCACTTGTCGTACAAGAACTAGAAAAAATCGTTACAAAGTTTGTGTTAACACCAATTTCAAGTTTTTGACATTATGGTCTCTTTTTTACTCGTCATTCTGTATCTTTCTTATGTTCTTCCTTGCCTCCTGTTATCCATGATTCTTCTTAGTTGAAATTGTCAACCGTAGAAAATCTTCAGTAGGGTAAATCGTCATTAAGCTGTCACAACTATTTTTTTCAAGTTATTTAATGCATGGTTAATAATGGGTAGGTATGACAGTGCGGTGCAAGAGGCAAATCTTTCATTTGCTCGTCATTCGGGTAACTTGGAATAAGATATACTCTTCTCATTAAAACAAAAACATATCAAGTCATGTTTCAGGAATTGAAGAGAACTACAAAAAATTAAAATAATACAATACTCACGAGGAATGTTCCTACATGCTTGCGCAACTTGAGAAGATAAGCGAATCTAGGCCCTTAATGAGAAATGGATGAATGGCAAAATGGGATATTAAGGCTGGAACTAGATAATCAACTTATAAAAGATTACCAACAAAAACCAAGACCAAATAGGGAATATATGGGGATGAAAACACGAGTTATTTATATCAAATTGTGTTAAAATAGTTGATGGATATGTTCAATTCAAGTGGTAAGCTAGTCTTCTTGGTTATGTATTGATTTCTGGGTTAAGTGTTGTTTTCAGGTAGTTTTTGATGGTGTCTTAAAGTTTGAGGGCTGCTATGTAAAGTGAAGATTGTTCAAGGGCTGATATGGTATTCGAGGATTTCTACTGCAGTATATATTCATCGCTTCCTTTAGGGTTCGAGATACAACTCTCATATCTGTACTCTCTTGTTCATCACCAGAGTTCTCATCTTTGTTCTTGTTGTTAGTGACTTATTCTTCACAATCTTAGTGTAGATCAGTCTTCGTCTTCGTCTGTTACAGAGAGTATTCTAGTGATTCACTTTGTTAGTGAATCAACATTGTTTCAACTTGTCTGTATCTGTTCTTGATTGTTTAGTTACTGTCTGGTTGATTTCGCAAGTTTATAGTGTTTTGATTGATTGTTTAATAAGAAGTTTACATGGTATCAGAGCTTTAAAGCTCTGATTACTATCGTTCTTGGGATCTCTTATCTTCCGCTGTTGATCGAGAGTATACTCTTAATCGCTGCTACTGTTTTGGGTTGGAAACGGTTCACCTGATTTGGTTTCTCATCGGTGCAAGTATTTTAGGGTTAATAGAAACCCTAGCTTTGCGTTGCTTCAAGAAGATTCTATCGGTATCTCTTGGAACCTCTATCGGTACAAGTATTGGTACAAGATTTCTCATCGGTGCAAGCATTGGAGCTTCTCTCGCTTTGTATCACAACGTGTGTCGCATAGCACACTCAGGTTCATTCCTCGAAACCCTAAGTGAAGGTTTCAAGGGTGTTGGTATTTTCTGTAAACCCTAAGTGAAGGTTTACTGGATTAGCGTGACGATAAAGCACTGTGAGATCGTTTCTTTCTCCTCTTTATCTCTTTATCATCATATATTGCATTTTGTCTAGGCATTCTTGGGTCGGGCTAGATGGACCGACATTGATTTTTTTTTCATATCTCATCTCTACTGTTCGTGTGCTGGTATACTTGTTGCATTTTCTGTTTGTCTCCTACTTCTGTGATTATTTGTCATTTGTGCGTGCATATCATATAGTTTTGTGTGTCTGCATAAATAGTCTGGATTAATCCTTGATCTACCACTATAAGTGGTGTGAAAACCTGGCTCTGATCCTTACTATCCTTTTGTGCGCCTGCTTGTGTGTTATTCAGTCTTGTGTGGTTGTTATCTAGTCATTATTTGTCATGGCTAGTGAGAGTGCTGTTGCCACAACTGAAACCCAAATAAGTAAACTGGATGTTAGTGATCCTTTATACCTACATGCTAATGATTCAAACACCTTAACAATTGTAACCATGAAACTTAAAGGGACTGAAAACTACACTGTCTGGGCAAGTTCTATGAAATTGGCTTTAGAAGTTAAAAATAAACTTGGATTTATTGATGGTAAATGCAAAAAATCTACTACAGATAAAGTTTTGGCCAGACAGTGGGAAAGATGTAACTCAGTGGTGTTATCATGGATTCTCAACTCAA
This sequence comes from Flaveria ramosissima, assembly GCA_025215565.1. Taxonomy (NCBI): domain Eukaryota; kingdom Viridiplantae; phylum Streptophyta; class Magnoliopsida; order Asterales; family Asteraceae; genus Flaveria; species Flaveria ramosissima. Next base: position 12,996,509 of record CM046035.1, read on the forward strand.
TATGTGAAGAATTATATGTGGGTCAGGTGTTTTCTAAGTTAGCAAGTGAGGTATGGACTGATCTTAAAGAAACATATGACAAAGTAGATGGATCGGTTGTATATAATCTGTATCAAAAAATTAACTCAGTAAGTCAAAATGGAAGTTCTGTATCTGAGTATTATCACAAACTAAACACTATGTGGAAACAATTTGATGCAATAGTTCAATTACCTTCTTGCTCTTGCCAAGCCTCCAAGGGTTTCAATGACTTTAATCAGTTAATTAAAGTCATGCAGTTCCTGATGGGGCTTGATGATGTGTATCAACCTGTTAGAACCAGTTTACTTACTCAAGATCCTCTTCCAACTGTTAAAACTGCTTTCTCTATTATATCAAGAGAAGAGTCACATCGTGGATGTATCTCTTCTTCTTCTTCTTCTGGGTCAAAAGGTCAAAATGTAGCATTCTTTTCAAAAACAAACCAAAATTTTGAAAATAAAAAAAATTTGGAAGAGGACCAAATCCAAATTTAAAGTGTACTCACTGTAACATGATAGGTCACACTGCTGATAGGTGTTATGAACTGGTAGGATACCCACCTAATTTCAAAAGGAAAAATGGCCCTCAATCTAATAAATCTGCAAATAAAGTTAGTGCAGCTTCTGCAGTCACTAATCCATTCACTCAGGAACAAATAGCCAAGTTGATGGGTTTGATTAACGACAAACAAGGGTCTGATCAGATAGGAGGTAATGGCCCATGTTTGTCCAATGTATTTAGTTCTAGTTCACTGTTCTTTAAACACTCATGTATGTCTGGTCTAAAATTTGAAAGTGGGTGGGTTGTTGACTCTGGGGCAAATCAACATATGGTCAATTCAGAATTAAACATGTTAGACTGTGTAGATGTGTCTGGTTACAATATGAATGTAAATCATCCAAATGGAACAAGTGCTAAAGTTACTAAAATTGGGAACCTTAAGTTGTGTAAAAATGTTATCTTATCTGATGTCTTTGTTGTTCCAAACTACTCTGTTAACCTGTTGTCTGTTTATAAGTTGGCTAGGGACAACAAATTAGAAGTTGTGTTTAATGAGCAAAACTGTTATATTCAGGATTTGAGGTCAAAGAATGTCCTGGTGACTGGTAGGCAAATTGATGGTTTATACTTTTTTGAAAAAGATGGGCATATGCCAAAGGTGTGTTTCTCTAGTATACATAATGAGAATTTATGGCATTATAGACTTGGTCATCCTTCTGATAATGTTCTTAATGTTCTTAAAAATTCCTTGAAAATCGAATCCTTTAAAGCATCTCAGCCTTGTGAGGTGTGTCATAGGGCTAAGCAACATAGAGTTCCTTTTCCTCTAAGTGATAGTACCTCCAAAGCTGTAGGTGATCTGGTTCATTTAGATCTGTGGGGTCCATATAAAGTGTCTAGTCGAGATGGTTACAAATATTTCCTGACTATTGTAGATAATTTTTCGAGAACTGTTTGGGTGTACTTAATTAAATCAAAAGATGAGGTCTTTACTTGTCTTGAAAAGTTTTATAATTTACTTAAAACACAATTTGAAAATATACCCCACAGCAAAATGGAATAGTAGAAAGAAAACATCGACATCTCTTAAATGTTGCTAGGGCCTTATTATTTCAAAGTGGTTTACCCCTATCTTTTTGGTCTGAATGCGTTCTAACTGCATCTTATTTAATAAACAGGACCCCTTCTTCAGTTTTGTTAGGAAAAAGTCCATATGAGGTAATGTTTGGTTTCAAACCCTCTTTAGATCACTTAAGGAGTTTTGGCTGTCTTTGTTTTAGCACTGTTTTAAACAATTCAAATAAGTTTTCTAGTCGTGCTGAAAAATGTGTTATGATAGGTTATTCAAATGTAAAGAAAGGATATAAGTTGTGGAGTCTTGATAACAAAACAATATTATTCTCTAGAGACGTAAAATTCTATGAAGAAATATTTCCATTCAAACAGTCTGTTTCTGAAAATTTGAATTTTGATAAAGAGCTGAATATTCTAAATTTCTTTGATAATTGTGAGCCAAATTCCTCCTTAAGTGAAAATGTTCCCGATGATGAAGAGAGGGTGATGTCTCAGGGAAGAGAGGGTGGAAAACAGCAGTCGGTTGAGTCTGGTAGCTCAGTTGGCATGGCTGACAGAAAAAGTCAGCAGCCTAACAGGGCCCCAATGCAAGACCAAGGCGAGGCTAGCACCTCACCTGTTGAGTTGGGTGGCTCTGTTGGCGTGGCTGAAAGACAAAGTCAGCAGCCTACCAACAGCCCAGTACATGACCAAGGCGAGGCTAACACCCCATTTTCTCCCAATGATGAGACTGCCTTTTCTGAGGGTCAAAACCACGACACACCTGAACCCAGACGTTCCTCAAGGACTGTCTCACTACCTAAAAAATTGTCTGATTATGTAGTTGAAGGGAAAGTCAAGTATGGTCTTGAAAAAGTTGTGAACTATTCTAATTTGTCTTTTGAAAATTTGTGTTTTGTGTCAAACCTAAACAAAACAGTTGAACCAACCTGTTTTAATGAAGCAATTAATGACATTAACTGGGTTCAAGCCATGAATTCTGAAATGGAAGCTCTTTATAGAAATAATACATGGATTTTAGTAGATCTTCCACCAGGTAGAAAACCTATAGGTTGTAAATGGATTTATAAAATCAAATACAAAGCAAATGGTGAAATAGAAAGATATAAAGCTAGGTTAGTAGCTAAGGGTTATAACCAACGTGAGGGCCTTGATTTTGATGAAACATTCTCACCTGTAGTAAAAATGGTTACCGTCAGATGTGTTATCAGTTTAGCTGTTGAAAATAATTGGAAATTGTTTCAGTTAGACATAAATAATGCATTTTTATATGGTAGTATAACTGAAGATGTTTACATGAATCTACCAGAAGGATATTATTCAAAAAATGAAACTAAAGTTTGCAAGCTAGTTAAGTCATTATATGGTTTAAAACAAGCCCCTAGAAAATGGTATGAAAAGTTAACGGGTGTATTACTCGAACATGGGTTTGTTCAAAGTGTTTGTGACCATTCTTTGTTTGTTAAGTCATCAAATTCTATGTTTGTGGTCTTATTAGTATATGTTGATGACATAATTGTTACTGGAAATTGTGAAAGAGAGGTATCATCAGTTAAAGAATTTTTAGGTAAAAATTTTTTAATTAAAGACTTGGGTTTGCTAAAATATTTTTTAGGAATTGAAGTATTATATTCAGAAAAAGGAATCTGTCTGTCTCAACGTAAATATTGTTTAGAGCTATTGTCTGAATTTGGTTACTTAGGGTGCAAGCCTGTAGCTACACCTATAGAACAAAGTTTTATAATTTCAAATAAGTCAAAAAAGAATGACGTAGCTTTAAGTAATATTACAGGTTTTCAAAAGCTAGTTGGAAAATTAATCTACTTGTCTTTGACTCGTCCCGACATTTCCTATGCTGTTCAATATTTGAGTCAGTACATGCACTCTCCATCAAGTTCTCATATGCATGTTGCTTTGCGATTACTTCGTTATTTGAAATCCTCACCTGGTAAGGGAGTATTGTTTGGTAAAGGTAACTGTTTTCAACTGTCTGCTCATGTTGATGCTGATTGGGGCAAGTGCATTATCTCTCGTAGATCAGTGACAGGGTTTTGTGTTTTTTTGGGAAACTCTTTAATCTCTTGGAAAAGTAAAAAGCAGAGCACAGTATCTCGCTCTACTGCTGAGGCAGAATATAGAGCTTTGTGTGCTGTCACTTGTGAGTTAATTTGGTTGCAAAACTTGTTATCTGAGTTAAAAATTAATGTTTGTTTACCAATTAAAGTTCTTTGTGATAACACAGCTGCAATAGCTATAGCCGCTAATCCTGTATTTCACGATAGAACTAAGCATTTTGAGATTGATTTACATTTTATTCGTGAAAAGGTTTCAAGTGGTGTTATCAAAATTGAAAATGTTGCTTCAAAACTGCAGGTTGCAGATGGTTTTACAAAGGGATTAAGTGTTTCTCAACAAGAGTTCTTTTGTAAAGAACTTGGTCTTTTCGATATGTTTACCACTTGAATTGAGGGGGGATGTTAAAATAGTTGATGGATGGTTCTAGGTATGTTCAATTCAAGTGGTAAGCTAGTCTTCTTGGTTATGTATTGATTTCTGGGTTAAGTGTTGTTTTCAGGTAGTTTTTGATGGTGTCTTAAAGTTTGAGGGCTGCTATGTAAAGTGAAGATTGTTCAAGGGCTGATATGGTATTCGAGGATTTCTACTGCAGTATATATTCATCGCTTCCTTTAGGGTTCGAGATACAACTCTCATATCTGTACTCTCTTGTTCATCACCAGAGTTCTCATCTTTGTTCTTGTTGTTAGTGACTTATTCTTCACAATCTTAGTGTAGATCAGTCTTCGTCTTCGTCTGTTACAGAGAGTATTCTAGTGATTCACTTTGTTAGTGAATCAGTATTGTTTCAAGTTGTCTGTATCTGTTCTTGATTGTTTAGTTACTGTCTGGTTGATTTCGCAAGTTTATAGTGTTTTGATTGATTGTTTAATAAGAAGTTTACAAATTGTTGATTTTAACATATTCAGATATCACATCAATGGTCTAATGATTGATAACACTTGGATTAAAATTCTAAAGGAGGTAAAACAAGAAATTCTCGGCCCATACAACCCAAGCCAAGAGTTTAGTGGTTTCTTTTCTAACGGTGAGATCAGAAAAGAGGTATGGGCAGGTGGTGCTAAATTTAGGTCTATTGGGATCTTTTTCAAAATGATATCATCGATTTTATGAATGCCTTTCACTAGCATGGCACTATTTTAAGGGGTTGCAACTCGTTTTTTTACTCTTATTGAAACTAAAAAGGACTCGTTGGCCCACAGACTATAGGCAAATTAGTCTCATTAGATGCATTTCAAAAGTCTTAGCAAGACTAAAAACGATGTTTATGGCTATTATATTGGAATCTCAATCGATATATTAAGGAAGAGATTATGATTAAGCCTTTAATAATCAATAATATCATTGTTTGGGCAAAGTCAAACATTATTGTTTTTATATTCGATTTGGAAACGCCATCCAAATTTATGAATTGGGACTTGCGAGTGTCTCTAAGCAATAATGTGTGATTTAATTGTCTCCGTTAAATGGAGTGACTAGATTATAGTGATTCTTAAATCAATTATGGCCTTTGTCCCAGTTAATGTTTCTCTAAAAAGGAGTTTTGGATCACAAAGGTGTTAGACATGTAGACCTGTTTTCATTATTCTTTTTGTTATGTCGATTGAAGCTCCATGTGTAGTTAGGGTTATTCTTGGTATTATTCTTCTAAATTCTAGTCCTACCACCTTGTTGGGTTTCATATGTTAGTTTGAATACTTTTGAATCAACGTAGCAGAGAAAATAAACATATGACCCAATCTAGGTCAAACCCTAGATTGCAAACCAAATAGAAAAACAAGCACAACCATATGGAGTTTAAACCTTTATGCCTTTCAATAATGAGACAATTAACATAAGTTAAATACCTTAAGATTAATAATTGTAATTGCTAGATGTGGATACATAAATTAAATTAAAATGAAGTCTTTCAAAACACCTGCAATTTAAAATCCTTCATATCTACTAAAAAGGCACCTACAGAACTAGACTGACAACACACAAGTATTCTTACTCATAGGATTGCAGCATAAGGTTGTGCAAAGGATCAATAAGGTGGTAGGACGATGGCATTAGTGGCAATTAGAAACCCAACGTGCGCAAACAACGTGTAAGGCCCCGTTCTCGGGACGCTTACATTTGGTCATTCATCGCACATAAAACATATAATTACATTTGCCTCAGGAAAATATTGCAGCGGAAACATTCAAAAATGACATCTCATTTCATTATAAACACTTTTGCCAAATAATACATCATTATCCGATTACAAATACATGTTTGCATTACATCACAAAAGCTTTATAAATGGATGGCATCTCAAAAGAGCCGAGTAGCCTTGCAGTGCCATCCTCAGCAATCATTACCTGCCAACTGGAAAACATAATAAAAGTCAGCGTTGCTGAGTGAGTTCTAGTTTTATAATGAAACATACTTTACTTTCATTTAAAACCGTTCGTTACTTTTGCATGATCACATATCATACGTACACTTAGATAATATCTTTATTATCTCCTTCATTCATTCATTCGTTCAATATAACTTTACTTGCGCATCGGATATCATCCGTACCAATACCATATGCTACACCCCGAACAATCTTAGCTACTGGGCCGAAGTCAATAATTGAACAGCTGAGCGTATGCCGCAGTACTAGAGGTAAGCGGTAGAGGTTCTACATAAATGGTCGATCACAAAGAAGGACCCGTTATCCAATACATGCAAGACTTTTCATTTCTTTTCACTTTACGTTACATAATACTTCATTTCATTCATTATCATAACACGAAAAGCCATAGGAAAGATAAACATACATCATACTAAGGAACATTAACATGCACCAACATCATGTCATACAGGGCAACATCATACATACATAACATGCATCATACATAAACATGCAACATCATCATCATTATGTCCTACTTGCTTTCTAAGGCCATAACAGTTATCTTACATGCTCTTACGGGAACCTTTACGTCAAAACTTACATCTGCACTTTCCCCCGAAAGTCAGAAGTCTAACTACACTTTCCTTCGGGTGCAACAGCCCTATTCATGCGTGTGGACACCCTTCAGTTGCATGGCCCCCATGCGACTGAACATCATGCGATTGGACTCATGCGGATGAACATCTATGTGAATGGACATCCAGTCGTGCGTATGGACCTCATGCGGATGGAACTAAGGCGAATGAGCACCTATGCGACTGACGTCATGCGAATGGACTCATGCGACTAAGCACCTATGCGACTGAACCCTCAGTCGTATGACTCCCCATGCGACTGGACTCCCAATCGTGCGAATGAAACCTTAGTCGTGCGATTGAACCCTCAATCGTGCGAATGAATCCCAATCGTGCGAATGACCCTCAATCGCCTCTCAATCGGCCGTATAGCCTCCATTCGGTCGCCTAGCCCTAGCTGATGCAGAATGAAGTTCATCCCGAACCCAATCTTCCATTTTCGGCCTCCAAGCTCATCCAAACCCATTCTAAGCCTAAATCAACCATCCTAGACCTTAGGAATGCATACCACAACACCTTACAAGCACACACAAGCCCGGAAACATACACGAAACGCATCACACACATCACACCCAAATGGGTCAAACACACACACATACAAAAACGGGTTTTTGATGCTTTCCAGCCTCAAAATCGGTTGAAAACAAGTAAAAGTGGGGTCCTAGAACTCACACAAATGAGCACAACGACAAGAGCTTCGATTTGGCTTGCTACACGACGATTTTGGCCACTCGAACCACCCGAACCGACCATTTTTTTCCCTCTTTTCTTCCTTTCTCTCTTCTCCTCTCTAGACGGCTGATTTGTGAGTATGGGGGAGAGGGTAAAGGCTGGCCTCTCCCTTATATGCTCCCACTCACCCGACTTTCTTTCATTGGCGAGTTTGGTCCCTCGACTTTGGACTTTATTTCTTTTTCTTCCTTCGTCGGCTTCAAAATAGTAAATAATCGGGTGTTACACAATGACATGCCATCAAACGATAGTGGTAACAAAAATGGTGAATGCAACAACTAACGTAAGTTAGCAGTGATGGCTTTAATGGATCCCAATATTTTCCCACTTTTTTGAATCTCAATCATTTGTCAGAACGGAGAGTAATGGCCATATAGCTAGATCTCAAGGACCCTATAACGGTAGGACGCTTATTAAGCAGTCTATTGTTTTTAACTAAACCAAGTACCTTCACTTAATCATCGTTAACAGATATACCATGAATGTCAATTATTCTTATATGCCTAGCATTCAAAAACATCGACATACTATGCGACAACACTAGTCTCATAGCTCAAGCAAAGGAACCAATGTTTCATAACAACACAAAAAACATAATAGGAGACATCCACTATATGCTTGAAATATTAGATCGATAAGACGTCATGATAAACAAAGTTCACAAAGATTAAAATCTAGTGGTCCCCTTCACTAATTGTATGTCTTTAAAGAGACATATGGAGCATATTCATAATATAGGGCTTAAATGTTATAGGCAGCGTGCTTGAGCGGTAATTTAGTATTTAAGTTTTTTAACTAACATTTAACAATTATATTGTTATTCAGATTTAATGGTTAAATGTTTTTATATATACAAAATTCTAAGGTTGATTATTAATATGTTTATATACTTGAATATTGTATTTTCAATACCAATAGTCGATTGGATTTATGGCAATAAATCTGACGAAGTACAATTATAAAAACAGTTGATTGGATTCACAATTATTTATTAAAGAATGATATCAAATGTAACTAGCCTTAACACAATATTCATGGATCCATGTCATATAATTTTCTAAAACTGGTATAAGCATTCAATCATTCGACCTAAGATGTATATTAAAACTAACTTTAGCTTAAGGTTCTTTTTTAATTTTACCCTAACTCTATTCCTTTAAAGGCAGTCATAAGGGTATTAAATAGGAATAAATGAAGTAGTTGGTGATTTTAAAGCATTATAACTAGCTAGGGGAAGTGAGATACATCTAGCCATCCATTACATTCTACATTGTGTAAGGAGCTAGTGTTTATGGATTACAATATCAAGTGAAAAGTAAAAACTCAAATCATGCGAGAACTACAAGGATGAAAGAACTATAAGTATGCGTGAACTACAAGATGTAGATAAAGATCTTATCGTGCAATGGAGTTGTCGCACAAGAACACCTAGAGAATATAGATATATGTTTTCCCTTGTATTTCATTATGTGTGTTTTATTTTGATAATGTGCTCCGAGAGTGAGATAGCATAAGGTTCTGTGATCGAGCTTAAACGATGTACATTCCTTTGGTATTCCAATTTTTTTGATTAATAATATCCATTTGAGTTTGTTTAATGTTTGTTAATATCACACACGCACACATATGTCTTAATTTGATTATTAAGATCAACAATATGTGGAATCAATCATTATTAGGACTTGACATTTGGTATCAGAGCAAAGTATTACTCCTGATACATGGAGTTGCATTCCATGATTATCCGTTTTAAGACGTTAAAGATGAAGATCGAAGAACTAAAGGTTATGGTTGGTTTTGACTCGATTTCGAAGGTAAAATGGACGAAATCAAAGATGTAGACACGAATAATCAACTTTATTACTTGCAAAATTGATGATTTGCATCATTACGCTCAATATCGTCGAGTTTTGACGGTGGAAAACGAAGACCTTAGCAATGATTCAAACACAAAAAGGTCATTTTGGTTGAAGTTTTTGTGAGAATAACTGCAAAAATAACCGTATTTTGCGCTAACTATTTCATGGGAGAATTTTTCGTGAGAACAAATTTTCATGCAAGAACTTTTGATGATGAAACTTTTTATGCGAGAACTTTTCATGTGAGAACTTTCATGTGAGAACTTTTCATGAGACACCTTTCCATGAAAAAACCTTTTAAGAAAAATTTTACATTAGAAAATATTTCATTAGAAAACTTTTGATGCAATATCTTTGCAGCAGTAACAGTCAATCCGAATATTTTCTCGTGCAAAAAAATCACATTCGAAAACTCCATCACCCATGCAAAAACTTTGACTGATTTTCTCAATTTTTTTGAAACTTTTAAAATCCGAGAACGTGATCCAGATGCAAAAACTAGTTAGTATTTAAAGGTTTTGGAACAAGTATTTCTGCCTATATCTGGAAGATGCTGAAAGTTTGGTAAATAAACAATGGTTTTGTGATGTTTGATCAAGTTCAAGATTCTATGTTTACAACATTTAATTCGCGCCATTCGTGAATTGAAACTTGATAATGTGGGCTTATCTTATTTTACTGATGGGGACAATGATCAAATGGTTTGAATTAGTGAAGAATCAAGATTGTTTGGTACTCATGCTCTAAGAATATGGGTGTATTACATCTTACATAGGTGGAAGAATACTTTGAATGATCTAGTTCATTGTCATAGAATCTTGTTATCAGATAGAACAATCTGGTTCTTCGAAAATCTAAAATGCATGTTGGATCTCTCTGTCATATGCCTAATACAATTTTAGTTTTAAGTAATCAAGATAAAACAGTTTTTTCTTGATTTAGACGTGATATCCTTTATGAAGCTATATATTAGAAGGAGGTTACAGCTGAGAGGAATAATAAATTGGAAGATATCTGAGAATTAGATAATTTATGATGACGTGTAACCGAAGTCAAACATAGCTTGATATCATAATCCAAAGGAGGAAATTGCAAGGACCTAGCTTTTATGGATTACAATATCAAGTAAAAAACAGAAACTTAAATCACGCGAGAACTACAAGGAGGCGAGAACTCCAAGAACTTCGACTTGCCGAACGAAAACATCATGTTGTCACGGAGAATATGTAGAGAGTATAAATAGATAATTTCTTTTGTATTTCATTATATGTGTTTTATTTTGATAAAGTGCTCTGAGAGTGATAGAGCAGTTGCATGATAGGCCGCCCAAGGGGAGCTCACATCGAGTCGATCGATATTAAACGATGTAAACTCCTTTGGTATTGTCATCGTTTGATTAATAATATCCCATTGAGTTTGTTCAACGTTCGTTGATATCACATACACACATCCGTTTTAATTTGATTATTAAGTGCATCAATATGTTGAATGGATCGTTATCTGGACTTTACACATTGAGGCAATTTACCAGTGGGTTGTTCAAGTTGGATATTGTTGGATATTAGATGCCAAATGATTAGAAAGTACAACTTACTAATTAACAACATACAATTCAAAGAGTTAAATTTTGAGCAATAAACAAAAGATAGTATTTATTTTCTTAAATATTTTATCATGAAATGCGAACTAGTTATTCAGTGATTAATTAATTTATGAGATAATTAATAGGGTTAAATTTTTATTCATCTGATAAATAATAAAGCACGGGTTGAATTGTAACTAAATATTATTTACAATACCAGCTTTAGATTATTAATTAAATGCATAAAATATATTATTTATACGATAAACAATAATGGGGTTTATTATATTAGATAAATGTATATTAATATATTTATTAGAAAAATATATTTAATAAAAGATTTGATTAAATTAAGAATATAATTTTAATCAGGACTTGTTACAAGTTTGAGGTATTATAAATACAAATCACCAAATCAAATCTTATAACCTAATGAACAAAAGTTGCAATAAACCTATTACCTGCAACCGCTAGTCACCAAGTGCCACCCCCATCGCCGCCTTCACCGTCGGGTCGCCAGTTTTGCGCCTAATTTTCGATTGGGTTGATTTTCGGATTCGAGTTTCATGATCAAGTCTACTAGTGAAACGTTCGTTCATTTAAGAGTGTTTGAGCTTTAAGTTTTTGTCAAAAGGTATAAAAAAACCTATTTTAAAGTTTCAGTTTGTAATTATCCAGTGTAATTGGACCATGGAGGAACAAATTTGATCCAACACTTGTACGCTCTTCCGCTGTCAAAATTTTTCTTAAAAACAGTACAAGGTTTCCCATGTACAAGGTGCAATAGTGTTATGGGATATAGTTATGGCTCCTAACACCAAAGGTGGATTGCGCATTTGTTACTTAGAGATATGGTTTTATCTTTTCTTGCTAAATGATGGTGACGAACTAAGACAAAAACTTCATCCTTTTGTAGAAAGAAAATTCTTCTATTCACCACTATCGAGGTGTGTATTCTATAGTTCATATTAAATTAAGCAAGTATCACGGGAGTGTAGAAGAACATAATTTCCATCAATGGGGATTTTGTTTAGAGAACTATCAATCTATAAACTTGATTGTGTTGTGAATCAATTCTCAGGTATGGAATCTTAAAGGTTCTATTACCTTTTCCATGACTTCTTTACGAACACATATGGAGAGGTACAATGGTCTGCTTCAGATCTTGTTTTACAAGTGGAACAACTAGATTCTATCAAGGAAGACTTCTTTAAGTGGAACATGTTGAAGGATCGTCTTCCTAAAATGGAGGCACTGTCTAAACATGGTGTATTATTAGCCTGCTTTAATTGTATGATGTGTAACAATGTCTTGGAGTCTTTACATCATCTCTTGTCGCAATGCGAGTTAACTAAGTTAATTTAGAGTAGAGTACTACAATGATGTTGTCATCTTTGGGTCTATTCCTTTGACTTTATTGAAATATCTTTTGGGTTTCCTATAATTGATAACTTCAAATGTAAAGAAAAGGAAGCTAATTTGTGCCATATACAGTAACACTAGGGTGCACCTAGAAGCTAGAAACAAGATGTATCAAAGCAAGGTGGTGTGACTAATTTTTTTTTTCTTTAGAAATTAAGGCTATGTCGTTTGTATGGGCAAATTGGTGTAATTTTAAGCGTTCTTGTATTTCTTAAAATTGGGTGTTTTTTCTTTTCGTTTAGCTACTTGTTATGTCTATCTATTTAATTTTAATAAAACCCTACCGGCCAAAAAAAATGTAACAATTTACGTTAATGCATGCTTGCGTATTATTCTACTACTTTATCCATTAGTTAATATTTAAATTCTAGTGAATGAACTTCTATTTTTCAATAGCACACCTACAATTTTCTAGTATTAAATCATCACATCCTATAACATGTAGAAATAGAACACACAACCTTTTTGTATGAGGAATAAACAACTTAGCGGAGACAATTAATTAACTTTTATTAGCAACTAACCAACATATATGGTAGTTAATTAACATAGAAAACTGTAAATGATATTATTGAATATTCAAAATGTTAAACATCTAAAGTTACATGATAGTTGATTGAAGCATTGACTATTCTCTACGCTTGAAGATAAGTTCAAGAGGTTTCTCTTTCTGCAATGTCACACCAAATTTTCCAGTCATATCCAGTTTTGCTGGATCCTCATCATTTGGAAGAGACCAATCATATCCGAGAATCAAAGATGCTAGCACGGTTTGCATACTCTTAACACCAGATAATAACCCAGGACACATCCTCCTCCCACCACCAAATGGTATTAACTCATAATCATGGCCTGTAAAATCAATATTTGAACCAAGAAACCTTTCAGGCTTAAAAGTGTTAGGGTCCTCCCAAACTTTTGGGTCATGAGAAATTGCCCAAACATTAACCCATACTTGGGCATTTTGAGGAATTGTATAATTCATGACTTCACAAGCTTGAATGGCCCGTCGAGGAATTAGGACTGGAACAACAGGGTGCAACCTTAGTGTCTCCTTGATACAAGCATTCAAATAAGTTAACTTAGAAAGATCGGATTTCACGATAGAGTTAAACTTAAGTTCTCTTTTTAGCTCTTCTCGTACTTTGAACATGATTTGTTCATTCTTTAACAACTCGGCCATAGCCCATTCAATGGTTGTTACTACTGTATCTGTACCTGCTATAAATAATTCCTACATGTAGGAAATATAAATATCAAAGTTTATACAAATTAATGAAAACATATATATGAGTCTTCACCTGTTTTTTTCAAAACTAGTTTGGCTAGGAATTATATTGTCAAAATTATGATTTTTTTAGTGTATGTAGGTACATGATTACCGAAGAACTAAGTATTTGTTTTTGTATTAATTCTATATCTGTTTAGTTAAAAGTGTTCAGTGTAGATGTTGATGATCTACAAATTTAGAGATCAAATTTTACAAATCTATTTGTAATTTTCCAGTGAATGACATGTTTTTGTCTATTCAATCTGTGAAATCTTCTCAAAATCCATTTCTAAATATTTCAAGAACATTTCTTAATTTAGCAAAGAGAAACCTATGAAAGACTTACAAGAACTAAGATGTTGATTTGAGCAGTCGTGAAATTATGTTTAAGCAGTCGATCCAAGAAGTCTCTTTCTTGGTCCGCCACAACCATATTTTTGGCAATTCGAGCTCTCCTTTCTTTAACAATTGCGTCTGAAAAGCTAGACAGCTCGTTAAGATGACTTAAACTATCTTTCCTTAATCCTTGAAGATCTAGACCTCCAACTATAGGAAAAAAATCGCTTACATTTGGTGTAACAGAATTCTGTAATATTTTTAGGAGTCCAAATTTTAACCGATGAGCAGTTTGGTCATCTTTCAAATCCAGAAAATCTTTACTAAATAAAATGTTGCTCATAGTGTTAATTAATGTTGTAAAAATTAGTTCCTCAATTTTCACAATATTTCCTTGCGTGTTATTCAAAAAATTTAACATATGAGCTAACTTTTCATTTCTCAAGTTTGACTGGGCATCAATTGCTTTGGTTGAGAACAACTCAAGCCGACACAGGGTCCTACAAGATTTCCAGTGATCATTGCAATCTCTCGCCCATACAAAGTAGTAGTCTATAAAACTTTGTTGAAGTGCATCAGGTATGGAGCGACCAGAAAGATGACAATCTTGAGTCTTGAGAACTTCCTTGGCGGCCTCCGGGGAAGAGGCTACCACAAGAAGTCGAGTACCTAAACGCAAGGAGATGAGGGGGCCATATTTTTTTGCAAAGTTGGCAGCTACGATATGAGGGTTCTTGGCCATCTGGTGCATATTGCCAATGATCGGCCATGGACGTGGCCCTGGCGGAAGATTCCTCACAGATGCAAAATATTTGTGGGCCAAAAACAATAAGAAGAGAGGTGTTGCGAAAAGGAAGAGAGAAGATGGCAAACTGAACTCCATGGAAAAGAATATGATTTCTATGGCGATGTTTGCCTGTTTGGTGTGGTTCCCTTGCACTTGGACATGTGCTTTTATAGGCTTCAAGTGATTAACTAGTTTCACTTTTGCTTGGGTTTAGTGATGTAGGATGCAAATATATTAAGTTATATATTATAGATAAAATCAAACTTTAAGAAAGGAAAAATTGAATAAGATGATGACAAGGAACACAACGAAACTTTACCGAATTTCATCAAGAAAAAACATTGTAAAATAGGTATATAACTAAAAACTTATCTGCTTTTGACATAAAATAATTTAATAGATGGTTATACACCAATTCAAATATTACCTTTTCTGTATTTCATGTTAGTAAAAGTAAAATGGTGCAACTGACATCCATTGGTTTACCACTTGCCAATGTTTATCCTCTTTTTTTTTTCTTCACAACTTTAATTATTGAAAAAGTAACAGAATACGATTAAAAGATTTGTAGTGAGTAAATTAAACTCCTCCGTTTTTTAAAATTTGAGTACATATACATAATTTTTTCTTAGTTATTGTTTCTATTAGAGTACAAAATGGAATTAGTTGATAACATTTTTGTCTACAATCGGAGGACCTATTTCAATTTCCCAAATAAATAAGAAGATGATACAAGTAATTAAATAGCTTGAAGTGAAATGTACAAATACCATTACACCAAACTTTTTCAAAGCGTTATATTTTATCAAAGGATGTTAAGGAATAGACAACATGCAATGACGTAAAAAAACAAACACAAGTATATGATATAATTAACATAGTTATAAATGATAAACTAACACCATTATAACATACAAGTGATACATTTTAAGTGCATAAATACACACGAATACCCCTCCCCAAAAAAATCAACAACGTACATATGGTGTTTTCTTATCACTTAAAACTCTTAAGCAAAATAGGTTTTGTATTGGATCCACACACACATATATAGACATGCACATAAACACATATGTCCCGTAAAGTAGGCCAATGGAATTATTCTATGAACTTTTACCAACATTCAAATAACCATGGTGCTTCGATTTTGTAGACCATTAAATCTATAAAAACAAAACTCCTTTTGACCAAGATAAAATGTGTAACTAAAATATTATTACCAACGCCTAAGAAAATTATAAGGTAGAATTAATTACGATTTTGTCCTTGTTCGGTAAAAATCTCTCTTAGTCAGCTACTTTTGTAACTCCGATTTCAATCTGCGTGTCGTATGACAATTTCTGCACCTTTAGACATGTTCCCCTCATCTTCATCAGAAGAATCATAGAGGGATGAGAGAATTGGACCAAAGTCTTCTCTCTCACCACCAGCATGGTGTTCTTGGCTGCTGGATTTCCCCTGCTCATTGACAACTTTAGGTGAAGTGTCAATGGGCTGAGTTGCCATGGTTGAGGACGTAATGATGTAATCACTTGTATAAGTGTGAGCCTCTTCCATATAGATCTCCTGAACAGGTTTAGGAAGATCCACCTCCGTGATGGGTAAATGATGTGAGCTAGACAATGGAGATGCAGGAGTACTAATATCTCTTTAAGTAGGGGAGGAGTAGAGAAACTCATGGTACTCACTGAATCTCATGTTTTCATCATTATAGAATTTTAGGTTGGGGATTAGTTGGTTAAGATCAAGAGGCTGGGGATGGTAACTGTCCCTTGAAGGTTGTTCACTAGAGTTTTGAGACTCTGAGTGAAGGCTTAAGGCTGCTTGGGTAATGAGCTAATTAGGCTGAGCATGAGGAACCTCAGCACTGATTGTTGGTAAGATGGGAGTGGTTTGCTCCTCAGGAGAAGTGAGAGCTCTAGTCTCCACTTCTTCCTGTAAGGGTGATGATATGCGGGCCTGCTCAAGCTCAATAGCTTGAGCAGGGGTTCGCTTGGATTTTCTTTGGTAGGTGAGGAATATTTGTGGCTATTTAGGTGGTTGAGAAGTAGAAGGTGTGGGTTCAACACCAGCTTGTCCTGCTAGGTTGTCACCTTGAGCAATCTCTAACATTTTTGGGACAAGGGCTGTTTCTATCCCAGAGAAGCCAACAGTTGGCTTCTTCATGGTCTTAAAGATGTCGGGCTTCATCAGTCCCAATTTAAAAAATATTACATGTTCCCCTAACTATGAACCCAGTTCATAGTTGAGAATGTGGTGAACATATCTAGAGAACATATAATACCCTAAGAAGTCTAATTTAGCAAGTAAGTTGGTATACACAAATTGTGAGTACCTGAAATTGACCCCCTGGACCATTCCATGTACTATGAAGAAGAGATCTTCGGGAATCTGGTCCCATCCCCCATGCTTGTTGGATAAGCTGTGGATGACCACATGAAGCAGGTACTTCCATTGGGATGAGACCTTTCCTTTCCTGAAGGTCTTTACAATAAAATCTCCCTCATAGCCCATCTGCTCAAAGGAATGATTGACAGCTTCTTTGGAAAGGACAATTCACCTTCTACATCATCCAGCTGAAGATGTGTGTTGATGTTGGCTGGAGTGATAAAGATTATCCTCCCCTGCACTATGCCAGACAGTGCCTTCTCCCCATCCATGATGACCTCTTGACAGGTCTTCCAGAATTCCAAAAGCTGAATCTCATAAAGAGGAGGATCAATGGTAAGGGAGGTGAAGTAGTTAGAAAGAGCCAGAAAACGATAGACCTTTGAGAAACTAGAGTCTTTCTCGGAGTCCAATAGAGCAACCTGATTGTGATGCCTGTGGAGTTGCATGGAGAAATCAGGGTTGTTTCTATGGTTGAGGTTGGCCATTTGAGAAAGCTTAATGGTGAAGGAAGATAAGAACAAAAACGGTTTTGGGTGAATTTAGATTAAGAGAAATTTACAGATGTAGAAGAGAGTGAAAGAGGGGGAAACCATTGGGTACATTTATATGAAATGGATTTGAGACAAAGTTAATGAAAGAAGATTAACTTTGAAATCCGGATGTCGGTCCCACCTCTGAAAAAGTGCCCGAAAAGGTAGTTTTCTTATAAGTCGAAAATCTTCCAAAGGTATTTGTCTTCGGAAGTTTTGATAAAAAGCTTCCGAAGCTAAAATGGCTTCGGAAGAAATATCAAAGATTATAGAGAATTTTGCTTTGGAAGATATTTTGACTTGTAGATTTTATTCTAAGAGGAATAAAATCTTCCGAGACTTAAATTGCTTTCGGATGAAAATTGTTCCTCAAAAACATATAAGTACTTATATTCATTTATGCTTCGAAAGATATTTGAAAATTTTCTTCCAAAGCTAAGTTGAAATAAGTAGTTATTTGTTATGGATGACATAATTTTCTTTCGAATGTAAAGATATATCTTCCAAAGTAAAAATGATCAATATTCTAAATAATATAAGAAATAGAATTTTAAAAGATTTTTCTTCCAAAGTAAACAAGGGCTTATGAAGGTGATGAAATTGACAACTTAAGACACACAGATTTTAGAAATAATATGAATTAAGTTTAAAGAAAATCTACTCAAAGTTAATCATCCCAATAGCTGATATAAGATATTTAAATCTCTGTTCATCACAAGCTTTAGAGAACTGATCGGCATATTGTTCATTTGAGTTATCCCTTTTCAAAATTATCTCTAATAAGATGATACTTGATGTTGATGTGTTTTGTCTTTGAGTGCTGCACAGGATTCTCTATAAAAGAGATAACACTATTGTTGTCTATATGGATAGGAGTTTCTTTAAAGTTGATACCATAGTCTAATGATTCTGAATCCAAAGCACTTGAGCATAGCAGCTAGCAGCAGCAATGTATTCAGCTTCAGCAGTTGATGCAGACACACAGGATTGTTTCTTGTATTGTCATGAGACAATCCTTCCACCAAGGAATTGACATCCCCCAGATGTAGACTTTGTAGTCATATTACAGCCACCATAGTTACTATCTGTATAAGCATACAGGTTGAAGTTAGAATTTTTTTGGATACCAGAGGCCTAATATAGTAGCACCTTTGAGATATCATAGAATTCGCTTGACAATGACCAGGTGTGACATCTTGGGGTTGGCTTGATATCTTGCACAAATACATGTGGCAAACATGATATCAGGCCTGCTACCTGTGAGGTACATATGATACCCAATCATAGCCCGGTAAAGATGTTCATCTACACACTCCCCCTCAAGATCAGGTCCAAGGGAGTGGTTTCTGGCTATCGGTATCTTAGCAACCTTACAGTTAGTCATGTTGAATCTTATAAGTATGTCTTGTACATACTTTGACTGACTTATGAAGATGCCACTGTCAACTTGCTTCACTTAAATTTCTAGAAAGAAATTGAGTTTTCTCATTGCACTCAGTTCAAATCTATTCTTTATCAGCTTCTCAAAGTCTATGCAGAGCTTTGGATTAGTTGACCCAAAGATAATGTCATCTACATATACTTGAACTAGCATTAAATCATTCCATGTTCCTTTGATGAGAAGAGTTCTATTTATAGTACACCTTTTGTAGCCATGCTGATAGAGATACTGAGATAGAGTCTTATACCACTTCCTTGAAGCTTGGTGCAACCCATAAAGAGATTTATCAAGCTTACAGACATAATCAAGACGATCATGATCGACATACACCTCTTCATCAATCACTCCATATAGAAAAGCACACTTGACATCAAGCTGGTAGATCTTGAAATCCTTGGATGCAGTAAAAACTAGGAATATTCTGACAGCTTCAAGTCTTGCTACAGGAGCAAAAATATCTGTGTAGTCAATTTCTTCTTCTTGTGTGTACCCTTGGACAACTAGTCTTGCCTTGGTTTTGGTGACAACTTCTCTATCATCCTTCTTGTTCCTGAACACCTATTTGGTTCCTATGGTAGTCTTCCTTTGAGGAAGAGGACATAGCTTCTCAACCTTTTGCCTTTTGAATTGAAGCAGCTCTTCCTGCATAGCTTCAACCCAACTTCCATCCTTTAAAGCCTCATCAACTTTCTTTGGCTCTTTCTGGAATAAAAAACAAGAGTGAAGACAAATATTTACATCATGGGTTTGTCCTCTTGTTCTTACCCTTGTGTCAACATCTCCAATGATGTTTGTGGTGGGGTGAGACTTATGGATCCTAAGTTGAGGGATCACAATAAGCTGCTTTGAGAGATCTAAATTAGAGAAATTTTAATAAGGAATTGAAGTTTCTCCCACCACATTAGCACACTTATCAAGAGAGACTTGATCCAATGAGTGTGTGATATGATTTATGTTGTCTTCGATGGAGTGGTTATCAGCATCAAAAAACTCTTGATCACTGTCACCACCACCATTTCCTTCCATATTAGAAGCTCCTTCATTTAAGTGTTATGCCTCTGAGTTGGAATTTTATGGCACCTCAGATGTATCAGCTGAATTTGACATGGTTATGCTGATTGGAACTCCATCTACAGGGTTAGTTATTACTGGAGTTGAAGTAGTGTGAGTTGATAATCTTCTCAGCTCTTGTCTTGGATTAGGATCACCTGCTGATATGATATCTGTGGAGCCTAAAACATTCTCATAAGATTT
The DNA here is from genome assembly GCA_025215565.1 of Flaveria ramosissima. Classification (NCBI taxonomy): domain Eukaryota; kingdom Viridiplantae; phylum Streptophyta; class Magnoliopsida; order Asterales; family Asteraceae; genus Flaveria; species Flaveria ramosissima. Next base: position 13,016,788 of record CM046035.1, read on the forward strand.
GTTAAAATAGTTGGTTACTAAATCAAGATTAAATAGCCAATCAGGACCAGAACCTTTCACACTAGGAGTGTGCTCATTGAAAGTCACATTGGCTGACTCCTCAACTACTCTAGTTCTGAGATTGTATACTCTATAAGCCTTAGCTTGAGAAGAGTATCCAATAAAGTTTCCATCATCTGTTTTCTCAGCAAATTTGGCTATTTGGTCTTTGGTATTCAAGATGGTACAAGGACATCCAAATGACCTAAGAAAACCAATGAGACGTTTTCTCTTATGCCAAAGTTCATAATGAGTCTTACCATGAGTCTTGGCTACTAAAACTATGTTTTGCACATAGCAAGCAGTGTTTACTACTTCTGCCTAGAAGGTGATAGGCAGTTTAGAGTCAGACAACATAGTTCTTGCAGCTTCAATTAGTGTCCTGTTTCTCCTCTCAGCAACACCATTTTGTTGAGGAGTCCTAGGAGCACTAGATTGTCTTGAAATACATTTTTCATCACAAAATGTATCAAGAATTTGGTTCTTGAATTCAGTTCCATGATCTATGGTCTTGACCTGGTGATCACATTGATACTCAATCTTTAAGATGAAACTCTTCAAGATCTCAGGAGTCTCGTCCTTAGTTCTAAGAAAGAAGACCCAAGTGAACCTTGTAAAGTCATATGTGATCACTAAACAGTATGAGGTCCTTCCTAGACTCATTACACTGATGGGGCCAGAGATCCATATGTAACAAGTGTAGGGGAGTAGTGATAGAGTTTCTTTCCTTTGGCTTGTGAGACACTTTGTGTTGCTTCCCTTTGAGGCATGCAACACAATGGTCAACACTTGTAAACTCTTTCTTTGGCATTCCAGTTACCAAATCATTCTTAATCATTTTATTCTTGTTTTTAAAGTTTACATGGCACATTCGTTTATACCATAGGAAAGACTCATCACTTTTTGCTTTAGATAGAAAGCATGGAACTTCTCATGAGGGAGATGTTTCTTGCAAGTCCATCTTGTACATGGTCCATCTCCTGGGGGCTGTGAGCAGGATATGCTCTTGAGGAATAACCACCCCGGGCTTGAGAAGAATGCACTCATGCTCAGTGAAAAGCATGTTATGTCTCTGATCATAAAATTTGAGATACACTCGGAAGATTGTATCAATGCTGAGCTTATCATTTGTGACCCTGCCCCTTCTAGTAATGTAACACCCAGCATCCCCTCCAAAAGCAACTGGCCCTCTATCAATTTTCTCAAAATTCAAAAGTAGTGACACATTGCCTGTCATGTGCCTAGAATAGCCACTATCAATGATCCGTAAATTCTTGTTTGTCTTGAGTTGCTATTGCATAAAAGAGATGGTTAGTTACATTTGGAAACCCAAGCCTTGTTGGTCTTGGGCTTATCAAGAAAAGTTGAAGATAATACAACAGTAATTGATCCTATAGTCAAATTTGGAGGATCATTTGCTGATATTGATGAAGAACTTTCAGTCATATGGTCTTTCTTTGTCTTCCACACCACCTTTGGAAGCTTAGGCTTGACCTTCAATGCTTCGAAAGTTTTGAAAACTTTGGAAGTTTTGGAGACTGGACCTTCGGAAGATCTTCACTGCAGTAGGCTTCAGTACTTCGGAAGTATTCCTTTCTTCCGAGACCAACTTTTCTTCCGCAGGCAAGTTTTCACTTGTCTTCTTCTTCATTTTGGAGCTTCCGAAGGGAAAGAGTTACCTTCCAAAGCTTGCCTTTTCTTCAACATCTCAAAAGTTTCTTTCTTGATCATGTGGACTGTACTTTTAGGATTTTAGAGGAGATCCTTTGCAAAATGAGAAGTACTACCACACATGACACAATCCATTTTGTTCCTTCTGAGAGTCTTCCTTTGGGAACAAAGTTGAACTTGATAACTTTCCTTCTCCATCTTCATCTTGGTAGATGATATGGCAATTCTTTTAGGGTGAGAACTACCTTTAGAGTTGGATAGTTCAGGTTGTGTAGCAATGGTACACAACTGATCAACCTTCTTCATGATGCTGGGATGATTTGAACATAAACTAGAATTCCTGGTACTAGAGTTCAAGTTTGAGTCTTCAGTCTTAACCACTTCAAAACCTACAGAGATAAAAACTTGTTTCTGTATGGAGATAAAGGTGGCCTTGATCTCTTGATCCTTATTGGACTTTCTTTAGGCCTTCCTGATCAAGTTCTTCCTTTTAGACTTGGTCATCCCTAGCTACTTCCTTTCCCTCCTCAGGAGAATAGTGACCCTTCTTTGGATGCTCTTCTTCACTTTTATTAAGGACATCCTTCACTATCTACTCTTCATCCTTTTCACTCATTGGGTCTATGAAAAGAAGCTCATCTTCACAAGTTTCACACCAAGGAGATCTTACAAACAAGATTGTATGTCGAGGAGCTATCTCAGTAGATCCCAGTTTCTGCTTATTCAGATAACAAACTTTTGCATGTAGGGATGAGGATATTATGTTCTTGAAGGTCTATTCTTTAAGAACACATTTTTCTGCACTGGCTTTGTTGATCACAAGCTCAGCCTGGCACTTAGTTAATTTAGTGATGAGATCTTTGATTTGAGTCCTATAATTGGTGTGCTCATGTTTAAGAGTTGAAATGGTTTTCTCTAGATCTTTATATTAAGTTTGTAATCATTTTCAACTCTTTTGAAATCCGATTTTAAGATATTCAAAGACTCAAGATCAGATCTCATCTATAAGTTATATGACCTATATCTGTTAACTTTGGCAATATATTTAGGTGTATAGAGATGTTCCAATACCTTGGCCGCATCACGGTCAGCCATTAGTGTTTTGTTTAGCGATGCATCTTCCACCTAAAAGCTCCAGTCAAAGCCTCGTTCTTCAACAGCAACTACAGCTTGCTTCTCATTCTTGTTGGCTTTGTTAGTGAAGTTTGCTCTGGTTTGTGCTTGGACACTATTTTTCCTTGGTGCCTTGCATTCTCTAGCAGAGTGTCCTATTTGGTTACAACTGTAACACTTTACCTTGCTTTTTGTCCAGCCCAAACTTTCCATTGGCTATATTGCTTGGAAACTTTCTTCTTGTCTTCTTGTAGAACTTCTTGGTTCTATGGGGGAGAAGAGCCATTTGTTGAACTCTCTCCATGTACTCTAGATCATCTGGATGGATGTAGTCATGATTTTCAAGGGTGAAGAGAAAGTTGCTAGAATTTTCATCACCAAACACAAAAGCTTATGAAGAGCTTGTCTCTGGGGTTAGGTGTAAATAACATGATTCTCAAAACGATAAACTCAGTCAGGATAATCTTCTTCGCTAAGAAGTCTAGGGGTTTTGTGCTAGTTCCAATCTCATTGTCGAGGTTGAGGGTAGCAGTGATGTGCTTTAGATTTGCCATTTTAAAACTTAGAAATCAAACGTTTAAGAAAGTTTAAAACTTAAAGTTCTCGCACAAAGATCAGATTTCTCGCGTGAAGAGGCACCAACTTCTCGTGCGATTAGTTTTCTAACTGAATTTTGAGAAAAAAAAACTTCTCGCGCGAAAGGAATCTTTTGTAACAAGCTTTCCAACAAACTTCTGCGAAACACACTCTTCTCGCATGAATAGGAACTTTTCGCGTGCGATCAACAAGTTTTCGCCTAATCAATATTCTTCCTAATTTCTAAGATTCCAACTTCAATCTTTCACCAAATTGTTCAAAATTGTTTGATTAAGATTTCAATTAATGATTAAGGTTCAATTTTGACCCTAAGTGTTTCTAATTGATTAAGTTTAGCTTGTTTAATCACATGAAGACCATCAAATCTTCAATCTCCAAAAAAAAGTTCTTAACATCTTCAAAAGTGATAAAAAACAACAGAATCAAATTGATTTTCAAAAGATTCTAATACGAAGCTCAGGAACACATTAAAAACACTCTTCAATCTTCAAATCTTTAGGGTGTTAGGTGAACAGATCCTTGGTTCTCTTGATGGTGGTACAGTTATTATTCCAGCTGTAGGGTAATGAGTTCAACGGCTTTTTGTTTACAGAAATATTCTTCAAGATAATTCTAGCACTCTTCATCTTTGTTATCAGCTTTACAAACCTAGACATTTGAGCCACTAAAGTTTCACCAAGCACATGGCTAAACATATTAAACTCTTGGTTTAGCATGTCCATTTAACTTTCCCTAATATCCTTATTGCCGATTATCTGCTCCTCCATCACATCCCATAAATCTTTAGCCTTTTTGAAATCCTTGAAGTTTTGAGCAATTTCTATAGTAAGTGCCATAATGATGGCATCATATGCTTTGTCATCAACTTGAAGTTTCTTCATGTCTTTCTCATCCTAGAGGTGTTTAAGTTTGTGCACCAACTCTTCCTTATCATTGTTATACATAGGGATATATAGTACTTGTTTGATTGACCACATCATCTGGGGTTAGGTGTAAATAACATGATTCTCAAAACGATAAACCCAGTCAGGATAATCTTCTTCGCTAAGAAGTCTAGGGGTTTTGTGCTAGTTCCAATCTCATTGCCGAGGATGAGGGTAGCAGTGAGGTGCTTTAGATTTGCCATTTTAAAACTTAGAAATCAAACGTTTCAGAAAGTTTAAAACTTAAAGTTCTCGCATAAAGATTAGAGTTCTTGCGTGAAGAGGCACCAACTTCCTGTACGGTTAGTTTTTTAACTGAATTTTATGAATAAAAACTTCTTGCGCGAAAGGAATCTTTTGTAACAAGCTTTCCAACAACCTTTTGCGAAACACACTCTTCTCGCACGAATAGGAACTTTTCGCGTGCGATTAGCTAGTTTTCGCCTTATCAATATTCTTCCTAATTTCTAAGATTCCAACTTCAATCTTTCACCAAATTGTTCAAAATTGTTTGATTAAGCTTTCAGTTAATGAATAAGGTTCAATTTTGACCCTAAGTGTTTCTAATTGATTGATTTAGCTTCTTTAATCACATGAAGACCATCAAATCTTCATTCTCCAAAAAAACAGTTCTTAACATCTTCAAAAGTGATAAAACAACAACATAAATCAAATTGATTTTCAAAGGATTCTAATTCGAAGGTCATGAACACTTTAAAAACACTCTTTCAATCTTCAAATCTTTAGGGTGTTAGGTGAATAGATCCTTGGTTCTCTTGATGGTGGTACAGTTATTATTCCAGCTGTAGGATAATGAGTTCAACAACTTCTTGTTTACAAAAATATTCTTCAAGATAATTCTAGCACTCTTCATCTTTGTTATCAGCTTAACAAACCTAGACATTTGAGCCACTAAAGTTTCACCAAGCACATGGTTAAACATATTAAACTCTTGGTTCAACATGTCCATTTAGCTTTCCCTAATATCCTTATTGCCGATTTTCTGCTCCTCCATCACATCCCATAAATCTTTAGCCTTTTTGAAATCCTTGAACTTTTGAGCAATTTCTATAGTATGTGCCATAATGATGGCATCATATGCTTTGTCATAAACTTGAAGTTTCTTCATGTCTTTCTCATCCTAGAGGTGTTTAGGTTTGTGCACCAACTCTTCATTATCATTGTTATACATAGGGATATACAGTACTTGTTTGATTGACCACATCATTTGGGGTTAGGTGTAAATAACATGATTCTCAAAATGATAAACCTAGTCAGGATAATCTTCTTCGATAAGAAGTCTAGGGGTTTTGTGCTAGTTCCAATCTCATTGTCGAGGTTGAGGGTAATAGTGATGTGCTCTAGATTTTCCATTTTAAAACTTAGAAATCAAACATTTCAGAAAGTTTAAAACTTAAAGTTCTCGCACAAAGATCAGAGTTCTCGCGTGAAGAGGCACCAACTTCAGGTGCGGTTAGTTTTCTAACTGAATTTTGTGAAAAAAATGGTTCTCACGCGAAAGGAATATTTTGTAACAAGCTTTCCAACAAACTTTTGCGAAACACACTCTTCTCGCACGAATAGGAACTTTTCGCGTGCGATCAGCAAGTTTTCGCCTAATTAATATTCTTCCTAATTTCTAAGATTCCAACTTCAACTTTTCACCAAATTGTTCAAAATTGTTTGATTAAGCTTTTAATTAATGATTAAGGTTCAATTTTGACCCCAAGTGTTTCTAATTGATTGAGTTTAGCTTGTTTAATCACATGAAGACCATCAAATCTTCAATCTCCAAATAAACAGTTCTTAACATCTTCAAAAGTGACTTTGAAAACACTCTTCAATCTTCAAATCTATAAGGTGTTAGGTGAACAGATCCTTGGTTCTCTTGATGGTGGTACAATTATTATTCAAGCTGTAGGATAATGAGTTCAACAGCTTCTTGTTTACAGAAATATTCTTCAAGATAATTCTAGCACTCTTCATCTTTGTTATTAGCTTAACAAACCTAGACATTTGAGCCACTAAAGTTTCACCAAGCACATGGTTAAACATATTAAACTCTTGGTTCAGCATGTCCATTTATTTTTCCCTAATATCCTTATTGCCGATTATCTGCTCCTCTATCACATCCCATAATCCTTGAACTTTTAAGCAATTTCTATAGTAAGTGGCATAATGATGGCATCATATGCTTTGTCATCAACTTGAAGTTTCTTCATGTCTTTCTTATCCTAGAGGTGTTTAAGTGTGTGCACGAACTCTTCCTTATCATTGTTATACATAGGGATATACAATACTTGTTTGATTGACCACATCATCTGGGGTTAGGTGTAAATAACATGATTCTCAAAACGATAAACCCAGTCAGGATAATCTTCTTTGCTAAGAAGTCTAGGGGTTTTGTGCTAGTTCCAATCTCATTGTCGAGGTTGAGGGTAGCAGTGATGTGCTTTAGATTTGCCATTATAAAACTTAAAAATCAAACATTTCAGAAAATTTAAAACTTAAAGTTCTCGCACAAAGATCAGAGTTCTCGCGTGAAGAGGCACCAACTTCTGGTGCGGTTAGTTTTATAACTGAATTTTGTGAAAAAAAAACTTCTCGCGCGAAAGGAATATTTTGTAACAAGCTTTCCAACAAACTTTTGCGAAACACACTCTTCTCGCACGAACAGGAACTTTTCGCGTGCGATCAGCAAGTTTTCGCCTAATCAATATTCTTTCTAATTTCTAAGATTCCAACTTCAATCTTTCTCCAAATTGTTCAAAATTGTTTGATTAAGCTTTCAATTAATGATTAAGGTTCAATTTTGACCCTAAGTGTTTCTAATTGATTGAGTTTAGCTTGTTTAATCACATGAAGACCATCAAATCTTCAATCTCCAAAAAAACAGTTCTTAACATCTTCAAAAGTGATAAAAAAACAACAGAAATCAAATTGATTTTCAAGAGATTCAAATTCGAAGCTCATGAACACTTTAAAAACACTCTTCAATCTTCAAATCTTTAGGGTGTTAGGTGAACAGATCCTTGGTTCTCTTGATGGTGGTACAGTTATTATTCCAGCTGTAGGATAATGAGTTCAACAGCTTCTTGTGTACAGAAATATTCTTCAAGATAATTCTAGCACTCTTCATCTTTGTTATCAGCTTAACAAACCTAGACATTTGAGCCACTAAAGTTTCACCAAGCACATGATTAAACATATTAAACTCTTGGTTCAACATGTCCATTTAGCTTTCCCTAATATCCTTATTGCCGATTTTCTGCTCCTCCATCACATCCCATAAATCTCTAGCCTTTTTGAAATCCTTAAACTTTTGAGCAATTTCTATTGTAAGTGCCATAATGATGGCATCATATGCTTTGTCATCAACTTGAAGATTCTTCATGTCTTTCTCATCCTAGAGGTGTTTAGGTTTATGCACCAACTCTTTCTTATCATTATTATACATAGGGATATACAATACTTGTTTGATTGACCACATCATCTGGGGTTTGGTGTAAATAACATGATTCTAAAAACGATAAACCCAGTCAGGATAATCTTCTTCGCTAAGAAGTCAAGGGGTTTTCGCCTAATCAATATTCTTCCTAATTTCTAAGATTCCAATTTCAATCTTTCACCAAATTGCTCTAAATTGTTTGATTAAGATTTCAATTAATAATTAAGGTTCAATTTTGACCCTAAGTGTTTCTAATTGATTAAGTTTAGCTTGTTTAATCACATGAACACCATCAAATCTTCAATCTCTAAAATAAAGTTCTTAACATCTTCAAAAGTGATAAAAAACAACAGAAATCAAAATGATTTTCAAAAGGTTCTAATTCGAAGCTCAGGAACACTTCAAAAACACTCTTCAATCTTCAAATCTTTAGGGTGTTAGGTGAATAGATCCTTGGTTCTCTTAATAGTGGTACAGTTATTATTCCAGCTGTATGGAAATAAGTTCAACAGCTTCTTGTTTACAGAAATATTCTTCAAGATAATTCTAGAACTCTTCATCTTTGTTATCAACTTAACAAACCTAGAAATTTGAGCCACTAAAGTTTCACCAAGCACATGGTTAAACATATTAAACCCTTGGTTCAGCATGTCCATTTAGCTTTCCCTAATATCCTTATTGCCGATTATCTGCTCCTCCATCACATCCCATAAATCTTTAGCCTTTTTGAAATCCTTGAACTTTTGAGCAATTTCTATAGTAAGTGCCATAATGATGGCATCATATGCTTTGTCATCAACTTGAAGTTTCTTCATGACTTTCTCATCCTAGAGGTGTTTAGGTTTGTGCACTAACTCTTCCTTATCATTGTTATACATAGGGATATACGGTACTTGTTTGATTGACCACATCATTTGGGGTTAGGTGTAAATAACATGATTCTCAAAATGATAAACCCAGTCAGGATAATCTTCTTTGCTAAGAAGTCTACGGGTATTGTGCTAGTTCCAATCTTATTGTCGAGGTTGAGGGTAGCAGTGATGTGCTTTAGATTTGCCATTTTAAAACTTAGAAATCAAACGTTTCAGAAAGTTTAAAACTTAAAGTTCTCGCACAAAGATCAGAGTTCTCGCATGAAGAGGCACCAAGTGCTCGTGCGGTTAGTTTTCTAACTGAATTTTGTGATAAAAAACTTCTCGCGTGAAAGGAATTTTTTGTAACAAGCTTTCCAACAAACTTTTACGAAACACACTCTTCTCGCACGAATAGGAACTGTTCGCGTGCGATCAGCAAGTTTTCGCCTAATCTATATTCTTCCTAATTTCTAAGATTCCAACTTCAATCTTTCACCAAATTGTTCAAAATTGTTTGATTAAGCTTTCAATTAATGATTAAGGTTCAATTTTGACCCTAAGTGTTTCTAATTCATTGAGTTTAGCTTGTTTAATCACATGAACATCATCAAATCTTCAATCTCCAAAAAAACAGTTCTTAACATCTTCAAAAGTGATAAAAAAACAACAGAAATCAAATTGATTTTCAAAAGATTCTAATTCGAAGCTCAGGAACACTTCAAAAACACTCTTCAATCTTCAAATCAATTGATATAGAGCATACCAAGCTCTAATACCAATTGTAAGGATCAATACTTAACGATCAGATCGATCTTGTGACAAGAACGTGGAATATAATCATCACGATAATAAGATTGAATGAGAAATAGATGAACACGAATGTAAACAAACTTTGATGTATATTGCTCTTTGATTTAAATGATAACAGTTACTAGCGAAGTCAAGAAAATGACAAAAGCTTTCTTAATTACATCAACTAGTGACTATTTATCCCTAACTACAAATGTCTCGCGTAGTTCTCGTGCGACTTGATATTCATCATTTTGATTTATTATTCGAGTCTCTAGGTTCAATAACTACAAAATATTAAGTAATTAACCAAAGATATATATACACATCTTAAAGTTTTAAGAAAACCGATGATGAGCAGATGATGTCGGCGATGGTTGTGGTGATATGATGATGCAACAACCTTCGAATACGTAAATGGTGATGGTGGTGGCAAGACCCTAAAGAGTCATAGCTATTTACAAGAGGGTGCCATGGAGTGGTGGTGCAGGTGATAGGAATGGTGACAATGGGGAGAAGAATGGTGTTAGTGGTGGCAATAAAGGTGGCGACGATGACATGAGGGGTGATGGTGTGGCAGTAAAAGGTTTTTGGTGGTGAGAGTGCTTTGGGAGTGATGGGTTATGACAGAAGTCGAGAAAGGTGATGGTGGCTAGGAACGGTATGTGGTGGTGTCTAGGAACCATGGATTTTTGTGTTTTTTGCCGGAGGTGGTGGTTGTGAGGCAGGTTCACGGCCGCGGTTTTGGTTTTTGTAATGTGAGGATGAGGCCGATCGGAACTTGTAGTATATATTGGTTTACACCCGGTGGTGAAGAATCAAATCAAATTAAAATTCTAATTTTACTTTTATGCCTAGGTTCACATCATTCTTCATTGATTTTGTATGATTCGACACACTATTTACGTTTAAAAGTAACAAGTCATTAGAACATTTATTTATATCTTATTTTTGGTCGACTTTTCTATATGGATCAAATAATATGTAGACTATGTTGAATTACAAGTAAACATAAACAAAATAATCTTCATTTGTAATTAAGCTTGTGTATCCGAACTACATTGACAGACACACTTCAGTAGAAAGTCTCTTTGATTGGGACTATGGTAGAAGTTTCACAACCTCAATAGTAACTTGACATTATATTGTTTGGTAAAAAAAATACAAATTTTGTTCATTAGAACTTTAACTTAGTAGTTTTAGTCTTCATTATATTCTAACACTCACGTAAACGTATATTTAATATTAAAAGGCCGATATTTGTATATACACAAATTGCAACTTTATCTATAGTAACATACCATAATTAATTCATGATGTACAAGGTGCAATGTATCTTTATTAGTGTGCTTTATTGCAATATTATTTTTCTAGATATACATAGTTAAACAACAATTCACTTGGCACAGTGGTAGACAATTAGGAGTTGGTAATTAAACTTGACGGCAGTTCGAGACCAAATTTTATAGGTGTCTTTTCTTTTCTTTTTTCTTTGAATATTTTGATTTCTTTTTGTTTTTTGGTTATTTAAATCTTTATAATTTACTTCATGTGTATATTTTTAGTAGCTTAAATAAATTAGGAGAGATAGTTTCACATTCACTTCCATTATCTTCTCGCTTTTTAAATAAGAAGAAAACAACACTGATTTAAACAAACTTAATTTTATTTTTAAGATCATCTTCATATAGTGTAATCATGTTGTTTATTATTTTTTTAACTTAACACCATGATGTTTTTTAAACTCTATATATATTTCTGGGATGCTCTTAGTTCTATCTACGTTCTCAAGATGTTTTTTTGTTGTACGAACGCATGACATCATATGTGTATGTTTTGGTTGAATGCACAAGTAACTTCACCCGTTAATGTTAGTTAACATATTACTACATTCGATTCTATTTAAGAACAAGTTATCCTGCCACGTGATATTTGTTTATAGGCCGTTTGTTTTCTCCTTGGTTTATATTTTTTGCCATTTATAAGATGCACGTCTCCTTCACTTAGCAATCCAACTTCGACCCATAGCAGCACTCCTACGCCGGTTTTAATTAGTCTAAATTTTAATTTCTTTTTCTTATCTTTTATTTTCTTTCATGCGTTTAATTTTTTTTTTCTGTTATTTTAATTATGGTAAACGCTTTGTTGGCTTTTTTTCCTTCTTATTTTTACATTACAAAATTTTAAACTCCTATTGTATCAAGATTCAAGAATATATAATCGCGGATCCCGAAACCGCCATGAAGCGCGGGATGTAATACTAGTTATATACAAGTTGCAAAAAACCTTATTTTGTCGAATTCGTTGTGAATAATTCCATTAAATTGTTAGTTTGATCTTATTTGACAAAGATCGATTATGACATCACATAAACACTTTCATTTGTATGAATGTCCTTTTTTGTCCCCTTTAAACCTATTTTGTGAATAAGTCCATTAAATTGATAAACTTATATATAGAATTTTGATGTCTAGTGTTCAGCTTGAGCTGTAATTTATTAGACGTATTGGATAACAACATTAATTAGATGCACTCTGGACCATCTTGCTAGAGTTCAGTTAGTTCATGGTGGTTAGATAGTGTCAATTCTCATATGGGAAAATGTAGTTTGTGATCGTGATCGTGCCTTATGGCTAATTATTAGAGTAAGCAAAAGACTTAGATTTTGAATTCTCTTTGTAATGGGTACCACAAAGATAATAAAATATATTTTTGATTGTATTCTAACTAGCATTTAATTCCCGCGCTACACGGCGCTACAATTTTTATTTTAGAACTTGTGGTTGTAAATCACAGTTATATATTTCAAAACGTTAATGCTACAAGTGTTAAATTTTGTTTTGTTATAAGTAAGAGAAAATTTAAACGTCATTGTATTATTAAACAAAACATTAATGGAAAAAAATGAAAAAATATAGAAATAACAAAAAACAAATTCGAAAAACTAAGAAATGGGGGAAGGTTTGCTAGGTTCGACATGAGTAAAAGGGAGAGGAAAATAACACTTTGAACCACTAGACAAATAGTTTCTTTAGTGTCTTGTTTAGTCCATTTAAATTAACATACAAATTGATGAAAAGTAAAGAAAATGTTTGGTTCGATTGATTAGTGTCACATGATAAAGCCAACAAACTGAGAATTAGTAACACCCAAAGTTGAAAGGTAATAGTTATATAATCTAGGTGTCGTGGTTCTAACTATTTCTTTCAAATACAATTATAGAAAATGCAGCATCATGTATTTAAATATTAGGAAATATATTTCAAATATCTAATAGCATGCACTATGTTTTATAATGTTTTATAAGAACCAGTATGTTCTCCAACATTTTCTTTTCAGCGGAAGAAATCATTTTAACAAACACCAGAGAGCTCAATGGGCAATTGTTATCCCATGCCAACCCTTTTTAATATTTATTTTATATAGTTTGATTGGTTAGTGAAAAACCCATTATACAATAGTTGAAGCTAAATTCCAAGACAAATTAAAACTTTCATGTCGTACATTTCATATTTGTTCTTCCAACAACTTCGTAGAAATGTCAATATTCCAACAACTAAATGAAAAAAGGATGTAATGATAAATTAGCAATGACATCTGTACGGTACCTATATTGAAAGTATTGATACCGAACTTGTGGAGTGGTAGATACCACAAACCATACAAAATTTATCGGTTCGATACAGGTATGATGGCAAGCTCGGAACTGGATCGGTTTGGTGTTTTCCATATTCTTGGCTAAATAAACATTAAATAAATAAAATTATGGTTTGTTTTAAATAAACAATAAAAAATCAAATAAATACTATGCAATATAAACCAACAATTTTCTAAATGGGAATCAACTGTTAGTTACCCATAAGTATGTATGTTAACCCATTAACATAATCATTTACGTAATGTTCAAGGAAATATGATTTTTTTAGTAGAATTTAAGATCACGGCAAAATAAATAATATCATTAAGCTTGTCATACTTTCCTCGATCAATACTTAATTTCTAGGTATTGAGTTACATGTTACATAAACTTGTAGGTAAACCTTTCACGTCATGTAGATGCTTGTCTACATCTAGGATTTCTTCAAAAATGAAGTGTGTTTGAAGTTGCCTATACCCGTTTATTTTTGCACTTGCAAAGATATTCAACCAAAAGTTTGTCTAAACTTCCAAATATTCTTTCTATATCATGGAAATAGATTTCAAAGCGAAGCGTTAATTGAAGGATGCACTTGCCCATGGCCACATCTTCCCATTTTTGAGTACTCACCAAGAAAGACTACTTCGGAAGTTTAAAAACTTAGGACGCCACTTTTTTAAAAGTAGAGTGCAGGTCTTGCTAAGTCAACTCTCACCTCACAATTGATTAAAAAGAAAGCTAAAGAATTTTGCAAGAATTAGGATAGGACTCTTAGATAAGTCACGAAACTTAAATGAAAATTCAACAGATCCATAAAAAATGATTTTCAAAAGATTACCTCCATACAAAAACGAGAGTACTTCTTATACGAGTAATGTAAGGCTAAATGGCTTTGTCTGCTTAGTGGTTGTGGACCAACGAAAAAATTAAAATAAAAAAAAAGAGAGAGAGAGAGAGAGAGAGAGAGAGAGAGAGAGAGGGAAACATGACTGTGTCAAAAGGCCTTTATTCCGATGAAGTATATGTTGATCTCTGGTCGCCAATAGATTATGACCGAATCTCTCATTTGTGAAGCAGATCATGAGTGTACCACTTACAATTGTAAGTTCTTTGATATTGCAAATACTTTTGTTTAGACTGCACGAGAGCGACTATTTTACTTCATATAAAAAATATAGATTCATATAAACGCTAATGTTCATTAATAAAGCAAGCATAAGAGATGGAAATTGCTAACTTAAACTGAGCACGTGTTTCATTTGTATTTAACTGTAAAATCCACAAGCAAAAAATGCATCCCTTAAATCCACGACCATTTTTAACATCGCAGAGGTGAAATTCCATGTTCTAAGGCAATCAACACATAGAAACTTATTTGGATCAACTTTTACATTTTTCATACACTTTTTAACCTTTATTATTCTTTGTGTTAAATTTCTAATATATCTAACAGCTTTTCGCACGCATTCAACATGACGGTTATGTTCCAATAATTTGTCTTTCACAATTAGGTTTAAAATAAGAGCCACACACCAAACATGAAAATGTTTACCAATACATACAAATTAGCCAACGTTTTTACTAAAAGATGAATAAACTTATCATTACCAAAAGTATTATCAACACTAGTGTGTGAGTACTTGATTTGTCGGAAGTTGTTAAAATTTATAATCCTTGATTTCGAATACTTGTACATTAGTATTTAATTTGTAGTTATGGATAAAAATTATATTGACAACTCTGCTTTATAAAAAAAATCATGTCAAAACGTTGTTATAATTTAACACATTATAATGACAAACTTAGATTTTATAAACTATCATATTTTTATTATTATAAGAGAAAAACGATATAAGATTCCGAATGTTAAAACAGTTTTAAGAGCTTGTATATTTTTAGTTTGATTACTTGTATATTATCTCACATTATTACTTATTACTAAATGTTTTTATTTTGTAAATAGATATTATAATTACTTCAAATACTAACCCTATAGGTGTTTTAAGGTTAAGATTAAATTATTATTTTGACATCCTAAAATAATTTATAAATAGTATAAATAATATAGATATTCATTATTGATTTGTATATGTTATGTCTAATGGCCCGGGTGATGCGAGTATGTTACTGAGTATTTTTCCGACAACTCTTAAATACTGATATTATTATTATTATTATTATTATTATTATTATTATTATTATTATTATTATTATTATTATTATTATTATTATTATTATTATTATTATTATTATTATTATTATTATTATTATTATTATTATTATTATTATTATTATTATTATTATTATAATATTATTATTATTATTATTATTATTATTATTATTATTTGTTATTATTATTATTATTATTATTATTATTATTATTGTTATTATTATTATTTTTATCATTATAATTGTTATAAGTATGTATATATTTGGTAAATAGTATTTAGTTAATAATATAATACTTAATTCAAATATGAAAAAATATATAAAAAATATAAATATAATATTAATTTAAATTTTTATAAATTAAATAATACTTAATATAGTGAATTAAATCATATGCATTAACTCATTTATTAATTAGAATAAGTTTATCAAATGATGATAATTTAAAAACACTTGTATAAAACACTTATACCATATGATTAAATGGTTGTTTTGGACATTTTAAAAAAAAATAAAAATCTATCTATTATAATAAAAGAAAGTTTTAGTTGGACACTTGTCACAATTCTAGAGCTTTTAATTTTAATTTTTCCGTCTATCTCTCCTATTAAATAATAACATTATATACAATGATATTATTTAATTCTTTTTAAAATTAAATATTTTTTTATAATTTAAAATGACTTCTTTTTATAAATGTAATTTCTAAGAGAACATCTGTAAAGATAAGAAATTTTTTCTAAAACATCAAATCTTTTTAAAAATATGAAATATTTAAAAATTAATATTTTTAAATAATAATTTTTTTATAAACCAAAATAATTAAATTCAGAGTTATAATGAGTTCCTTTTTTAAATGACACATTTTTAAAATGGTTCTTTTTGGAACAAAATATTTGAATTTTTTTTAAAACAAATAAATTATATTATTACTTATAATTATTACTTATAAGTAATTTCAATCATATCCTATACCAAAACATCGTTTATAATTAATTTTTTTTGTTATTAATCATTTAATATTTATTTGTTCAACATGTGTAATGCACAGGGTACTAACTTAGTTATCAATATATCCATGGGGTTTGTATTATATAATAGTAGTGTAAGGATTGTCACAATAATCAGATCGATCTCATAATTGTGAATGCGGAATGTAAACAATTATGGATTGAGAAGTAGAAGAATAGAAATGAAGATCACAATGTAAATAACTTCTCTTGATTGCTCTCTGAATTTGAAATATTACACAGGAGTTACAAAACTTAGGAAATGAACAAAAGCTTAACAATAACTAAACAAACTAGCTATTTATACTAAACTAGTAAGTTCTTGCACGAAAACAAGCTCTCGCGCGACAACCTAGTTCTCACGCGACAACAACCTATCGCGGGGTTACTTCTACTTTTCGCTTGACTTAAACTTGTTCTTTACTTTGATTTGATTTCCCGGGCCTCTCGGTTCAACCACTACAATCTACCCCTAGGCTCGGTAAATCAATGTTCTTCAGAAGTCCACGTCATCCATGTTTTAACTGCCCCCATAAGCATACATCCTTTTATCTAGGGCCTTCGTAATCAACCAACCGAACTATGCTGCTAGTAGATAAACAGATTCATCAGCTGCAACTTCACCAAATCTTCGTTTCCAAACTTCAGCAAATCCATAGGTTCAATGATACGGTACTCTTTGTCTACACACTTGATCAACGCATGACCCGTCTCCTTTTCACAACTCCACCCGATAAGCTTTGACAAGCTGTTAACTGGCACTGGAGCATGTATAGGGATCATCCTCACATATCTTGGATGTCTATAAACTCGTATCTTCATCGGTTTCTGCGTGTTCGGATCAATATGGTTCTCATCTTCAATGACTTTGGATTTGGCTGTCTTAAAGTCTTTGAAATTGGTTTTGCTCTGTCTCCAAATCATATTCCTTATCCAATTACCTTTCCCATAATTACTTTGATTAATGAATAGAACACGACCCATAGCATACAAGTCTGATGCTTTAAGAGTATGAAAGTCGTGCTCATCTTGGAAATATTCTATCGCTCCAGTCTTTCTCTTAATCACATACAACTTCTTTTCATCATCATACGCACAACTGATAATAGGCTCTAAATTTCCGTACCTTGTGACAGGTTTGGAATGCCGAAGAGTATGAACATAAGCAGGCGGTGGAGGTGCAGCAACTGTAAGATTACCAACCTGACGAACATCCATTTGACCAGTTTGGTCTAATGTCTTGTTAGTGGTCTCTGAAGTACCAGTCTCACCAACAATCTCTCCTTCTTCTAACACAATCTTAGAAAATAAATCCTTCAAACTGTTTCCAAAGATATCTGTGTATTCCATATCTTCTTGCAGATCATCAAAAGATCCAAAGTCTACACTCTCTTCTTCCTCCAACATGCTTTGCTGAAATGAGTAGAATTCCTTCTCATACTCAGCTTTAGTGGCAGGATCTAACGATGTATAATCAACTGTATCACAAGGACTTGGTCCGGAGACATTATCAGTTCCTGATGACCCATAAGTACCAAAAACAGCACCCGTATCTCCCCCTTGATCATCATCATCATTTCCACCATCATCATCATCACCATTACCACCACCACCATCATCATCATCATCCTCATCATTATCCTCCTCATCACTGTCATCATAGTTAATCATATCCAAGTCATCATCATCATTGACTGGATCAGGTATAGGCATCATGTGTTCAGGATCCACAAATGCCTCTCCAACATAAGATACAGGTTGATCCTCAGTAGCCTGATTAGAAACATCTGGATGAGGCTCTTGATCAACAACAACATTGTCTATTGTCCCTTCTGTCGTAACAGGATCAACAACATGTTCTGTACAATGAACTGGCTCAACAATCTGGTCAGGACCAGCAGCCTGTTGTCCACTAGACTCTCCAACTTCTGTGGTATGTTGGTGTGTAAATGATGAATACACACGAGAAGTGAGATCTCTTAGATTCTGCTTCATAATTTGAACATAGAACTCTCACCACTAGAACTCTCACCAGTCACCCTTGCAATCCTCTTCCTTCGGCCTCTACTGGAACATAATCAGCATCACGTTCCTCCGCAGTACGTTTTGAAGGTGTTTCTCGTACTCTGGGACGTTTTTGCAGCACATAAGGCACATTCCCGATCTGATCACTATCAATCTCACTATCATCTTCTTCAGTCCTAAATTCTGCCCCTACTACCTCTTTCTCCCTTAATTCTTCATTTCTCAACCAGTCATCAACCTCTTCTTAGCAGACTTTTCACCTGAACGAGAACTCTCAGGTGCTTCTTGAGTAGCACCAGAAGATGTACAAGCTGTATCATCTCTATGAACTTGAGGTCTGTGCTTCAGCTCTAAATCCATCCACAAATCTACCAACTTTGGCAAAATGTGATCCATCCCATGCATTTCCCCTTGCTCACATAGGATATGTGAATATATCTTTCTTCATCATCATAACAAAATAGGTGGGAGAATCAGATATAGCTAACTCAGGATGAGCAGCATTCACAATCATATGTATAAATCTCCGGAGCATAACAAACTTCTTCCATTGAGCTGCTATGACATTTTTCTACATCTCTGAGAAAATGGCCTTGGATATGTTGTATGGAAGATCATCAACTAAAGAAACTAGCAATGATCCAAAGATGGCACTCAAACTATCCATGGCTGCCTTAAGATTGATGAGACAATAGATGACCACATGAAATAAGTACTCTAAAAGAACGGTAAGTACTTCTTCTCCAGTGAAGGATAACGATGATTGTATCCCACACGAACTAGGCAATCCTTTGCTGCATCATCAAATATCTTGATTGGTGCATGAGGAATATCTTCTAACAGTAGACCACTGTTAATCACCTCTGCAATAATAACAACTCTTTTCCCTTTCATCATTGCTGTAATACATAACTCCCCCTTAGTATCAATCTCATTTGCATCGTTGCTGTAATACATAACTCCCCCTTAATAACAACTCTTTTCCTTTTTATCTTCAGTAACCTCTCCCAGATTTGCAATGGCATTATGGTTTTTTTAAAAAACCAAAGATCTAGTCATCTGAAACAATGAACAAACATAATAAGTACATATTAAAAATTAGAATTAAAAAATGTCCAACACTTAGAAAAATTTTAACAATTTTGGACATTTCGCGCGAAAAGTCAAGTACTCACACGACAAGTTTAGTTGTCGCTTGAGTTTGAATTTCAAACTAAATGCAACTTGTCGCGCAACAGAACTACTTTCCACGCAAAAAGTTCATATTGTTTTGAAAACTTTTCGCAAATATTCATACCCCAAGAACTTTTCACATGCGATAAGTCGGTTCAAATTCAAATATTCAATTTGTCCAATTTTTCAATGTTTCAAACACTTAAACATGTTCATTAGGTGTCGACTTAGTGTTTATTACGGTTTATTATGTTTACTTTGTTCAATTTAACGTGTATTTGTCAAATCAAATTCGGGAATCATATAAACTCGCACAAATTCATCAATTAAAACATTGATATACTTTTAATCACTTAACAATCAATTCGCGACAGCAATGAGAATACTTAAATCAAGTAATCCAAGTTTTTGAACACTTAGAAATTTTAATAAAATTTTCAGACTATTCGTGCGAATAATCTACTTTTCGCATGAGTGTGCCTTTTAAAGACCATTGACTTCTCGCGTGAGAAGTCAATTGTTACACACAGAACTTGTCGCGCGAATAGAAACCTTTCGCGCGACTAACTTTGATATTTTTTAAAATTTAAAAATTTTAACTTTAATTTTTATCATTTTCTACCAACTATTAAGCACTTTTATTTTGCTATGAAAAATGATTTTATTTAACTAAGTGTTTACAATTATTTTAACACCCTTAATATTTTTTTCACACTTTGTAAATAAAAAACATAACAAAAAATCAAAATAAGAGACTATAATAAAAACTAAGTAAAGACAAATTTATTTGACACACAAATCGTATAAACTATTTAACTTTTTGATAAATTTTTAAGAATAGGATCATATTCCTTTTAGAAATCAACCATTAACAATCATTCAGCATTGATTTTATATAAGACTGTTTATGTTGATTGTCGATATACTGTGTCCCTTTTAAACTTAGACTTCAATATTACTTAGCACATAAGTTGTGATTTTATCATGGTTTGGTTAAGTGATATGACTTCAGTGTGTCCCACAATCAAAAATCCTGCAAAAACACTTATCTAGCTTCAAGATACTATTGAGATTTCAAGTCACCCCAATTTGACTTAAACCTTTCACTTCTTATCAGCTTTCTCAGTTTTGGTTATTGTCTTATATAATATCTGTTAGAGCATAACTAGCACGAGAAAATGTTTCTGAGCACTTAATATTAACAAGTTGTAGGACTTATCAACAGCCATCCAGACTTATGTTTTGCCCTCGCAAGACGTTTAGGACTTACATGCCAAAACGGACTTACATGCCCCATCTTTTGATTTTGCCTCCTGTGTCATAACATATTCTAAAAAAGAAAAATATTTATCGTATAGTATGTATGTCTATGACATATCTTTTATTAATGTGTACATTGGCATCTTTTATTTCTATATGGCCTTTTGGCATCCTTTTGCTCTTTTTGCATGATATATTCTTTTGACATTTGATTTGACTTTTCTTTTCTTGAGTTTTGATATATATATATATATATATATATATATATATATATATATATATATATATATATATATATATATATATATATATATATATATATATATATATATATATATATATATATATAATTGATATTAGCTGAGTCAGAAAGTAACAGGCTTCATTATGACTTGTAAGGATTCCTACAAGTCTGATGCAGCCAAAACATCCAAAGTCTTTCTGCATGCATGCACTGAAGTACAGAAGTAGAGATGCTTCAGAAGTTTTACACAATGCAGTAGAAAATATTCTAAGTGTAAAATCTTTCGAAACCAAGACCAACATCTTCTGAAGCCAAAAGTGAAGTCTTCCGAAGCTTCAAAGACAAAGTCTTCTGAAGCCAAAGAGTGAAGACAAATTTCTTCCGAAGACTTTTAGATACATGCTTTTATGTGATGTACTTTACCATAAAGCTGGACCACCTTTCCGCTGCAACTCTGTTCAGTCACCAACTTACATGACTTGGTGAAAAGGTTCATGTTTTTGGTAACTGTACATTAAGTTCTTGAGTCTGTGCTTTCTACTTTATGTACTTTTATCCTTTTTGTAATATATTAGGATGTGTGCTATAGCATGTCATAGTCACTAGTCAAAAAGACAATATGCCTTTTGACTGTACATTTGATTTTGTACTTGTCTAGTCTTATGTATCCAGCTGGCCTTCAAAGTATGGCCGACTGTAGGATGTAGTATAAAGTATCTCAAGTACTTGTAACTTTTTTCTCTGCTTTGTAATAGTTGTAAAAGAACTTGAGAGCAATATACAGCATTCTAGAAAACCATTCACTTGTGTTATTTGTAATTTTGTTTTGTCTCATACTTTACTTGTGTTTTTAGTATCTTTTATATAAGTTACTAGTTCCCTATTTGATCTGTTAAGTGTTTAAAAGAACTCTCTCATTGTGTTGTTGTATTGTAAGTGACCACCCTTAAACGGTCCTGCATTTGGTATCAGAGAATTTCAGGCTCTTTATTATAAGATCTCACCATCTTAAGATCCCTCTTACACACAAAATACTTAACAACTCAAATGGCAGCTATTACTAAAGCTGATATGGAAAATGGAACTATGACAAAGTCTCTACCGATCACTCCCGAAGACTTTGATACTTGGTGTCAAAGAATGGAAGGCTTTATTAAGTCTCAAGACTCCAGGATGTGGGACTCTGTTGTTCAAGGACATTACATACGAAGCACCTCTTCAGCTGCAACTGGAGGTGGTATGATTCCAAAGGCTGTGGCTGACTATTCTGATGAAGATAGAAAAAGAATAGAGATTGATCAGAAAGTCATGACAGCCCTTCAAACTGCTCTTCCAAACTCCATCTACAAAGGCTTCAAGAAGTGCAAACTACCAAGCAACTATGGGAGGCACTGAAGCTCACGTATGAGGGGTCCAATGAAGCTAAGGAGAAGAAGAAGGACCTCCTGAAGCAGCAGTTTGAAAACTTCACCTTCAAAGCAGGTGAAACCATGACTCAACAATGTCACACCCCAACCTTGACGGCGGAAACGTCGAGATGTGAGGGTTAAGATTGTTCACAGCCACATAACGCTATATTTAAATTCAAATATATTAAACATAAGTCTCAAAATTACATTACAAGCATAAGTCTCAATAATGAAATAAGTTTCAACATGAAATAACAAACATGATCATTTTGATTATTAACTAGGTCCAAGTCCTAGTTTTATTGCAAGCTTCAAATGTCCACTTTAAACTTGGGGATTTCCTGAAACATGATGAAAATAAAGAGTCAACTAAAAATAGTTGGTGAGTTTCCAAGTTTTCATACATAATAAGATTACAAGTAGCAATTCATGTCATGGGTTATAAGCTAGTAAGGTTATAGAACACATATCGTTACAACCAAACCTCGACTTGATTACAAGTATATAAGATTGGCTAAGTGTATTTGGTTCCCTAGTGCACAAGCGTACGGCCCCTAGGAGTCGGCAATACCTCGACTTTAGCACCAAATAGGCTTGTCAGGCCCAAAGATCTAAGACGTCGCCAGGCTAGCAATAGTTAATGATTGTAAACAAACTATGTATCTCATATAAACACTTACAAAACACAAATAACCATGACCAAATAATAAGTAGAATTGCAAGTGCATTACAAGTCTCAAATGTTTAAACGTGTATGTAATATAAGCATCATGTTTCACCCCAAATATGTGTGAAATTATAAAAAGGGGACAAGGAAAACTCACATGTCAAACAAGTATATAATGATGATCAATAAGAATAATATATGTCGTTCCAAGATAACACGTCACAAGGCACCTAAATATATAAATATTACATAATTTAGGTTAATAACAAGATTAACGAGTTAACATGAACTAGGGTATTAGAATTTGGGGATTTTTACAAAGTTAATAAATTCTTATAGAAATACCTTTTATGAAATCTATAAGATTTATTATTATTATTATTTTTGTTTAGGAAATTGATTCTTTGTAAATAAAAAATTATATTTATATCCTACATGATAAATCCTTAAACAAAGATAACATAAGGTCTAATATTAATTTAATATCTCTAAGTATTATATAACAATCTAATTTTATGAAAATGTTTAATTATAACATTTGTAAATAATTTTATATTAAAATATTAAAAGATTTTACAAGAATGAATTTTTAAGAAATGTTTAGATAACTTTAAAATATTTGAAATTTATAAAAGTTATTTTTATACATTTTAAAAATTTTCTAGAATTAATTTTAAGGCAAAAAGCCTTCAAAAAAATTACATGAGGGTGCCCGGGTTCGAACCCGGGACCTCATGTATGTGGGGTAGTGTTCTAACCAGTGAACCAAGGCTTCCAGCCGCGGTTCATTTGGGTTTTTAATTAACAAATACACTTGTTCAACAAACCCCCAAATCCAAATAAACCCTAGAACGATTTTGATCCCAATTGAAGGTCGATTCAAGTGTTTCATCCGGATTAAGCTTAGGGCTTTTATTCCCTACATGAAACCGAGTATGTAACAATGTTTGATTACCTAGATTTCAAACGGATTGATGATGAACAATCGAATAAAAGACCGCGACCAATGTGTGTTTGTTTGGATGAGCAAATGAGGATGATAATCCAATTAACTTCGTGGACTGCTTCGAGTGATGATCTTGATCAAAAGCCCTCAATCAATTGAGATTCAAAACGCTCAGAAGATGGATTTGGTTGAGTTGCAGGTTTCGATGAAGACGAAGTTTGTTTTTGGTGATTTTGAGTGTTTCAGATGCAATTGATAGTTGTAATCGATTAAGGACAGATAGATGATTGATTAGGTTAAGTTAATTTTGTTATTATTGAAGTTTAATGTTCGAACGGTTATTGATTTGGGCTCAACGGTCGTCGAGCTCAACCGGTGCCCATTGTCATCTTAAATACCAAATTAATGTGTCTTTACGGTTCGAAACGTACCAGGCATTCAATCGAGACAGTTTGGGGCCCTGAATCGACCAAAAATTTGGTGATTAAGGGGTGGCCGGAGGGTCGCCGGACCCTCCTTGGCCGACTGTCGACGGGAAAGGGAGTAGGGGGGTTGGTTTTGGGTGTTTCACACTTTTAGTCCCTGTGTTTTTGTACTTTGTTATTTTATGCACAAAGTCATCTTTTGAAGTTTTAGAATTAACAATTTAACCCCTGGACTTCAATTAACTTTAGGTTTTAATCATATCAAGTTGAATAACTTCTATAAATTATTATTATTATTTTTAGTACTATTATTAGTAATATTACTACTATTTTAGTTATTATTATTATTATTATTATTATTATTATTATTATTATTATTATTATTATGGTTGATAATATTATTATTATCATCATTATTTTTATGATTATTAATATGATTAACATTGTTAATATTATTATTGTTATAATCATTATTATTTCATTAACTTATAAACTTTAAATTAAACAAGAAGTCATAAAAAGTCCACCACGTTTCATAATTAGCATAAATAACCATAAAAATTAACACAGTTAACTTTTAATTAACAGAAAAATATGAGATGTTACAGTCTCCCCAACTTAAAAGAATTTCGTCCCGAAATTAAAAGAAATGAAACTATACAAATAAGAACGGATATTTCTTCTTCATATGCTCCTCACGTTCCCAAGTAAATTCGGCGCCACGTTTATTTTCCCAACGAACCTTGACGATTGGGGTTGTTGTGGTTCTCGTCTTCTTCATTATACGGTCCATGATTTCAACAGGTTTCTCAACAAAATGTAAGGACTCGTCAATCTGAACGTCTTCCAACGGAACATACAGACTTTCATCGGCCAAACACTTTCTCAAATTGGAGACGTGGAACACAGGATGAATTCCACTAAGGTCGGAAGGTAGTTCCAGTTTATAAGCCACTTTCCCAATCCTTTTCAGGATTTTGAAAGGCCCTACAAATCTTGGAGCCAGTTTGCCCTTCTTTCCAAAACGAACCACACCTTTCCACGGTGAAACCTTAAGAAGACCATCTCCCCAACTTGGAATTCCAATGGCTTACGTCGCTTGTCAGCATAACTCTTTTGTCGACTTCTCGCCACTTCAAGGTTCTTGCGAATGATAGAAACTTTATCGGTCGTCTCTTGTATAAGTTCAGGACCAGTGATGAAGTTTTCACCAATGTCGGTCCAACAGATCGGTGAACGACATTTACGACCATAAAGTGCTTCGAACGGTGCCATCTTGATACTCGAGTGGTAACTATTGTTATACGAAAATTCCGCAAGCGGTAGATGCGTATCCCAATCGCCACCAAAGTCAAGAACACAAAGGCGTAGCAAATCCTCCAAGGTTTGGATCGTTCGCTCGGTTTGACCATCAGTTTGAGGATGGTAAGCCGTGCTTAGATCTAGTTGTGTACCCAAGAGTTCTTGCATAGACGACCAAAAATGTGAAGTGAAGCGAGCATCTCGGTCGGATATGATGTGCAGAGGTACCCCATGACGACTTACAATCTCATCAACGTATATACGAGCTAACTTTGACGTTTTGTAAGTGTCACGTATAGGTATAAAATGTGCCGACTTGGTCAATCGGTCAACGATTACCCATATGCTATCATGTCCTCGAGAGGTTCGGGGTAGCTTTGTTATGAAGTCCATGGATATGTGTTCCCACTTCCACATAGGAATCTCGGGTTGCTCAAGTAATCCACTTGGACGTTGATGTTCGGCTTTAACCTTCGTACACGTGAGACACTTAGCTACATAAGTCGCTATGTCTTTCTTCATTCCAGGCCACCAATATTGACCACGTAGGTCCATATACATCTTATCGGAGCCAGGATGAATAGAATAACGACTTTGATGAGCTTCGTTCATGATGAAGGTACGGAGGTTATCGCGATTTGGAATCCAAATTCGATTGGCGAAGTACATCAACCCATTGGGTTTCGTTTCCAATCGGGTTAGAAGATTATGCTCCAATTCATCCTTCATTCTTCCTTCTCGTTGTACCATTTGTTGAGCCTCCAGGATACTAGACTCGATGTCACTATCTATCCTCAGGTTTTGTAGCAATACGGTGGTCTCGTTGACATCAAGTCGGATCTCAGTATCGAACTCACCCAAAGTATCAAACCATTGTCGTCGATCGCGAATTTCTTGGAATGAGATCATCTTGTTGTGAATCTTTCGGCTTAGAGCGTCGGCTACAACGTTTGCTTTACCAGGATGGTAACGAATGTCACAATCGTAATCACTAATCAACTCCACCCAACGACGTTGTCTCATATTGAGATCTTTTTGATTGAAAACGTGTTGAAGGCTTTTGTGATCGGTGTAGACTATACATTGCGTACCATACAGGTAGTGTCTCCAAATCTTCAAAGCAAAGACAACAGCACCAAGCTCAAGATCGTGTGTTGTGTAATTCACCTCGTGAACCTTCAATTGTCTCGATGCATAAGCTATGACCTTCCCTCGTTGCATGAGAACACAACCAAGGCCTTGTTTAGATGCATCACAATACACGGTGAAATCGTCGTTTCCGTCGGGTAAGGTCAAGATAGGAGCATTGCACAACTTGTGCTTTAACGCTTCAAAAGCTTCTTCTTGCTCGGGACCCCACTCGAATGGTTTATTCTTTTGTGTCAAAGTAGTGAGCGGTTTCGCGATCCTCGAGAAGTTGGCAATGAATCGCCGATAATAACCAGCAAGACCAAGAAATGAACGAACTTCAGTAGGAGTTGTAGGAACACACCAATTCTTCACAGCTTCCACCTTTGCAGGATCAACGTGAATTCCTTGGCTATTCACCACGTGTCCTAGAAATTGAACTTCCTCGAGCCAGAAATCACACTTCGAGAACTTCGCGTACAATTGCTCTTTCTTTAACAACTCAAGAACCAATCTCAAATGCAGTTCATGATCGGTGTTGGACTTTGAATAGATAAGTATGTCATCAATGAAGACGATCACAAACTTGTCTAGATAAGGCTTGCATACTCGGTTCATGAGATCCATGAAGACAGCAGGAGCATTGGTTAAACCAAAAGGCATCACCATAAACTCATAGTGCCCATATCGAGTACGGAACGCGGTCTTTGGGATATCATCATCATGGACTCGCAATTGATGATAACCAGAACGTAAGTCGATCTTCGAGAAGATAGCAGCTCCTTGAAGTTGGTCAAACAAATCATCAATACGAGGAAGAGGATAACGGTTCTTGATGGTAAGCTTGTTAAGCTCACGATAATCGATGCACATACGAAACGTTCCATCTTTCTTCTTCACGAATAGAACAGGTGCACCCCAAGGCGAAGAACTTGGACGGATGAAGCCCTTCTCGGATAACTCTTGAAGTTGACTAGAGAGTTCTTGCATTTCCGATGGTGCAAGTCGATATGGTGACTTAGCCACGGGGTTTGCTCCCGGTATCAAGTCAATTTTAAACTCGACTTCACGCACGGGAGGTAAACCACTAAGGTCATCGGGAAATACCTCAGGAAAGTCTCGTACGATAGGGACATCCTTAAGTTCTTTCCCTTTGACTTTCGTGTTGACCACGTAAGCCAAGAAGGCCATATACTTCTTGCTTAAGCACTTTCGGGCTTGAGTGCAAGACATGAGTTTAAGCCCTTTGGAAGATTTCTCACCGAACACTTTCAAAGTATCTCCAGAGGGTAACGGTATGCGAATGCACTTCTCGAAACAAATGATCTCGGCATGGTGTTTGGCTAACCAATCCATACCAATGATGACGTCGAAACTTCCAAGTTTCATAGGGATAAGATCGATAAGAAAATCATGCGTGTCAAGACTTAAGATGCAATCACGAATAACGACATCAACGGTGATCGGTTCTCCATCGGCAACTTCAACGGTAAGAGGTCTTCCTAGTTTCGTATGTGGCTTAGCAAGTATGGGTTCAAACTCTAACGAAACAAAACTCTTATCGGCTCCAGAATCAAATAGGACATAGGCATAAGTTTTATTAATAAGGAACATACCTGTTCAATTTTAAAGGTATTTAACGACATAGGTAACACATGAAAAGAAATAGGTCACAAAAGTTAAAGGTAAGTGAACATACCATTCACCACATCATTGTTTGCTTGTGCTTGATTCGCGTTGATGTTGAAAGCACGTCCACGGGCTTGTGGAACATTACCCACAAGACGGGGGCATTGTGGGCGGAAATGACCAGGTTCCCCACAGTTGTAGCAAACACGATTTGTGACCACGGCGGCGTTGTTGTTAGGTGCACGGTGACAAGTCGCCACCAAGTGACCATATTTACCGCATAATGTACAGATACGGCATGGTTGATTTCCCGGGTGATGGTACCTACAAATGTTGCACATAGGCTGAGGACCAGCATAAGCCCTAGCCCCAGGCACTTGTGCCACAGGTGCAGCCGCAGGTACAAGTTGTCTTTGGGGTTGTTTGGGTGCAGCCACAGCATAATTGCGCGCCGGTGTGAACTTGCGCTTCTTGTTGTTGTTGTTGTTGTAAGACGGTTCAGCTTTGTTTCTTTAACAGCCTCGGTAGCCGTCTTCTCTACTTTCTTTGCACCCTTCACAGACATGGTGCCCGCTCGTATATGGTTCTCGGTGAGTTGAGCGGTGATAGTAATGGCTTCTTCTAAAGTTGTGGGTCGGCTACCCACCACAGCATCTTGAATTTGGGGTGGTACACCCTTAATGAACTTCTCGATGTTGCGGGGGACAGTGTCGACCATGTGAGGCAGCAATAAACTCAACTCATGATGCCTAGTTGAGTAGGCCAAATGATCACCATCATTTTGCTTCAAGTTCCAGAATTCTTCCTCCAACTTTTGCAACTCACTTCGTGGGCAGAACTTCGCGATGGCGATGTTCTTGAACTCCTCCCAGGTAAGTGCTTGCACAGCTTCAGGTCCACGGTTTCTCTTCTCGCTATTCCACCAGGTAAGTGCCCTTTGTTGGAGCACACTAGTAGCATAACGAACCTTGAGTGCCTCGGGACACTCACAATTGATAAAGGTATTCTCCATGCTTTCGAACCACTCAAGAAGACCAGTGGCTCCTTCCTTGCCACTAAAACTAGTGGGCTTGCAAGAACTAAAGTGTTTGAAGGTGCAGGTTCGATTGTTCCCGTTTTGGTTGTTCCCATTTTGGTTGTTGCTGTTCTCTCCATGACCATTACCATTGTTGCTACCATTGGTCAGTAAGGTGCTATTAAGTTCAGCAACCATGGTCGGGATGACAGCAGCCATTTGACGAGCAATCATGGCGGCTAGTTTACGATCGGAACTTCCACGCTTTCCATGATGACGAGACATGCTGGAATATACAAAATGAGTTAGATACGAGAATTGGAATAACAAGGGTCATAGTTCAACAAGGATAAGGCAAAAGTTGTAAGGCACATGGAATGGTTCCATTTGGTAACGCATTACCATTTGGAAACGTTGACACGTCAAGGTAAGTTGACCCACTTGCCTTAGAAATTTGTGTATGTTGACCATAGTTTATCACTCATCCCAGAAATCCCCAGGTAAGCATAACTAGTCCCGTAGGATTTATGCGATATGCTTGCCTTAGCCCGAGGGCCTTTTGCCAGGAAATCCAGAATACAGGTGTCTATGTGTCACACAAATATCTTAGGTTCATGAAATCAAAACCTTGATGAGATTTTACATAGATTAGACATAAGTCTAAGGATTCAAGTCATAAGCATAAGTATACAATTCCACGTGTCGACGAGAATAAGATTAAGAAGTTTCATTTTTCGGGGAGAGTCAAAGTGTCAAAGGTAAGTTTAGGGAGACAAGTAACTAAGTTTAAACAATTACAAGGCAAACCTATGCTAAGGCATCAAGTTGCACATAAGTAAGGTATAGCATTATGTAGCATGTAACAATATATATATTTCAAAGAATATAAATATTTTTTCTAAGAGGTTCATGCATAAGCTATAGTCTAGGTCACCATTTCTAATAACCTAAATCCCTATAGTTATGGGCTCTGATACCAATCTGTCACACCCCAACCTTGACGGCGGAAACGTCGAGATGTGAGGGTTAAGATTGTTCACAGCCACATAACGCTATATTTAAATTCAAATATATTAAACATAAGTCTCAAAATTACATTACAAGCATAAGTCTCAATAATGAAATAAGTTTCAACATGAAATAACAAACATGATCATTTTGATTATTAACTAGGTCCAAGTCCTAGTTTTATTGCAAGCTTCAAATGTCCACTTTAAACTTGGGGATTTCCTGAAACATGATGAAAATAAAGAGTCAACTAAAAATAGTTGGTGAGTTTCAAGTTTTCATACATAATAAGATTACAAGTAGCAATTCATGTCATGGGTTATAAGCTAGTAAGGTTATAGAACACATATCGTTACAACCAAACCTCGACTTGATTACAAGTATATAAGATTGGCTAAGTGTATTTGGTTCCCTAGTGCACAAGCGTACGGCCCCTAGGAGTCGGCAATACCTCGACTTTAGCACCAAATAGGCTTGTCAGGCCCAAAGATCTAAGACGTCGCCAGGCTAGCAATAGTTAATGATTGTAAACAAACTATGTATCTCATATAAACACTTACAAAACACAAATAACCATGACCAAATAATAAGTAGAATTGCAAGTGCATTACAAGTCTCAAATGTTTAAACGTGTATGTAATATAAGCATCATGTTTCACCCCAAATATGTGTGAAATTATAAAAAGGGGACAAGGAAAACTCACATGTCAAACAAGTATATAATGATGATCAATAAGAATAATATATGTCGTTCCAAGATAACACGTCACAAGGCACCTAAATATATAAATATTACATAATTTAGGTTAATAACAAGATTAACGAGTTAACATGAACTAGGGTATTAGAATTTGGGGATTTTTACAAAGTTAATAAATTCTTATAGAAATACCTTTTATGAAATCTATAAGATTTATTATTATTATTATTTTTGTTTAGGAAATTGATTCTTTGTAAATAAAAAATTATATTTATATCCTACATGATAAATCCTTAAACAAAGATAACATAAGGTCTAATATTAATTTAATATCTCTAAGTATTATATAACAATCTAATTTTATGAAAATGTTTAATTATAACATTTGTAAATAATTTTATATTAAAATATTAAAAGATTTTACAAGAATGAATTTTTAAGAAATGTTTAGATAACTTTAAAAATATTTGAAATTTATAAAAGTTATTTTTATACATTTTAAAAATTTTCTAGAATTAATTTTAAGGCAAAAAGCCTTCAAAAAAATTACATGAGGGTGCCCGGGTTCGAACCCGGGACCTCATGTATGTGGGGTAGTGTTCTAACCAGTGAACCAAGGCTTCCAGCCGCGGTTCATTTGGGTTTTTAATTAACAAATACACTTGTTCAACAAACCCCCAAATCCAAATAAACCCTAGAACGATTTTGATCCCAATTGAAGGTCGATTCAAGTGTTTCATCCGGATTAAGCTTAGGGCTTTTATTCCCTACATGAAACCGAGTATGTAACAATGTTTGATTACCTAGATTTCAAACGGATTGATGATGAACAATCGAATAAAAGACCGCGACCAATGTGTGTTTGTTTGGATGAGCAAATGAGGATGATAATCAAATTAACTTCGTGGACTGCTTCGAGTGATGATCTTGATCAAAAGCCCTCAATCAATTGAGATTCAAAACGCTCAGAAGATGGATTTGGTTGAGTTGCAGGTTTCGATGAAGACGAAGTTTGTTTTTGGTGATTTTGAGTGTTTCAGATGCAATTGATAGTTGTAATCGATTAAGGACAGATAGATGATTGATTAGGTTAAGTTAATTTTGTTATTATTGAAGTTTAATGTTCGAACGGTTATTGATTTGGGCTCAACGGTCGTCGAGCTCAACCGGTGCCCATTGTCATCTTAAATACCAAATTAATGTGTCTTTACGGTTCGAAACGTACCAGGCATTCAATCGAGACAGTTTGGGGCCCTGAATCGACCAAAAATTTGGTGATTAAGGGGTGGCCGGAGGGTCGCCGGACCCTCCTCGGCCGACTGTCGACGGGAAAGGGAGTAGGGGGGTTGGTTTTGGGTGTTTCACACTTTTAGTCCCTGTGTTTTTGTACTTTGTTATTTTATGCACAAAGTCATCTTTTGAAGTTTTAGAATTAACAATTTAACCCCTGGACTTCAATTAACTTTAGGTTTTAATCATATCAAGTTGAATAACTTCTATAAATTATTATTATTATTTTTAGTACTATTATTAGTAATATTACTACTATTTTAGTTATTATTATTATTATTATTATTATTATTATTATTATTATTATTATGGTTGATAATATTATTATCATCATCATTATTTTTATGATTATTAATATGATTAACATTGTTAATATTATTATTGTTATAATCATTATTATTTCATTAACTTATAAACTTTAAATTAAACAAGAAGTCATAAAAAGTCCACCACGTTTCATAATTAGCATAAATAACCATAAAAATTAACACAGTTAACTTTTAATTAACAGAAAAATATGAGATGTTACAAACAATACTTCAGGTATGTTGAAATTATGGATACTCTAATGGATGTTGGAGTAACTCTTAAGAACAGGGACATTGTGAGGAATTTCATGTCCTCTCTTCCTAGACAATGGACACATTCCCGTGTTGTTATCAAGAGGACTGAGAACCTTAAGACTCTTACAGAGTTGTATGGTATTCTCAGTGGATACCAGATGGAGATGAACATGTAAAACTCATCTGGTAACTCAAGCAATCAACTGAGTTCAGCCCTTCATGTGGTTGAAAGGGAAAGCATTGAACCACAACATCATCTTATATGCTACCTTGACAACTCACAAAAGGGTCCTTTAATCACCCAAAGACTCCAAGAGAAAGCTACACTTAAGGAAGTCCATTCCAAGAGACAAGTTCTTCTCATGCTTTTGTCTCTGCTAGAGCATAGGCAACTTTCTCTTCACCCTTGAAGACCTGGACTGTATCCATCCAGATGATCTGGAGTAGATGGAGATAGTTCAGCATATGGCTCTTCTCACTCACAGAGCCAAGAAGTTCTACAAGAGGACAGGGAGGAAGTTTCTAAGCAATGCAACCAGTGGAAAGTTTGGGCTGGATAAAAACAAAGTGAAGTGTTACACTATAACCTGATAGGACACTTTGCGAGGGCGTGTAAGGCACCAAGGACCAATGGTGGCCAAACAGAAGCCAGACCAAACTACACTGATAGAGCTCCCCAGAATAAGAAGCCAAAGCAGCAAGCTGCAGTTGCTGTTGAAGAAGGAGGCTTTGATTGGAGCTTTTAGGTGGAAGATGCATCTCCAAACCAAGCACTCATGACAGACCACGATGAAGCCAAGGTATTGGAACATCTTTGTACTCCGAAATGCATTTCCAAAAGTAAATAGATACAGGTCCTTTAACTTAGAGATGAGATCTGATCTTGAGTCCTTAAATATCTTAAAAGCTGATTTTAAAAGAGCTGAAAATGATTATAAACTGAAAATAGAGGATTTAGAGAAAATCATTTCAACTCTTAAATATGAGCATACCAACTACAGGACTCAGATTAAAGATCTCATAACTAAGTTGACTGAATGCCTGGCTGAGCTTGTGATCAGCAAAGCCAGGGCAGAAAATATGTTTTTGAAGAAGAGACCTTCAAGAACATAATATCCTCATCCTTGCATGCAAAATTTTGTTATCAAAATAAGCAGGGACTAGGATCTAGTGAGATAGCTCCTCCACAAACAATCTTGTCAGTAAGATCTCCTAGGTGTGGAACTTGTGAAGATGAGCTTCCCCTCATAGACCCCATGATAGAAGAGGATGAAGATGAGATGGTGAAGAATGGCTCTGAGAAGAGTGAAGAAGAGCACTCTAAGAAGGGTCACCATCCCTATGAGGAGAGTGTAGCTGTTGGGATGACCAAGTCTAAGAGAAAGAACTTGATCTAGAAGGCCAAGAGAAAGTCCAAGAAGGCTCAAGAGATCAAGGCCACCTTCAATTCTGCACAGAAAAAATCTTCATCTCTGCAGGATTTAAAGTGATTAAGGCTGAAGACACAAACTTGAACTCTAATAACAAGAGTTCTAGTTCATGTTCAAATCATCCCATCATCAAGAAGAAGGCTGATCATTTGTGCACCATTGTTGTACAACCTGTACCATCCAGCTCCAAAGATAGTTCTATCCCCACAAGAATTGCCACATCATCTGCAAAGATTTAAATGGAGAAGGAAAGTGATCAAGTTCAGCCTTGTTCACAAAAGAAGACTTTTAGAAGGAAGAAAATAGACTGTCATATGTGGGAGTACTTCTCATCTTGCTAAAGATTGTGTTTACAATCCAAAGAGTACTCTCCACATGACCAAGAAAGAAACTTCTAAGAGTTTGGAGAAAAAGAAGCAAGATTCAGAAGGAAAATCTTTTCCTTCGGAAGCTCCAAAATGAAGAAGAAGACAAGTGGAAACTTGCCTTCGGAAGAAAATTTGGTCTCGGAAGAAAGGAATACTTCTGAAGCACTGAAGCCTGCTGCAGTGAAAGCAAGATCTTCCGAAGGTCCAGTCATCAAAACTTCTGAAGTCAACAAAACTTCCAAAGTGTTGAAGGTCAAGTCTAAGTTTCCAAAGGTGGTGTGGAAGACAAAGAAAGACCAAATGGCTAAAAGTTCTTCATCAACATGAGCAAATGATCCTCAAAACATGACTATAGGATCAATTACTATTGCATTGTCTTCAACTTCTTTTGATGAGCCCAAGACCAATAAGGCTTGGGTTTCCAAATGTAACTAACCATCTCTTTTGTGTAGGAACAGCTCAAGACAAACAGAAATGTATGGATTATTGACAGTGGCTGTTCTAGGCACATGACAGGAAACATGTCACTACTCTAAAAGTTTGAAATAATTGATGGAGGACCAGTTGCTTTTGGAGGAGATGCAGGAGGTTACATCACAGGAAGGGGCAGGGTCACAAATGGTAAGCTCAGCATTAAGAAGGTAAACTTTGTCAAGGAGCTTGGGTACAATCTTTTGAGTGTATCTCAATTTTGTGATCAGAGTCATAACATGCTCTTTACTGAGCATGAGTGCATTGTTCTCAGGCCTGGGATGGTCATTTCTCATGAGCATATCCTGCTCAGAGCCCCCAGGAAAGGAAACATGTACAAGATGGATATTCAAGGAACATCTCCCTTAGGAGAAGTTTCATGCTTTCTATCTAAAGCAAATAGCAATGAGTCTTTCCTCTAGCATAAAAGAATGTGCCATGTAAACTTTAAAAACATGAATAAATTATTTAAGAATTATTTGGTAACTGGAATGACAAAGAAAGAGTTTACAAGTGATGACCACTGTGTTGCATGCCTGAAGGGGAAGCAACACAAGGTATCTTACAAGCCAAAGGAAAGAAACTCCATTACTACTCCCCTACACTTATTACATATGGATCTCTTTGGTCCCACCAGTGTAATGAGTCTAGGAAGGACCTTTTATTGTTTTGTGATCACAGATGACTTTACAAGATTCACTTGGGTCTTCTTTCTTAGAACTAAGGATGAGACCCCTGAGATTCTGAAGAATTTCATCTTAAAGATTAAGAATCCATATGATCACAAGGTCAAAACCCTAAGATGTGATCAAGGAACCGAATATAAGAACCAAATCCTTGATACAATTTGTGATGAAAAAGGTATTACAAGACAATATAATGCTCTCAGGAATCCTCAGCAAAACGTGTTGCTGAGAGGCGAAACAGTACACTAATTGAACCTGCAAGAACTATGTTGTCTACTCTAAACTGCCCATCACCTTCTAAGCAGAGGTAGTGAACACTGCTTGCTATGTGCAAAATAGAGTTTTAGTAGTTAAGACATATGGTAATACTCCTTATGAACTTTGGCACAAGAGGAAACCTTTCATTGGTTTTCTTAGGTCATTTGCTTGTCCTTGCACCATCTTGAATACCAATGATTAAATTAACAAGTTTGCTGAGAAATCAGATGATGGATATTTTATTGGATACTCTTCTCAAGCTAAGGCCTATAAAGTATACAATCTCAGAACTAGAGTAGTTGAAAAGTCAGCCAATGTGACTTTCAATGAGCACACTCCCAATGTGAATGGTTCTTGTCCTGATTGGCTATTTGATCTTGATTTAGTTACCAACTATTTTAACAAATCTTGTGAGCATGTTTCAGGATCCACAGATATACTCCCTACAGGTGATCCTCACCCAAGATTTGAGCTGAGAAGACCTTCAAGCTACACAACTTTAGCCCCAATGGTAACTAACCCTGCAAATGAAGTTTCTACCAGCACATCAATAACAAATCCTGCTGATACTTCTGGGGTGCCTTCAAATTCCAACTTAGAGGCACAAAACTCAGATGAAGGAGCTTCAAATGTAGGAGAGAATAGTGGTGGTGAAAGTGATCAAGAATTTCTTGATGCTGACAACCACTCCATTGAAGACAACATCAATGATATCACACACTCATTGGATCAAGTCAATCTTGATAAGTGTGCTGATGTGGAGGGTGAATCCTCATTGCCAGATCAAAATTTCTCTAATTTAGATCTGTCTAAGCAACTTGCTGTAATCCCTCAGCTAAGGATCCACAAGTCTCACCCTACCACAAACATCATTGGAGATGTTGATTTAGGGGTAAGAACAAGAGGACAAACCCATGATGCAAATGTTTGTCTTCACTCTTGCTTCTTATCCCAGATAGAGCCAAAGAAGATTGATGACGCTCTAAAGGATGGACGTTGGGTTGAAGCTATGCAAGAGGAGCTGGTTCAATTCAAAAGGCAAAAGGTTTGTAACCTATGTCCTCTTCCTCAAGGGAAGACTACCATAGGAACCAGATGGGTGTTCAGGAATAAGAAGGATGATAGAGGACTTGTCATCAAGAATAAGGCAAGACTAGTTATTCAAGGGTATACTCAAGAAGAAGAAATTGACTACACAGATGTTTTTGATCCTGTAGCAAGACTTGAAGCTGTCAGGATATTCCTAGTTTTTGTTGCATCCAAGAATTTCAAGGTCTACCAACTTCATGTCAAGTGTGTTTTTCTCTATGGGGTGATTGATTAAGAGGTCTATGTCAGACAACCACTTGGGTTTCTAGATCCTGATCATCCTAATTATATCTGTAGGCTTGATAAAGCTCTATATAGGCTGCACCAAGCACCAAGGAAGTGGTATGAGACTCTATCTCAGTATCTCTGTCAACATGGCTACAAAAGGGGTACTATGAATGGAACTCTCTTCATCAAAGGAACATGAAATAACATAATGCTAGTTCAAGTATATGTAGATGACATTATCTTTGGGTCAACTAATCCAAAGCTTTGCAAAGACTTTGAGAAGCTGATGATGGATAGGTTTGAAATGAGTGCCATGAGGGAACTCAATTTCTTTCTAGAAATTCAAGTGAAGCAAGTTGACAGTGGCATCTTTATAAATCAGTCAAAGTATGTACAAGACATACTTAAAAAATTCAACATGACTGATTGTAAGGTTGCTAAGACACCCATAGCTAGAAACCACTCCCTTGGACCTGATCTTGAGGGGGAGTGTGTTGATGAACATCTCTACAGGGCAATCATTGGGTCTCTTATGTAGCTCATTGCTAGCAGGCCTGATATCATGTTTGCCATATGTATTTGTGCAAGATATCAAGCCAACCCCAAGATGTCACACCTGGTCACTATCAAGAGAATTTTAAGATATCTCAAAGGTGCTCCAACACTTGGCCTTTGGTATCCAAAGAATTCTGACTGTAATTTGTATGCCTATACAGATAATGACTATGGTGGTTGAAACATGACTGCAAAGTCTATATCTGGGGGATGTCAATTTCTTGGTAGAAGGACAGTCTCTTGGCAATGCAAGAAACAATCCTGTGTGTCTGCATCAACTGCTGAAGCTGAATACATTGCTGCTGCAAGCTGCTGTGCTCAAGTGCTTTAGATTCAGAATCAAATGCTGGACTATGGATTAAACTTCAAGGAGACTCCCATCCATATATACAACAACAGTGATATCTCTATCACAGAGAATGTGCAACACTCAAGGACAAAGCATATCAACATCAGGTATCATTTAATTAGAGATAACTTTGAAAAGGGATTAATCAACTAGTCTTTCTGCATGCATGTACTGAAGTACAGAAATAGAGATGCTTTAGAAGTTTTACACAATACACTAGAAAATATTCTAAGTGTAAAATCTTCTGAAGCCAAGCCTAACATCTTCCGAATCCAAAAGTGAAGTGTTCCGAAGCTTCAAAGACAAAGTCTTCCAAAGTCAAAGAGTGAAGACATATTTCTTTCGAATACTTTTAGATACATGCTTTTATCTGATGTACTTTACCATAGAGCTGGACCACCTTTCCACTGCAACTCTATTCAGTCACCAACTTACATGAGTTGGTGAAAAGGTCCATGCTTTTAGTAACTATACATTGAGGTCTTGAGTCTGTGCTTTCTACTTTATGTACTTTTATCCTTTTTGTAATATATCAGGATGTGAGCTATAGCATGTCATAGTCACTAGTCAAAAAGGCAATCTGCCTTTTGACTCTACATTTGACTTTGTAGTTGTCTAGTCTTATGTATCCAGCTGGCCTTCAAAGTATGGCTGGTTGTAGGATATAGTATAAAGTATCTCAAGTACTTGTTACTTTCTTTCTATGCTTTGTAATACTTGTAAAAGAACTTGAGAGCAATATACAGCATTCTTGAAAACCATTCACTTTTGTTATTTTTAATCTTGTTCTATCTCATACTTTACTTGTGTTCTTAGTATCTTTCATATAAATTACCAGTTCCCTATTTGATTTATTTAATGTTCTAAGAACTCTCCTCATTGTGTTGTTGTGTTGTAAGTGACCACCCTTAAACGGTCCTGCATGACTAGACTGTAACTCTCAGTCTGTGTTAGCACAGAATCGGTGTATTCACAAAACCTTGATGAGTTACCCACTTCAGTCATAAATGATTATTTTCAGTGTGTCACAGTACATAGTGCTTTTCATTCTTGATCGTCAAGCTTATGAACATATCAAACATAATACAAGTCAGTTTCTTACATGCCTTCAGATGTAATGAGCCGAAATCAAGAAATGTACTATCATTTCTTATATAATCCTGAAAATTTGTATTTTTATTCAATATTTTTACTCCCCCTAAGAATAAAATCTTTTTTGAAACTTATCAAATTTTTCTCCCCCTAAAATTGTAATTATCTAGACATAAAATAACAATTTTGTAACAAAATAAGAAAAATATTTTTGTAAAGGGTGTAAAAATAAAGAATTAACCAAAGTAATCATTCCTAGAGATTGGACTAAAAAGTTAAATCTAGAATGATCAAACGTCTTAGTAAAAAAATCAGCAATGTTGTTATCTGATGAAACAAATTCCAAATGAATAAGCTTTCTTTCAAAAAAAATCTCGAATAAAATGCATGCAGATGTCAATGTGTTTTGTCTTTGAATGTTGAATTGGATTCTTCACAATATTAAGAACCGCAGTGCTATCACATAAGCTGCGAGTGTCATAACTGTTAAGGCTATAATTGAAAAGTTGTTACTGAATCCAGACAATCTGAGAACAACAGCTCGAAGCAGCCACATATTCAGCTTCTGCAGTAGAAGTAAACACTGTGTTGTTTCTTGCATTGCCAAGAAATGAGACGATTTCCCAAAGATTGACACCCACCAGTGGTTTATTTTCTGTCCAAGTTACATCTTGCATAATCATTCTCAGTGTAAGCAAATAAATTGAAATCGGAGTTCTTAGGATACCATAGACCAAGTGCTGGTTGACCCATTGAGATACTTAAAAATCAGTTTGACAGCCTTCATATGAGATTCTTTCAGGTTATTTGATAACATGCACATTGGCACATAGGGAACATAATTTCTGGCCTACTAACAGTAAGATACATCAGGGATCCAATCATTGATCGAAACATGTGTTAATCAACATCTTCTCCCATGAGATCAGAAGTCAAAGTTGGACGAGAAGACATAGGAGTTGGGCAATCTTTGATTCTTGAAATTTGTATTTATCAAGAATACTATGAATATACGTTTTTTGATGAATTAGTATTCCTTTATCATTTTGCTTGACTTGGATACCCAAGAAGAATGACATTACTCCAAGAGAACTCATTTTAAGTTTCTTCTTCATCACTGCTTCAATTTCCTTGCACAATTCATCATTTTGTAGATCCAAAAATGATATCATCAACGTAAACTTGAACAAGAATAAGATCATCACCATTCTTCCTTAAAAACATAGTTTGATCATAAACACCTCTCGAATAACCATTTTCAAGCAAATGTTCTGTCAAAGTAGCATACCAAGCACAGGGTGCTTGATGTAAGCCATAAAGTGCTTTGCCAACTTGTACACATATTCAGGATGATGTGATTCTTCAAAACCTGGTGGTTGACAAATATAGGTTTCTTCTTTCATTTGTCCATATAAAAAAGTTGTTTTCACATCCATGTGATAAATTGTAAAGTTCTTGTATGAAGCATAAGCCAGAAAAATACGTATAACTTCTAGTCTTGCAACAAGAGCATATACTTCTTCACAATCAAGTCCTTCAATTTGATAGAATCCTTGAACAACAAGTCTGGCCTTGTTGCGGACAATCATATCCTTTTCATCCGTTTTGTTATTAAATATCCATTTTCTTCCAATTGGCAGCTTTCCTTTTGGAAGTTCACACAGATGCCAAACATTGAGCTTTTTGAATTGCATCAGTTCGTCCTGCATGGCCTCTACCCAACTGTTCTCCTTTAATGACATCTCAATATTCTTTGGCACAATCTGAGAGTTGAAACATGAATATAGAAAAATATTTATTGCACCAGATTTGCTCCGAGTTTGAACTCCTTTTCTGATAATGGACCGATAATAGCTTCTGTAGGATAATTTTTGTGAACTCTTAACTGTGGGATAACGTCTTCAGAAATACCCTCTTCTAAATTAGAAATGTGACCCCCTAGTTCTTTAAAAAATATGTCCCCCTTTTGGTTGATAAACTGTATCTTCATCTTGATGATTATCATTATGAGACGATAAATCATCAAGTGAACTTGAATAGTATCAATTAGATCAGTTTGAGTAGAAGAAGAATTATTATCAGAAACTTATGGAGCTTGTTCAACCATTGGTTCAGAAGATGTGTCTGTAGATTTAGAAACAGGTGGAACAACTGAACTATTTGAAGAAGAAGGTACATCAGAAGTTGTCATATTTGGTTAAGATGAAATAAAACCAACATCATCATTGAAAATATCCTGAATAGGGGAAGTCAAAGGAAGTTTAGCTGGAGAAATAATAGACGATCGAGTAAATGTTTCAAATAATAAAGCATAATCATAAACCCATGAAGGTGCATAACCTACATTAGTTTTGTTAGACTCATGCCAATCAATATAAAATGACTCAATTATTTGTTTTGATCTTTTATTATAAACCCTGTATGCAACTTTGTTAGCAGAATAACTAACAAAATAACATTCATCAGCTTTTTCATCAAATTTGGATGTTGATTCAGATGTGTTTAACAAAGTACAACAACATCCAAATGTTTTGAAATATATGAATTTGGGTTTATCTTTATAAAATATTCCAAAAGGAGTCATATTTTGTTGTTTGTTGACAAACACACGATTCTGAACATAACATTTAGTGTTAACAGCTTCAGACCTGAAAAATGATGGTAATTTGGCTGATGATAACATAGACTTGGCAGCTTTAGTTAGAGTTTTGTTTCGTCTTTCTGCAACTTCATTTTATTGTGGAGTTCCTGTAGTGCTAAATTCTCTATCTATCCCCTTTGAATCACAGAATTCATTCAATGTTCGGTTGCAAAACTCAGTTCCATTATCGCTTCGGTCACTCTCAGAAGCTTTAGATAACAAACACGATGCAGTCACGAAGGAATGAGATCCATTCATATCTAGCATATACGTGTCTTTATCTCTTGGTGTTCTTAACAAAACCCATTTCTCAGGAATAACAAATCCTGGTTTTAATATCAAACATTCTTTATCTGTAAAATGAGTGGAATATTGTTTGTCACAAATTTGTGAGACACTTAACAAGTTATGTTTAAGTTCCTCAACAAAGTTGGCATCCTCAAAGCTTAACACTCCGGTTGACACTGTACCTTTCTTAGTTATCTTACCCCCTTGTCTCCAGCAAAAATAACATAACCTCCATTATATGGTTTGATGTTTTGTAGCAGAGATATCTTACGAGTCACATGCCTTGAACTTCCAATGTCAACGTGCCAAACACTGTTGATGTTGGGTCTAGGATGTTCCTGCATGAATAAGAGATTTATTCAGTTTTAGGAACCCAAACCATGGTTGACCTGAGTACACCCCTTTTTCATCCAAATATGATACTGATTTTAGTGTCATATCTCTTTTATCATTGAAGATATAATCTTCAACAATTTCAGGTTCTGATGTAATTGTTTTTACTTTTCATTCTTGAAGTGGTTAATAAATTTTTGATAGTGTTTTGTGTGAAAGATGGAGTATTATCCTTGACATGTAAATCCGTTTTAATGAATTTATCCTTTTGCAAATTTGTGTTCTGTTGATCGTTTCTATTGTCAACAAATATATTTGACTGATTTAAATTCCTTTTAATTTTAGCATTCATAAAGAATTGTTTTAATGAATTTATCCTTCTAATTCCTTTTTATTTCTAGCCATGTGATTTGGCTTTCCACACACATAACAATTTATATTATAATACACATTTTGTGCTCGAGTTGATTTTTCAAACTTTTGATGATAACATCCTTTGTTATCATATAATCTCGCATTAGAATTTCTTTGGCCAAAAGATTCGTGTACACTCTCTCGTTTTCCCTTTTCATATTGATTGTATCATATGTAGACGAGGCTTTAAATGATCCTTTATCCTTGAGTATTGAATGAACTAGAGAAGGATCAGTTTTTTTTGTACCTGAGTTACACACATCTTGTTTCACTTGATTAGCAATAATAGAAGACTTATTTTAAAAGAAACTTTCATTTGTTTCTTTAAAAATATACTTTTCTTTATCAATGTTGCCTTTAGAAACAAATCTGTTCTTGAAATCAATTTTCAATTCAGATAAAGATGGTGAATTTTTTTCTTTTCATTTATTTTGAAATTGATTTTGTATTTTAATTTTCTCTCCTTATTTGACATTGAAGAACAGTCAGATGAAACATTCAAAACAGTCGTCTTTTCATTGATCAAAACTGATGAATTACATTGAGATTTCTCATTACAATTTTTATTTTTAAAATCTAAATCATCAATCCATTCTTCAACCAATCCATCTTTCTTTCAATTTTCTGCAAAAAGTGTCATGATTAATTTTAACTGCATTCTTTATAATAGGATCAACAGTCAATGGAACACTGACTGAATATGTTAAGTCAAATTTTGGTTGAAAACCTAAACCATAGGTCATTTGAGACTAATAAACCTAAACCATAAGTTGGTGTTAACTGATGAAGGTAAAAAAGTATAATCATGATTAATCGGTGGTGTAATGTTAGAGTAACCAACTCCTCCTTTTCCACCACTGATTTTCTGTGTCATTTGAGACTTGATTATACCTTTAACCATATTAACCATATTTGAAGACAATTCAAATGTTAATTTCCAAAGCAAGTTCATTATTACGATTTGTCAAATCTTTTATGTTACAGTCTTTATCATAAAGATTTTATCTGGACTGATAAATTGATTGTTTAACCATCTATTTTATCTTTTAAATTTCTCTCGTTTGTTTTATATTTTTGTGTTTGATATTGAAGTTTTTCAACTTCAACAATCAATCATTCATTGTGAGCTCTATATCTTTGAATCTTTTCGATACAATCAGTGGAACAGAGATTAAAATATACCTCTTCTATTTCAGCTTTCTTCTTCTCTGTCTCTTCATGGATCACATTTACCATGAAGGCTTTTTGGTTGATCTTTACTGCTTCAGTTGCTGGATTAGTCTCAA
This sequence comes from Flaveria ramosissima, assembly GCA_025215565.1. Classification (NCBI taxonomy): domain Eukaryota; kingdom Viridiplantae; phylum Streptophyta; class Magnoliopsida; order Asterales; family Asteraceae; genus Flaveria; species Flaveria ramosissima. Next base: position 13,061,310 of record CM046035.1, read on the forward strand.
CAGCATTTTCTTGAACATCACATTCAGTAGCTGCTGAGTAATCTTAATAGCTTTTTCTTCTTTCACCATCTCTTTAGCTGGAGTAGTCTCAATAGCTTTGACTTCAACAGATTCAAGCATATCTTCAATTATCACTTTCAAACTCCTCAACAACTTTATCATTTACCTTATTAACTTCAATTTCCGATTCTTCCAGCAAACACACCATTCAACATATCTTTAGAGTCAAATTCTGCAAACAGATTATCTTTAGCAATCTCTTCTTCATTATGAATTTCTGCTAGAAGAGCAGTGGACAACTTGATATCCAAAGCTTCCATCTGTTCTGACCAATCATATTCCTCATTCCTTTGAGATATAAAAGCCTTGGTCTTGGATGTACTAGCTTGGTCTTGCTTTGTCTCTACTTCAAATGTAACCATCCTTTTACCTTGATCACCTTGATTGTTTCTAGCTTTAGTACACTCTCTTGTAAAATGACCAGGTCTATTACAGTTATAACATCTTAGGTTTGACTTGTCAAAACCTATCTTGCTTGAATTGTTCAACCCAAAAACCTTTCTCCCAGTTCTTCTAGCAAAATTCTTAGCCTTGTAAACCACCATGGCCATCTGATATTTTATGTCATTTTTTTCAACATCATCATCTGGGTTGACTTATTGTAAATCATCAACCAAGCATTAGGTGGACTGATTCTTCTTTCAGAGAAGGCTTCATAGCTATTCATGAATGAAGTGAAAAGAGCTAGATGCTCTTCAGCTATTTGAATGGTTTGTTTGGTTGGCTGAGAACTCACAACAAAGGCTTGTTGGATTGGTTGAGTGGTTTGGTTCGTGAGTAAGTTTGAGTGTAAGGTCGGGTTGTGTTTGGACATAAGAATTTTGGTGAGTGATTGGATAATGAGGTAAGGATTGAGCTAAGACTTGGTCTTTCACACTAGATTGAGCAGATGTAGATATTATTGTAACTGACATAGCTGTGAGTAGCTAACATAGTAGTTTGGGTTACTTTCCATCTTTGCATACATTGTAGTTGCTTCTGCTCCCATGGTGTTGATGTAATTAGCATCCTTTTGCTTATCATCCATGTCATATGATTTGATTGTAGAAATGAGATCACTTAAAGACAAGGTAAACAAATCCTTTGTCCTTTTCATGGTAGTGCAGCTGTTGTTCCAGCTATAAGGTAAAGAGTTCAATAGCTTTTTGTTGACAACTATTTTCTCTAGATTTATCCCTGCACTCTTTATTTTTGTGATCAACTTCACAAACCTAGACATTTGAGCCTCTAATGTTTCACCAAGAATATGATTAAACATATTGAATTCTTAGTTGAGCATATCCTTCCACCTCTCTCTCATATCCTTATTTCCCATGATCTGTTCCTCCATAGCATCCCACAAATCTTTTGCTTTTGTATAGTCTTTAAACTTTTGAGCAATCTCAGTTGTGAGTGCCATAGTGATTGTTGCATAAGCTTTGTCATCAAGCTCCATTCTTTTATCATCTCCATCCCAGAGATATTCATGTTTACAATTCATTCCTCTTTCTCATTCTTATACATAGGAATGTATGGACCTTGTTTGATAGAACACATCATCCGGGGTTAAGTGTAAATGACATGATTCAGAAAACGATACGCCCGATCTGGATATTCTTCATTCAAAAACATGAAGGCTTTGTGCTTGTGCCTATCTCATTGTCAAGATTCAAAGTAGCTGTGATATTCTTCAGATTTGCCATAAAAAAATCTTCAAACAAACTTTAATTTTGAAAAAAAATCAAAGTTCTCGCGCAAGTCCTCAGGTGCTTTTCGCGCGGAAAATTCAACCACATAAACTGTCCGAAATGTTCAAGTTTTCGCAACTATAACAAACTTTGTAACTGCCTTCGGAACTTTTCACATTCAGTTTTAGTCCAAATTGATTATATTTTGATTAATCAATTGTTCAATTACTGATTTAAGTTCAAATTTGATCCTAATTGTCCCTAATTGATTCAATTAAGCAAGTTTAAGCTCAAGAACATCATCAAACGTCCCATCTTCGAACTTAACAGCTTCATCATCTTCAAAATTGATCAAAATTCAACTGATACAACTTATATCTTCGAGGGACAAGCAATCTGATGATCACGAACTCTTCAAATCAATCGTTTCAACCTCAGTTCAATCGATCTAGAACATACAAGCTCTGATACCAATTGTAAGGATCGTCATAATAATCAGATCGATCTCATAATTGTGAATGCGGAATGTAAACAATTATGGATTGAGAAGTAGAAGAATAGAAATGAAGATCACAATGTAAATAACTTCTCTTGATTGCTCTCTAAATTTGAAATATTACACAGGAGTTACAAAATTCAGGAAATGAACAAAAGCTTAACAATAACTAAAGAAAGTAGCTATTTATACTAAACTAGCAAGTTCTCGCACGAAAACAAGCTCTCACGCGACAATCTAGTTCTCACGCGACAACAACCTGTCGCCCGGTTACTTCTACTTTTCGCTTGACTTGAACTTTTTCTTTAATTTGTTTTGATTTTCCGATCCTCTACGTTCAATTCCTGCAAGTAGAGATTATTGGGCATAACATTCTTTATCGTTCACCATTGAATATAATTCAACAATTGGAGTCATATATATCTTCCCCATTATGGCCATGTTTGGGATTGCTTATTTTAAACAACTTATAATGATAATTGGAGTCATATATATCTTCCCATAATTGAAATCATATTTCAAAGATTGATACAAATCTACTAGAGATCACCTAAATTAATTACAACCTTATATTTCTTAAAAAATTTCTAATTCTCGATACTTGGTTTTCTCTGAGAAATTTCGGTATCGGTACGCGCGATACCGTTGTTGTTCAGTCCGCCCGGATCTCGACACTATGGGTACTCAGGTACAAAAACTCAGCTTACTGATGATCTATTAAAATTTTTCTCTCTCTATGAAATTATTAATTAATTCACGTTTATATTTTATCTATCTTCTATAGGTGTCAATTTTTTACTCTTTTGGTGCATCTCATGAGCATCCTAAGAGCATTTATCTTAACATCTCATGACCGACTACGAAATCTTTGTAGTGATATATATATATACATATATATATATATATATATATATATATATATATATATATATATATATATATATATATATATATATATAATATTTCAAATACACTACTGTTTAAAATGCTTGTAGAAATTAACGAATGTTTAGGTAAGTTGATAGATTAGTTTCTTATTGTTGAGCAAAACACACATTGCACTACAAAAATTTCGACCATTAGCGGCGACATGTGTCGCCGCTATTACGTGAAAAAGTCACCGCTATTACTTTTGCGGCGACATGTCGTCGCTAATAATTCGTCACTAATGACCAATAAATCGCCGTTAATAGGTCGCTGCTAATAACCATAATGTCGTCCCTAATAAGACCCCGTTATTTGTGTCGTTTAAAAATTTCTGGATGACTATCATGTCGCCGTTAATGATGAATTTTTTTTAATTTTTTTAATTTCCAGTTTTAGACCCAAATAAACTTAGATTTCCCACTAACATTCATTCAGTTTTCATACAAATAACATTCAGATTTCCAAATAACATTCGCAATACCATACATAAGTACATAGGTACAAACATAAGTAATTTACTCATACAACTTAAACATAAGTACTCTAAAAGAAACTTATCCCAGTGATACAATACGCTATTCATCCCCCTCATCCGAATTGTCTTTTCGACTTGATTTGGAGCCTTTTGCGAAGCAATTAGTCGTGTAATTTGTGTAATAAAATCAGCATTTTGAAAGAAACTTGAAATTTTATCCTGCAAAATAATAGAAACATTTATATTTTGACAAAATATATTAAGTGTCAATTAATCATGTTAAACAAAACACACTTAATATACGTAGAAACATCCTAAGTATATATCATTTAGACTCATTTAATTTTGACCCGTTTAAACTAAATTTAGATAATTAAAAGTCTATTTTAACGATAAAAATTAATAATAACATAAACCCACTATGATACTTAATAATTCATCAATTGATGATCCTCATGAACCGTTGTTGCAAGAGGTTGTTGGGGAACTATCATGATCAAGAGGGTGATAATCATGGGCTGAAGGAGAAAGAGGAAGAGTGTGTGCATATTAATAAGAAAATAAAATTTTAAAAATAATAACAATAATTGTAGGTTGTGGTGCACTGGTGCATGTGTAAGTGATAGTGGGTGTAAGGGGTGGTGTAACCGTAAGTGGTGGAGGGGTGTTTCTTAGGTGATTTTAGATTTAAAGTAATAGTGTCATTTTAGTTTAGTAAGAGGCTTAGAGCAATCAACCCAGGTTTTTTATATTTATACGTGTGTGCATTTTTATATATTAATAAATGATTTAAATGGTTGTGAATAAATAAAAGAGAAAATTTACTATTTATCTATATATTTAGGAAATCACTTTTTAACACTTCTAATTTTTTTAATATTTTTGAAAGTAGTTTTGAGTAGAGAAAAGAAAATTTATAATAATAAATACAAAAATAATTTATTTAATTGAGATGTAAATTGAAAATTAATGATTTTTATTGTAATTATGACTGTAGAGATGATAAACTTAATGTGAATGATCTTAGATTTGCTTAAGACTAATTAGAAATTATTATAAACACTCTTTCAGATTAGAATTTACGGAGTACACACTTGTACAATACTATTCTCATATCAAATACCTCGAACATATGGTCCAAAGGATAAAGAATCATCTTAGATCATGGGGTTATGAGGGGGTATCACTCACGTGAAAGAGCCTAAGTACGTCCATAATACAGATCCAAAGGTCAATAGCCCCTTGTGTGATAAGGGGCAAACCACTAAATAGTTGGATTGTGCTAATTTAAAACTAAGGATCGAATGTTTTTTACTTAAGTATGAAGCTAATAAGGCAAGTATATGTACATTAATTATGATTTCACAATACTCTTTGATAGATGTTAATATGTTATTTATTTGATATTTGAGGATACATGCTATGTGTAGACTTTCTCATTAGAACACTATTAGTGGATAAAAAATATAAAGTTAATTTCAACTTTGATTCCTAATATTCACTAATGTAAACATTTTACTTTAAAAGATTAAAAACATAAATTTGCATTGAAATTTCATATCTTGTTTCAAATTTTTTTCAAAAGTTTCGTATTTTGTTTTTAATTTAATCCAAAAGTTAAAACAACTAATTAAACTTTTGGATTAAAATTAAAACAACTTATAAAACTTTGGGATAAAAATTAAAACAAATTATGAAATTTTGTAGATAAATTGATATTTTTAATATTTTAAAATAAAATGTCTATATTAAAAAACTTTAAATAGTAAAATTGAACTTAACTCAAAAACATATTTAAGAAAAGAAAAAAACTGAAACTTATAATACTCATTAAGTGCGTATTCAACGGGTGCACGGCCGATGTTAAATACAAGTGGCATAAAAACTTATTTCGTCAACTACGTTGTGAATAAGTCCATGAAATTGTTAGTTTGATCTTATATGACAAGCATTGATTATGACATCACATAAACACTATAAACACTTTCTTTTGTATGAAATGTCTCGTTCGTCTCCTTTTTACTTATGTTCTGAATAAGTTCATTAAATTATTTAACCTATATATAGAAATATTTGATGCCGGGTGTTTGGCCGGAGATGGAATCTATTAGACGTATTAGATTAGAACATTAATTATATGCACTATTAATCGTCTACCTACAGTGCAATTAGTTCAAGATGGTTAAATAGCATTGTTATTTAATTTGAAATTCATATATACTTCTATTATTTGAAATATAAAATACATTAAACAAAAAATTTTAAAACATCATATCTACCTCTAGAAAACTTATAAAAATCACATATACCCTTTGAAAAAACTTTAAAAATATCATATATGCGCAAGTTAAACTGAAAATATTACATATATATATCACTATATACCACTACAAACTATTTCAAATATCATATATATATGTTTAAAGCAAATTTACAGTATCATATATACTCTTTTTTATAAAATTATCATATTTTATGATTAAATAAATTGAGAATATGTCTTTCTACTTATTATTTTCACAAAATTTATTTCACACTTAGCGACTTTTTTCATATTTCTTTCCAAAAACTTATATATTTATGAGCTCAGTATTAAATTTACAAACCTTTAAAATTCTTAAAGTTCTTAAATAAAGTTTTAATACAATAAATTAAGAAAACTTAATAAAATTTCAAGATAAAGAATGATAGTTTAATATAAAAATAACTATTTATTCTAGTAAATACATTCCTTATGATTATTGACTAGGTTATTGGTTTGTGATACATGTTTTGATGAATCTAAAAAGAATAAAGATTATTAAAAATTATTAGTGTCATCGTAACCGTTTACGAAAAAAATAATAAATATAGTACTAGTATTATTAATAATTAACAATAAAATAAATTTAGTAAAATAGAATTTTTAATGTAGTAATTAAAATATAATATGAATGGTTAGTATTAATCTTGTACTAGGAAATATTAAAATAAAAATATAACATGTACAATATTTTAATTATTATAATATAGTATATATGATATTTTGATAACAATTTGGATGTATATGGTATAAGCAAGATTCAAGTGGTAATTATATACTTAAAATTTGGTTTGAGCATATATGATATTTGAGAAGTTATTTATGGGTATCTAGGTATAATATTCAAGATGTTTTTAAGGGTATATATATGTTGGTTTAGGTATATATGATATATAAAATTTTTATAAGGATATAAATGTTAGTTATTAAGTTTCTAAAGGTATATATGATATTTTAATTTTTGTTTGAATATATGATATTTTAAAATTTTATGATAGTATATATGAAATTCACCTTTGCTGATAATAGTTCTTTTACGGAAAAAACGAAATATGAGTAAAATAATTAAATTAATATAATAATCCATATAAATTATTTTACATACTATTCTCAAAAGTTCATTCGACCTTCATTTTGGTCAGAAGCCAATTTTTATATGGGCGGACGACCATACAATATGGGCCGGGCACATGCATTTTGATACATGGTGTTTATTTTACCTTAAAAAATACGTTCAAATGACCTATAAGGTTGTCTCCATCCGTAGTTAGTAGGGACATAATGGAGAAAAGATATATTAAAGAGAAATTATAGAAAAATGCAATATCATGTCATTTATTATTAGGATAGGGATATACTAAAAATGATGTTCAATCTATAAAGCTAAGAACCATTATGGGATTGACATGTATACTTCTATTGTATTAAAATGAGGACAATTACTTAAAATTATGTCAAATAAATCAGCTCAATGTGTCTTATACCTTCATTATGATATATATTTTACATTATTAATCATTAAATTTTACACTTTAGATAATTTTATGTTATATTTGTCAATGTTTTTCTACATTTTAAACTTGTTATCTATCATTGTGCTTTACAATTAGAAGTACAAATTGATATATTTTGATTTAATATTTTTTTTAAAATGTGACATCCGGTAATTTTTTGTTACCAAACTCCGTTAGTTCCGTTAGGTCCTGCATACACGTGTCGTGAGCACACACTAGTTGTCATTGAACGTTGGTGACTTAATAACAATTATCTATGAAAAACAGATAATAATCTTATTAATAATGTTGATTATTAGTTAATGCTTATGTGATTTATGAATTTTAAATATTACTTGTGAATCTTACTTTGTAACGTGCTAACGTTTGATATTTGATTCATGTGTTTTGTTGCTAATTAGAATATATGATTATTATTGTTGAATAACGATATATGTGTTTTTTAGTTAAAAAGTATTTAAAAGTGTTTAAAAGATTAGTTTTATAAAATGTAAACAAGGGGGGTTTATCTTGTAATTACCAATTAACTTAATATAACCTAAATTAAGTAAACCCTAGCCCCCCATGACCCTAATTTCGGCCAAAGCCTTCCCCTCCCCTCACCCTCACGAATTTTGATCAAAAACAAGCATCAACAATCAATTTTGGCTTGGTTTCAAGTGTTCCAGAGAGTTAGCAAGTGTTAATCATCAACCTTACACGTTTTAAGGTGAGTTTCAAACAAGATTTTCATAGTTTTGATCCATGTTAAGCCCTAATTCGAAAATCATATGAGAAACTTGAAATTGATGATTGTTGGATGAAGAAATGTTGTTAGTTATGTTGTATGAGTGTTGGGTTATGATGATTATGAAAGAAATCCATGGTTTGATCATATAGTTCATACATTGCCTAAAGTAGAAACTGTTTCGTCATGGAATTCATGCTTTGATGGTTGGTATATGTTAGATGGATTGTTATGATTGCTATGAACTAGATTAGGGATGTTACTAATGAATTTGGGATTGAAGTTGATGAAAATATGGATTTTGAATATTACTTTCACGAAAGGGAAACTTTATTTATATGAAACATGTGATTTTGAGATTTGATCATGATTAGGATGTTAGGAGCATGCTATAGTGATCATGGATGATGTCTAATGTGTTAGGTTATGATAATTGGTCATTTGGTTAGTTGATCAATCTATGGGAAAATCTACGTGTTTTGGTAAATGTGCAAGTATGGCATTAGGTATTAGTTTATGAGTTGTGATGTAATATAGTCATTGTGAATATGTTTAGTATGATGAATTGGTTTGCGTGCGTTGTATGATAACCTAAATTAGCATGAAGAGCATGATAAGACTTAAGGGTTGCAATGTGGTTTATGTGAATAACTTGTATGTGATCCAAGGATCGCAATCAAGAATTATCGGTGTTAATAGGGAATCAAGTTAATGTTTGCGGAATCAACATTAACCTTGTTTAATTGTTTTAAAAACTAAATATCAAATATAATGATTAATGATTATGATGAACACAATGAGATTAACACAATTAATAAGTAAAAGAAAAGATTTGATTCAAACGTATTTCATTAAATTGATTAATGATTACAGATGAATAAATAATGAACAATAAATGCTTCGAACGTGTTGATGTTGATGTGACGGCTGCTAGGGTTTATGCTTGTGTGAATTGATGTGATGTTTGGGTTTGTCGTATTGATGCTTGGTTGTTTGTGTTCGTCTGTCGTTCTTTGATGTGAAACCTAGGATCCATATCTATAGGCACATGTGTTTCAGTTAAGAAAATACCGGATCTCTTGGGACTCGCACAACAGTCTTGTTGACTTGTTGACTTGTAACACCTGCATTATTTAAATACAAGTGTTTGGATTCCGCAGCTGCATAGTCTTCCGTAGGTGTTTGTTCTTCTGAAGGTATTTAGTCTTCCGAAGGTATTCAGTCTTCCGAAGGTATTGTCTTCCGAAGGTGTTTGCTCATCCGTAGGAGTTTGCTCATCCGCAGGAGTCTTCACTTGAACTCTGATTTTCACTTGAACTCCAGAGTTGATTGTTCATCCGCAGATGATGTTCGGATGTTTGTTACTTGTAAGACACATATCTACAGAAGAACAAAATGTTCCTCTGTATATGTTTCTTACACTTGGACAATTTCAGTAATTGACGAAGAATAATGTTTGTACATGCAACCATACACAGATTAACACACATATGGGTTAACATATATACACAATGCATACATCAAAATAATGAATTACAATCATTCATTACAAGTATTGATTAAAGTTCTAAGCCTATACAAAATGATCTAGATCTATTATTCCTATATCTAACATTGTATGATAACCATGTATGATGAATTACTATACTTGATCAAATAAAATTTCAATTAACGTGTCACCAACGCGTCAAACGGGTCAACTAGTTCAAATCAGTCTTGTTTTCCAAAACCTTTGGTCAACGTGTTTATTGAGTAATTAGGGTTGTTAAGCTTTCTATGTACACATACTTACAAACTCACGTGTTCTAGGTAACCTTTGAGGGGTTGTCTTTTTGTTCCTTCGTGGCTTGCACTATTTTGTATTGAAACACCAGGTGAGTTCTTGCCCCACTTTTTATACACTCTCTTTTAGGAGAGATAGCATACTTGTTTACAAATGTTTTATTATTGTAAGTTGTGTATAGTGTAACATAGTGTGATATACCTTGGAAGCCCTCACACTTTCGGATCATTAATAGTGGTAATTAGCGGGAAATTTTGGGTAGTACTACTGGGTCTGACGAGCCCCACCCGTGTGACTCGAGGTCAAACGCGTGCATTTTTGTCCTAAACACAATCACTGTCACGACCTGGTAAGTCTTGACGGGAGGCAACAAACGAAACACAGTTAGATTCGATCGCAAAATCACTATGGTTATTACTTAAGAATATAGACTAGCTATCTATTTCAATGCACTTCTTATGTTTTACAATTATTACTGATTATGTTAAACGCACACTCTTGAACTCACCAACCATTGTAGACTCTCTTAAAATGTTATTCTCAGGTCGTTAGCTATGGTTGCCAGTAGGAGCACATCACAAGTCCAACATGCATTTCAAAGATTCGTATTATTTCTTGACATTTGGGTTTTAATTGATGTGTTTACAAATATTGGGTTGACGCGTGTTTTGCCAAAGTTATACTTTAAATACTTTGGGTTTGACTTACTTACAAAATGATTTAGCATAGTTTTAAAGTTTTAAACTCTGGTTTGTTTTTAAGTGTTGCATATAGTGTCGTTATGAGTAACTAATGACTGGGATCCTGGTTTGTTCACTCGCCTTGCTATAAAACGCCGCACGTGGATTTTGAGGGTGTGGCAGATTGGTATAAAAGACATTGGTTATAGGGAACTAGGTTTCATGCACACTAATCTATAACCGTACAAAGTTAGTTAGTTACTCGTTGCTTATCCTCTTACTATATACTCATTGGCATACACATCATATACATTACAGCATGGCATCATCTTCACGGGCTTTAGGTAAGAGGCCTACACGTTCTGATTCCCCTCCTCCTCCTCCAGTACCCGATAGAGTAT